>WAAF01012311.1:63517-74870 GCA_013400475.1 Tricholaema leucomelas | reverse complement strand
ATCCCCATCCCATCCCCATTCCCATCCCTATCCCCATTCCCATCCCCATCCTCACCCCATCCCCACCCCATTCCCATCCCTCCTCCCAGGGAGATGCAGCAGCAGGCTGGAGCTGTGGCTGGCACTGCTGAGGAGAAGCAAAGCCCCAAACGACTTCACTCATCATTAAATAAACTTTAATTATCTTTGCCTGGGGAGGGGGAAAGGGCAATAAAATCTCTCCGAGGGTTAAGAGCAGCAAGCGAGGAGGAGCTGCCTGGAGCTTCTCTCCCCTCTCTTCCTGGAGGCCACAGTGAGGGGTGGGTGGGTGAGGGGTGGGCTGTGAGAGCCAGCAGGAGACGCTCAGCTGGCCCCAGCAAGCCCCTAAAGGCACAAGTGTCACTTTGTCCCCTCCCGGCGTGCTGGCTGCTGTCACAGCCCGGAGCAGCCTCCCTGTGCAAAATCCCTGTGTATAAAAATACTGCTCTGGAGCATGGAACTGCCTAAAAAACTACAGAGCTCTGATCACCAGCAGCGCCCAGGCCCCCTGCTGCCAGCCCAGCTCATGCCCTGCCAAGCCACTGGGTTCCCACCGGCATGGCATGCATCAGCTTGGCACCAGCAAGGCGGCTGAGAGCATCCCCCGAGCAGCACCGGGTTAGTGTGAGGGGCTGGGGGGGGGGATGGACCCTTCCAGCCCCTCTTACTCAGCCCTGGGTGGGCAGAGGGTCCCTCCGTGGGGCAGGAGCACCCATGGCACGTTGCTCAGCACCGGGGCAGGGCCGGGCATAGGGTCAGTCCCTGGGCAGGGGGTGGTGCTCTCTTCTCAGCCTCCTCCCTTCGATGCTTGTCCGGATGGATGAGATGCCAGGGGCAGCGTCGCAGCCACTGCCCGGGGGCTACAGGCTGGGCTCCAGGCTGGGCTCTGCCGCCAGCTGCCGCTGGTAGCGCTGCCGGCGCTCGCAGCGCGGGCACGACTTGGCACGGGCTTGGCAGTCCCGGTGGAAGACAGTTTTGCATTCACTGCACCTGAGAGAGACCAGAGGGAGAAAGCAAAAGCCACAATGTTGGTAACACCAAAACCCAAACGTCTGAGCAAAGCAGACCTGGAGACACCTCACAGGATTCCAGGACTCCAGACTGGTTTGGGTGGGAAGAGACCCCCAGAGCTCATCCAGGCCAACCCCCTGCAGCCAGCAGGGACATCCCCACCCAGAGCAGGCTGCTCACAGCCACAAACAACCTCCCCTGCACTGCTGCCAACCATGGGGCAGCTCCTAGCTCTCTGGGCAGCCTGGCACAGGCTCTCCCCACCCTCACTCCCAAACATTTCTCCCTTCTCTCCACTCTCAAGCTCCTCTCTCAGCTTCCAACCATCCCCTCCTTGGCCTGTTCCATCAGGTCCTGCTCAGAACTCTGTCCCAAGCTCTCTGCTGGGCCCTTGAAGCACTCCAAGGCCACCAGAAGGTCCCCCTCCAGCCTTCTCTCCTCCAGCCTGCCCAAGCCTAACTCTCTCAGCCTGGGCTCACAGCAGAGCCCTTCCAGCCCTGCCAGCACTGCTGTGGCCTCCTCTGCCCCTGCTGCAGCAGGTCCCTGTCTGTGCTGTGCTGAGCACTCCAGAGCTGGGGACAGTTACTCATCTGTTTCCTCCCAGCACTTTCTGAGCACAGATCCCAGCCCCAGCTCTGAACCCTGCTAGCAGGAGCAGGAACTACTTGAGCACAACCTCCACCTCCAGCAGGCTGAGAGCAAAGGCAGCAGAGCGCCCGGAAAGAGCTTTGTGGGCAGCTGCCAGCGAGCTGCTGGGGCTTTGTTTGCAGACAGAAGAGGGAGGTGCTGAGGGAGGCCTGCACCTTGTTCTCACCGCGGTGACAGCACAAGGACGAGACTTTGGGGCTGAGATACCAACCCCTGTGAGGGTGCAGGGTGCTGAGGGCTTGGCCCTGGACCCGCTGCTGCTGGGGATGGGATGCAGCTCAGTGCTGCTGCTGCTGCTGCTGCTGCATGGATCCTCTGCTTGCTGCCAGGAGCCCCCCCAGCCCAGCCTGCAGGTGACAGGGATGCTGCCTGGGGACATCAGAGCCACAAGAAAGGGGCTCAGGAAGCTGGGAATGGCTTTGCCTTTCAGTCAGTGGCTCTGAGGAGGTCTCAGCCACCTGGGGCCTCCCTGCTTGGCTGGCAGCCACAGCAGGAATGTAAACAGCCCCAGATGCCACCTTGCATGGGGCAGCAGGCAGGAGACACCCAGCTCCTGTTCACACAGCTTGAGTCAACAGCAGGAAGGGCCCAGGCAGCAGGGCTGAGCTCAGCCTCACCCAGCCAGCAGCCACCCCTCGCCAGCAGCAGCACAAAGCAGGCAGGCAGCAGGTCAGGCAGGTCACTCCCTCATGGCCTCAGAAGCAAACCCCTGGGGCACCATCGCTGTGTGAACCTCACTGAGCATCCTAATTGCCCAGAAGAGGAGTGCAGAGGGGAGTGGAGAAACACCCCAGGCAAGGGACCAGGGCACATCACAGCCTGGGTCAAAGGAGGGTGAGGAGGCTGTGCAGAGGGAGCTGCCCAGGCTGGGTCCATGGGCAAAGGCCAAGGGGATGAGGTTCTGCAAGGCCAAGGGCTGGGTCCTGCCCCTGGGTCCCAACAGCCAAAGGAATGCTGCAGGCTGGGGGCAGAGTGGCTGAAACTGCCTGGTGGAAAAGACCCTGGGGGTGCTGGGTGACAGCAGCTGAAGACAAGTCCTGGGGGTGCCCAGGTGGGCAAGGAGGGCACCAGCAGCCTGGCCTGGATCAGCAATGGAGTGGGCAGCAGGAGCAGGGCAGGGATTGTGCCCCTGTGCTGGGCACTGGGGAGGCTGCACCTGGAATCCTGGGGTCAGTTCTGGGCCTCTCACTGCAAGGACATTTTGAGGCTGGAGCAGAGCCAGAGGAGGGCAGCAAAGGTGGGGAAGGGTCTGGAGAAGAGGGTTGAGGAAGGGCAGCAGAGGGAGCTGGGGGCGGGGGAGCAGTGTGGGGAGGAGGAGGCTGAGGGAGACCTCATTGCTCTCTGCAGCTCCCTGAGAGGAGGCTGCAGCCAGGGGGGGTTTGGGCTCTGCTCCCTGGGAACAGTGACAGGACAAGAGGGAATGACCTCGAGGTGCCCCAGGGCAGGTTCAGGTTGGACATGAGGAACAATTTCTTCCCCTTGAGGGTTGTCCAGGCCTGGAGGGGTCTCAAAGCCATGAAGATGTGGTGCTGAGGGCCATGGGTTGGTGGTGCCCTGGCAGCAGTTCAGGGCTGCAGTGGATGATCTGAAAAGCCTCTTCCAAACCAGAAGGTTCTGTGGCTCTAAGTCCTGCTCCTGACAGGAGGCTGCAAACCTCTGGGGATGCAGAACAGACTTGGGCACAGCCAGGACATGCCAGGCCAGGAGATGCCCCCTGGCACCATTCAGTTTCTCAGTGCATTTTCATGCAGCTCCTCCCTGAGCACAGGGAGGAGGAGGAGGATTGGCAGTGCCAGGGGCTGCTTTTCACCCTGGGTGTCTCTGAGTGAGCAGCAGCCCTAAGGAGGTGTCTCCAGCTCCATCTGCCCTCCACAGCTGGAGGAAGCAGGCAGCAGAACTGTGAAGAGCTGAGACATTGTGCAGGGAGGGATCAGACACATCCTGCAGTGAGGGACTCCTGACCCCAGCAGCTGGTGGTGCCCTGGGGTGGGCAGAGGGGCAGGAAGCCAGGCTGAGCTGCCTGAGGATGTTGATGGAGCTGCTTCCTGCTGCACGACCTCCTCTGCTGGGAACAGACACGAAAGAGCTCCAGAGCCCAGCTCAGAGGACAGGAGCCCCACAGCCAGCTCCAGCTGAGCTCTGCCCCCTCTGCCTGCACCTCCCAGGGCCCTCAGAACCACAGACTTGACAGGGCTGGAAGGGACCTCAAGGATCATCCAACTCCAACCCCCTGCCGTGGGCAGGGACACCTCACACTAGATCAGGATGTCCACAGCCTCAGCCAGCCTGGCCTTAAACACCTCCAGCCATGGGGCCTCAACCACCTCCCTGGGCAACCTGTGCCAGGCTCTCAGTACCCTCATACTGAAGAACTTCCTCCTCACCTCCAGCCTGACTCTCCCCACCTCCAGCTTTGTTCCATTCCCCCCAGTCCTGTTGTTCCCTGACAGCCTCAAAAGTCCCTTCCCTGCTTTCTTGCAGCCCCCTTCAGATCCTGGAAGGCCACAACAAGGTCTCCTCAGAGCCTCCTCTCCAGACTAAGCAGCTCCAACTCCCTCAGTCTGACTCCTGCTCTTCCTCCTGGGCAAATCCACCTCCTGAGGATGCTCTGGAGAACAAGGCTGGTGCTGGCCTTGAGGCAAGGAGAGGGAGTGAGAGATCCTGCTCAGCCACCCAGGTGGTACCTGTGACCAGGGGGTACCCACAGATCCTGGCCCCGTGGGCACCTGCTGCAGCTTCTGGAGGTTGTTTGTAGGGCACACAGGGAGCAGGCTGTGAAACTGCTCTGCCAGGACCTCCCTCACTCCCAAATACACATCGAGGTGGGGACCTCTCTCCACCTAAGTTGGAAAGCTCCTCCTGGGCTGGAAGGCTTTGGCCTGGATTCAGCAGACACCACCTTGTAACATGCCCATCTGATGCCAGTGTCTGCCCAGCTGCTGGACCCTGGGCTGTACCTGACCCCACCACACACAGGGACCCTGACAGGTGGGAGCTCTGCAGGCAGGAGACAAGCCCAGATGAAAGCCAATGCCACCCACCCTGCTGCCAGTGTCCCCATCCTGCTGCCAGTGTCCCACATCCTGCTGCCAGTGCCCCCACCCTACTGCCAGTGTCCCACATCCTGCTGCCAGTGCCCCCCTCCTGCTGCCAATGCCACCCACCCTGCTGCCAGTATCCCACATCCTGCTGCCAGTGCCCCCCTCCTGCTGCCAGTGTTCCTATCCTGCTGCCAGTGCCCCCCTCCTGCTGCCAGTGTTCCTATCCTGCTGCCAGTGCCCCCCTCCTGCTGCCAGTGTTCCCATCCTGCTGCCAGTGTTCCCATCCTGCTGTCATGTTCCCCATCCCACTGTCATGTTCCCCATCCCACTGCCTATGCCCTCAATCCTGCTGCCAGTGCCCCCATCCCATTGCCAGTGCCCTCAATCCTGCTGCCAGTATCCCCCATCCTGCTGCCAGTGTCCCCACCCTGCTGGGCACACTGCCAGCCTCTCTCCACCATGTCCCTTGTGGCTGCCCACCCTTTGGAGGGTCACAGAATGGTTGTGGTTGGAGGAGGCCTTGCAGATCACCCAGCCCAAGCCTTACCCCAGCAGTGCCAGGCCAGCACCAACTCACAGCCCTCAGCACCACATCTCCAGGGCTCTGAGACCCCTCCAGGCATGGGCACTCCACCACTGCCCTGGGCAGCCTGGGCCAGGCCTGGACAACCCTCCAGGGGAAGAAACTGTTCCTCAAGTCCACCCTGAACCTATCCTAGAGCAACCTGAGGCTGTCTCCTCTGTCCTGTCACTTGTTCCTTGGGAGAGGAGCCCAAACCTCACCTGGCTCCAGCCTCCTTCCAGGGAGCTGGAGAGGGCCAGAAGGGCTCCCTTCAGCTTCCCTTCTCTACAGCTGGATGCTGGTGCCCTTCTGGGCCACCTGGGCACACCCTGGCTAACCTCCAGCCATTGTGAACCAACACCCCCAGGTCCTTTTCTCCCCAGGCAGTCTCCAGCCACTCTTCCCCAGGCCTGAAGCATTCCTGGGGTTGTTGTGCCCCAAGTGCAGGAGCTGATTCCCAAATCCAGGTGTCCTTCCTCTTCTCCCTGCCTGCACAGAGAGGCAGGAACATTCCTGCTCCTGTTTCTCCTTCCCTCCTGGAAGGGGTTGGACTGAAGTTGAACTGGAGATGTGTTGGTCAGGTGATTGAGGCATGGGCACACAGCACCTTCCTCCTCCTCTTCCTCTCTGCCACCTTGGGCCCTAGCACCCAGCCAGGCTTTTGCAGGCTGACAAGAAGGTGCTGGGTGGCTCTACAAAGCCACCTGGCTTGGTGACATCTCAGCTCTCTGAAAATGGTCCTCTTCTGCCCCAAAGAGACCACTTTTGGTTCAGGACTGATGGGCACCATGAGGACATAGGCACCATGGGGAAGTGGAGACCATGAGGATGTGGATACTACAAGGAAATGGGCACCACGAGGAAGTGGGCACCACAAGGACAAGGGCATGATGAGAAGGTGGAAATGAGGAGGATGTGAATACTATAAGAACATGGGCACCATGAGGATGTGGGCATCAGGAGGAGGCAGGCAGCACAAGGACATGGGCACAGTGAGAAAGTAGGAATCAGGATGCTGTGGACACTACATGAGGTCATGGCCACCATGAGGATGTGGATTCCATGAAGATATGGGCACTAAGAGGACATGGATTCCATGAGGATATGGGTACCATGAGGCCATGGGCACCATGAGGATGGAGATTCCATGAGGATATGGGCACCATGAGGCCACGGGCACCACAAGCATAGGGATTCCATGAGGTCATGGGCACCACAAGCATAGGGATTGCATGAGGATATGGGCACCATGTGGCCATGAGCACCACAAGCATATGGATTCCATGAGGTCATGGGCACCACAAGGTCATGGGCACCACAAGCATAGGGATTCCATGAGGATATGGGCACCACAAGGCCATGGGCACCACAAGCAGAGGGATTCCATGAGGATATGGGCACCATGAGGCCATGGGCACCATGAGGATGGAGATTCCATGAGGATATGGGCACTAAGAGGACATGGATTCCATGAGGATATGGGCACCAGGAGGCCATGAGCACCACAAGCATATGGATTCCATGAGGTCATGGGCACCACAAGGTCATGGGCACCACAAGGATTCACAACCAGCACAGAGCTATTTCCAGGCCACTTTGTGCTTGTGGAGAGAGCCCCTGAGAGGAACCCAGGAAATGGCCTCAAACTGCCCCAGGGCAGGTTTAGGTTGGATATGAAGAACAATTTCTTCCCCTTGAGGGTTGTCCAGGCCTGGCCCAGGCTGCCCAGGGAAGTGGAGGAGTGCCCAGGCCTAGAGGGGTCTCAAAGCCCTGGAAGTGTGGTGCTGAGGGCCATGGGTTAGTGGTGCCCTGGCAGCAGTTCAGGGCTGCAGTGGATGATCTGAAAAGCCTCTTCCAAACCAGAAGGTTCTGTGGCTCTAAGTCCTGCTCCTGACAGGAGGCTGCAAACCTCTGGGGATGCAGAACAGACTTGGGCACAGCCAGGACATGCCAGGCCAGGAGATGCCCCCTGGCACCATTCAGTTTCTCAGTGCATTTTCATGCAGCTCCTCCCTGAGCACGGGGAAGAGGAGGAGGAGGATTGGCAGTGCCAGGGGCTGCTTTTCACCCTGGGTGTCTCTGAGTGAGCAGCAGCCCTAAGGAGGCTTCTCCAGGCTCCATCTGCCCTCCACGGCTGCAGGAAGCAGGCAGCAGAGCTGCGAGGAGCTGAGACACTGTGCAGGGAGGGATCAGAGAGAGCAGACACAGAAGACACAGCAGAGAGAGCAGACACAAGATACAGCAGAGACAGCAGAGAGCAGAGACAGCAGAGAGCAGAGACAGCAGAGACAGCAGACACAGGAGACACAACAGACACAACAGACACAGCAGACACAGCAGAGACAGCAGAGACAGCAGACACAGGAGACTCAACAGACACAGCAGACACAGCAGAGACAGCAGAGACAGCAGAGACAGCAGACACAGGAGACTCAACAGACACAGCAGAGACAGCAGAGACAGCAGACACAGGAGACTCAACAGACACAGCAGACACAGGACACAGCAGACACAGCAGAGACAGCAGAGAGCAGACACAGGAGACACAGCAGACACAGGAGACGCAACAGACACAGGAGACACAGGAGACACAACAGACACAGGAGACACAGGAGACACAACAGACACAGCAGACACAGGAGACACAACAGATACAACAGACACAGGAGACACAGGAGACACAGGACACAGTAGAGACAGCAGAGAGAACAGATGGAGCAGAGAGAGCAGACACAGCAGACACAGCAGGCACAGCAGACACAGCAGGCACAGCAGACACAAGACACAGCAGACACAGGAGGCACAGCAGACACAGCAGGCACAGCAGGCACAGCAGACACAGCAGGCACAGCAGACACAAGACACAGGAGGCACAGGAGGCACAGCAGGCACAGCAGGCACAGCAGGCACAGCAGACTCAGGGCATGTCCCAGACTCGTGGGAAGAGCCAGGCCAGAAGCGTGGGTGGGCTCGGGGCACAGGAGGTGGCAGAGCTGTCCCTCACCTGGTGGTAGTGTCAAACTCAAAGGGGAAAATGATGTCACTGCTGTTGCAGATCTGGCAGATGAAGCCCCTCTGGGTGCAGAGGTCACAGCTGTAGACGTGGTGGGAGGCAAACTGGAGCAGAGAGTGCAGGAAGGACTCAAAGACACCATCGGCTATCTGTGGGCACAGAGAGGGCAGGCAGGGCTGGAGCTCAGCTCCTGGGGGGGCTGCACCACCTAAAGGCCACGGCACAGCCACTCCGTGTGTGTGCTGCCACGTGAGGACAGGGCTGGCCTCTAAACACACCCCCAGACAGTGCCTGGCTGGCACTGGGACCCCCAGGAGCTGGGGAGGGGCTGCTGGCTCTGGAATCAACCAGAAGCCAAGCACCAGCACCAAGCACCCAACACCAACCACCAGCACTAACCACCCAACACCGACCACCAGCACTAACCACCCAACACCAACCACCAGCACTAACCACCCAACACCAACCACCAAACATCAACCAACCAACACCAACCAACCAACACCAAGCACCCAAAACCAAGCACCCAACATCAAACAACCAACATCAAGCACCAACACCAAGCACCCAACACCAACCATCCAACACCAACCACCTAACACCAAGCACCCAGCACCAAGCACCAGCACCAAGCACCCAACACTAAGCACCCAACACCAAGCACCCAACATCAACCAACCAACACCAAGCACCCAGCACCAAGCACCAGCACCAAGCACCCAACATCAACCAACCAAGCCCAAGCACCCAACATCAACCACCCAACACCAAGCACCCAGCACCAAGCACCAGCACCAAGCACCCAACACCAAGCATCAGCACCAAGCACCCAACATCAACCAACCAACACCAACCAACTAACACCAAGCACCCAGCACCAACCATCCAGAGCCAACCACCCAACACCAACCACCCAGCGCCAAGTACCAGCACAAAGCACCCAGCACCAGAACCTGCTGGGATGGGGCTTTTGGCTCTGAAATCAATGAGAGGCCAACCACCAGCACCAACCACCCAGCACCAACCATCCAGAGCCAACCACCCAACACCAACCACCAGCACCAGAACCTGCTGGAATGGGGCTCTTGGCTCGGGAATCAATGAGAAGCCAACCACCAGTACCAACCACCCAACGCCAACCACTCAGTGCCAACCACCCAACACCAACCACCAGCACCAGAACCTGCTGGAATGGGGCTCTTGGCTCGGGAATCAATGAGAAGCCAACCACCAGTACCAACCACCCAACGCCAACCACTCAGTGCCAACCACCCAACACCAACCACCAGCACCAGAACCTGCTGGAATGGGGCTCTTGGCTCGGGAATCAATGAGAAGCCAACCACCAGTACCAACCACCCAACGCCAACCACTCAGTGCCAACCACCCAACACCAACCACCAGCACCAGAACCTGCTGGAATGGGGCTCTTGGCTCGGGAATCAATGAGAAGCCAACCACCAGTACCAACCACCCAACACCAACCACTCAGTGCCAACCACCCAACACCAACCACCAGCACTAACCATCCAACACCAACTGCCAGCACCAACCATCCAGCACCAACCACCAGCACCACCCAACCAGCACCAATCACCCAGAGCCAACCACCCAACACCAACCACCAGCACTAACCATCCAACACCAACTACCAGCACCAACCATCCAGCACCAACCACCAGTACCAACCACCCAGCACCAGAACCTGCTGGGATGGAGCTCTCGGCTCTGGAATCAATGAGAAGCCAACCACCAGCACCAACCACCAGCACCAACCACCAGCACCAACCATCCAGCACCAACCGCCAGTACCAACCACCCAGCACCAACCACCCAGCACCAAAACCTGCTGGGATGGAACTCATGGCTCTGGAATCAATGAGAAGCCAACCACCAGTATCAACCACCAGCACCAACCCCCCAACACCAATCATCCAGTACCAACCACCCAATGCCAATAATCCAGCACCAACCCTCCAGCACCAACCACCCAGCACCAGAACCTGATGGGATGGAGCTCTTGGCTCTGGAATCAATGAGAAGCCAACCACCAGTATCAACCACCAGCACCAACCACCCAACACCAATCATCCAGTACCAACCACCCAATGCCAATAATCCAGCACCAACCCTCCAGCACCAACCACCCAGCACCAGAACCTGATGGGATGGAGCTCTTGGCTCTGGAATCAATGAGAAGCCAACCACCAGTACCAACCACCAGCACCAACCATCCAGCATCAATCACTCAGCACCTGCAGTGCTACTTGCAGTAGCCAGAGGTTGGTCTGGAGATACTCAAGCACCAATGTTGGTGCAAATCCAGGGGACACAACTTCTGTCTTGCAGGGCACAGGCTTGTGTCAATCATTTTGGCAGACTGACATCACCAGATCATCAAACCATGGAGTTGGTTAGGTTGGAAAAGACCTTTCAGACCATGAAGTCCACTAATCACTGAGCAGCTAATTGCTGTTCTTTACCTCCAAGCTGATGTAGCAGCTTGCAGAGCACACAGGATGGATAAGAAGGAGCCAAAAGGACACCTGAAGCTGTTTGAAACCTTCTGCTCAAGGTTCACAGCCAGGGCCTGGGATGTGTGCAGCTCTGGAGCCCTCAACACAAGCAGGACATGGAAGTGTTGGAGCCAGTCCAGAGGAAGCCACCAAGATGCTAAAAGGGCTGCAGCAGCTCTGCTCTGAGCACAGGCTGAGAGAGTTGGGGCTCTGCAGCCTGGAGAGGAGAAGGCTTCCAGAAGAGCTTGGAGTGACCTTCCAGGATCTGAAGGGGGCTCCAGGAGGGCTGGGGAGGGACTTTTGATAAGGTCTGGGAATGAGAGGAGGAGGAGGAATGGGTTTGGAGTGGTAGAGGGGAGACTGAAACTGGATGTTGGGAAGAAGTTCTTTTCAGAGAGGGTGGTGAAAGACTGGCACAGGTTGAGGGTGGTGAGACCCTGGCACAGGTTGAGGGTGGTGAGACCCTGGCACAGGTTTGCCAGGGAGGTTGTGGAGCACAGAAGCACCCAATGTGATCAAAGATCACATTGGGTGCTTCTGTGCT
>WAAF01012311.1:37685-63460 GCA_013400475.1 Tricholaema leucomelas | reverse complement strand
TGAAGAGGGACAGGGATCTGCTGGAGAGAGCCCAAGGGAGGGCTGTGAGGATGATGAGGGGAGTGGAGCACTGCCTGAGGAGGAGAGGCTGAAGGACCTGGGGCTGCTTAGTCTGGAGAAGAGAAGGCTGAGAGGGGATTGAATCAATGTCTGTAACTACCTGAGAGCTGGGGGTCAGGAGGGGGGGACAGGCTCTGCTCACTGCTCCCTGGGCTAGGACAAGCAGCAGTGGATGGAAGCTGCAGCACAGGAGGTTCCAGCTCAGCACCAGGGGGAACTTCTTGACTGGAAGGGTCCCAGAGCCTGACACAGGCTGCCCAGAGAGGTTGTGGAGTCTCCTTCTCTGGAGCCTTTCCAGGCCTGTCTGGATGTGTTCCTCTGTGCTCTGTTAGATGGTATTGTCCTGCTCTGGCAGGGGGGTTGGACTGGATGAGCTCTTTGGGTCCCTTCCAACCCCTGACATCCTGTTGGATCCTCTGCTGTGATCCTCACCGCTGGAGCAGGCAGTGCTGCAGCCACAGCCTGGGCTGGTTTGTAGCTCCATATCAGCTACTGTGAGGAGTTCCCCTTTCTGCTAGCTGGGCTGATGTGACTCAGGAAGCACCTTCCTGAGCCAGGAGCTTCTGGCTGGACAGGAAACACCTGGGCAAGTAGATGAGAGATTGGTTTCCTTTCCTCCCCCTCTTTGAAACCCTCTCTGAAACCCTCTCAGGCACAATGAGAAAATCAGAGCTGTGGTCATTTTCTTCCAGAGTCTGCATCACTCCTTTTGGCTCCAAAGCTGTTGGTGGTTTGGTGCAAACCATCTGCCACCTTCTTCTCTGTGTTGCTTTGCAGGCTTGACCATAGGCATTACCTCCTGGAGTGTCCCCACAAGTACAGTGTCACTGATCTGAGGCAGGTGAGAGCTCTGTGTGGTTGTTTTGCTACTGAGCACATAGAATCCAGGGAATCAGAGAATGGTTTAGGTTGGAATGGACCTCAAAGATCATCCAGTTCCATAGGCAGGGACACCTCCCACTAGAACCTCATCCAGCCTGGTCCTGAACACCTCCAGGGAGGTTGTGGAGCACAGAAGCACCCAATGTGATCAAAGATCACATTGGGTGCTTCTGTGCTCCACAACCTCCCTGGAGGTGTTCAGGACCAGGCTGGATGAGGTTCTAGTGGGAGGTGTCCCTGCCTATGGAACTGGATGATCTTTGAGGTCCATTCCAACCTAAACCATTCTCTGATTCCCTGGATTCTATGTGCTCAGTAGCAAAACAACCACACAGAGCTCTCACCTGCCTCAGATCAGTGACACTGTACTTGTGGGGACACTCCAGGAGGTAATGCCTATGGTCAAGCCTGCAAAGCAACACAGAGAAGAAGGTGGCAGATGGTTTGCACCAAACCACCAACAGCTTTGGAGCCAAAAGGAGTGATGCAGACTCTGGAAGAAAATGACCACAGCTCTGATTTTCTCATTGTGCCTGAGAGGGTTTCAGAGAGGGTTTCAAAGAGGGGGAGGAAAGGAAACCAATCTCTCATCTACTTGCCCAGGTGTTTCCTGTCCAGCCAGAAGCTCCTGGCTCAGGAAGGTGCTTCCTGAGTCACATCAGCCCAGCTAGCAGAAAGGGGAACTCCTCACAGTAGCTGATATGGAGCTACAAACCAGCCCAGGCTGTGGCTGCAGCACTGCCTGCTCCAGCGGTGAGGATCACAGCAGAGGATCCAACAGGATGTCAGGGGTTGGAAGGGACCCAAAGAGCTCATCCAGTCCAACCCCCCTGCCAGAGCAGGACAATACCATCTAACAGAGCACAGAGGAACACATCCAGACAGGCCTGGAAAGGCTCCAGAGAAGGAGACTCCACAACCTCTCTGGGCAGCCTGTGTCAGGCTCTGGGACCCTTCCAGTCAAGAAGTTCCCCCTGGTGCTGAGCTGGAACCTCCTGTGCTGCAGCTTCCATCCACTGCTGCTTGTCCTAGCCCAGGGAGCAGTGAGCAGAGCCTGTCCCCCCCTCCTGACCCCCAGCTCTCAGGTAGTTACAGACATTGATTCAATCCCCTCTCAGCCTTCTCTTCTCCAGACTAAGCAGCCCCAGGTCCTTCAGCCTCTCCTCCTCAGGCAGTGCTCCACTCCCCTCATCATCCTCACAGCCCTCCCTTGGGCTCTCTCCAGCAGATCCCTGTCCCTCTTCAACTGGGGAGCCCCAAACTGAATGCAGCACTCACGATGAGGTCTCACCAGGGCAGAGCAGAGGCAGAAGAGAACCTCCCTGGTGCAAAGAGGGAAAGTGTACAGGAGGAACATCCCCCAGAGGGGGACCTCACCTCTTGCTCAGCTCCTTCAGGGCGCCACTGCGGCACATGCTGAGATAATCTCCCAGCAGCTTCAGCTGCTCCCTGCCGCGCAGGATCCTGCTCATCGTCTCCACATGCTCGTAGAGGCTCTCGTTGACCAGCTTCAGGTCGATCAGAGGCTGGTTATGGATCTGGGTGAGGAACTTCAGAGCCTGCCTGCAAACCTGGGGCAGAGAGAGTGGCCAGAGGTGGGCACGCAGCAAGGAGCAGCTCAGGAGGCTTGGAGGGAAGTTTAGGATGGGGCTGAGAGGGAGCAGAGAGAGGCCAGAGGTGGGCATGCAGCAGGGAGAAGCTCAGAAGGCTTGGAGGGAGGTCTAGGATGGGGCAGAGAGAGGCCAGAGGTGGGCATGCAGCAAGGAGCAGCTCAGGAGGCTTGGAGGGAGGTCTAGGATGGGGAAAAGAGGCCAGAGGTGGGCACACAGCAAGGAGAAGCTCAGAAGGCTTGGAGGGAGGTCTAGGATGGGGCAAAAGAGGCCAGAGGTGGGCATGCAGCAAGGAACAGCTCAGGAGGAGGCTTGGAGAGAGGCCTAGGCTGGGGCAAGAGAGGCCAGAGGTGGGCATGCAGCAAGGAGAAGCTCAGGAGGAGGCTTGGAGGGAGGTTCAGTCCGGGACAGAGAGAGGCCAGAGGTGAGCATGCAGCAAGGAGCAGCTCAGGAGGAGGCTTGGAGGGAGGTTCAGTCTGGGGCAGAGAGAGGCCAGAGGTGAGAATGCAGCAAGGAGAAGCTCAGGAGGCTTGGAGGGAGGTCCAGGCTGGACGTTTGCACCTCTGCTGCTGGTGGGAATATTCAGGTTGGACCCTCAGGAAGGGCAGGCAGGTGCAGGAGTGCTGCCTGCTGCCTGCCCTGGCAGAGCCTGGACTCACCCCTCTCTTGGCCAGGTCCCAGTTGTGGATGAGGCGCGAGGGGATCACTGTCTCCTCGTCCCGGTGGCAGCTGTCGCAGTAGTAGAGGCCGGAGAAGGCACAGAGCTTGGGCTTGCCAAAGGAGAAGCCAATCTGCCTGGAGCAGCCTGCAGGGAGGAAGGACCAGCAGAGTGCTCAGGGATTGGCAGAGGCTGCCCAGGGAGGGGCTGGAGTCCCCATCCCTGGAGGTGCTCAAGAAACCTGTGGCCATGGCACTTGAGGGCCATGGTTTGGTGGCCATGGTGGGGTTGGGTTGCAGGTTGGACTCTGTGATCTTGGGAGAGCTTTTCCAACATAACAATTCCAAGCCCCTAGAAATGACCCCTCCAGGAGTGATCCCTCACAGGGGTTCCAGGAGATGCTCTTTGCAAGGGCAAGGGCTGTCACTTCAGCACAGACTCAACCATCAGCACCCAAAACAGAGTTGAACCTCGGTGCCCACAGAGACTTTTCCATGGAATGGTTTGGGCTTTTCCAACCCAAACCACTCTAGGACATGGGTAGATTCAGACAGGATGTTAGGAAGAAGTCAAGGCCAGGCTGGATGAGGCTGTGGGCAGCCTGCTCTAGGGTAGGGTGTCCCTGGGCATGGCAGGGGGGTTGGAACTGGCTGATCCTTGTGGTCCCTTCCAGCCCTGACTGATTCTGTGATTCCATGATTCTATGACTGTATGACCAGGTGGTGAGAGGGCACTCATGCTGCCCTCAGAGCCTCTTCCTATCACTGCCAGGGGAGTGGAGGAGCAGGAAAGAAAGTTTTTGGCAGGGATGGAGATCAGATAAGGCCCTGTAGGATGTTCAGTGAGAGGTCTCAAGCTCCTTGGCTGCAATGAGGAATAGAATAGAATAGAATCAACCAGGTTGGAAGAGAGCTCCAAGCTCATCCAGTCCAACCTAGCACCCAGCCCTGTCCAGTCACCCAGACCATGGCACTAAGTGCCTCATTCAGTCTTTTCCTGAACACCTCCAGGCACAGCCACTCCACCACCTCCCTGGGCAGCCCATTCCAATGCCAATCACTCTCTCTGCCAACAACTTCCTCCTAACATCCAGCCTAGACCTCCCCTGGCACAACTTCAGGCTGTGTCCCCTTCTTCTGTTGCTGGCTGCCTGGCAGCAGAGCCCAACCCCAGCTGGCTACAGCCTCCCTGCAGGGAGCTGCAGACAGCAATGAGCTCTGCCCTTAGCCTCCTCTGCTACAGGCTGCACACCCCCAGCTCCCTCAGCCTCTCCTCACAGGGCTGTGTTCCAGGCCCCTCCCCAGCCTTGTTGCCCTTCTCTGGACACCTTCCAGCACCTCAACATCTCTCTTGAACTGAGGAGCCCAGAACTGGACACAGCACTCAAGGTGTGGCCTGAGCAGTGCTGAGTACAGGGGCAGAATAACCTCCCTCATCCTACTGGCCATACAGGAGCTCTGATTTCAGACCATGATGGTCCAAAGGGGTCTGGACTATTCCTGAACCCACTTTGATCCACAGCAAGTGGTGCAATTGGTTATTTTTGCCAGGAAAAGTGAATTCTGGGAACATCTCAGTGGTGCAGGGAAGGACCCAACCCCCACCTGCCTGCACCATCACCTCTGCCGACAGCTTTGCCTATTTGGCCTTCACTCAGCTCTTTTCTTTCCTGCTCTTACCACAAGAGACCTAAACCACATCCTGCAAGGGATGAGGTTGGGATGGGTTAAAGCAAAGACTTCAGTGGTGGGCAACCCAGAGGCAACCCATCCCAGCTTTGCCACCCCTTCCTTTGCACTTTGGGGTAGCTGGAGTGTTATCTTCCCAAGGAATCTTCATGGAGCTGAGATGTTCCTCTCTCAATTAATTAAAAGAAGTTTTCATTGCTCATTACAGCCTGAAAGGTAAAGAAAGAATAGAATCATAGAGTGGATAGGGCTTGGAAGGGACCTGTGAAGATCAGCCAGTCCAAATCCCCTGCCAAAGCAAGGTCAGCTAGGGCAGCCCATGCAAGAATGTGTCCAAGTGGGTTTGGAAGCTCTTCAGAGAAGGAGACTCCACAACCTCTCTGGACAGCCTGCTCCAGGCCTCCAGCACCCTCACACCAAACAAGTTTCTCCTCCTGGTCAGGTGGAACTTCCTGGGTCCCACTTTGTGCCCAGTGCCCCTTGTCCTGTCCCTGGGCACCACTGAGCAGAGCCTGGCCCCAGTCTCTTGCCCCCAGCCTTTATCTCTTGCTGAGCATTGCTCAGCTGCCCTCTGGGGCTGCTCTTCTGCAGGCTCTCAGCCTTTGCTCCTCTCAGAGCTGCTCCAGGCCCCTCAGCAGCTCTGCAGCCTCCCCTGGACTCTCTCCAGTAGTTTCCTGCCTCTCTGGGACTGAGGAGCCCAGAACTGGACCCAGAACTCCAGAAGTGATCTCAACATGGCAGAGCAGAGGAGGAGGAGAACCTCCCTCAACTCAGGCTCAGGCGTGAGGCTGAGTGGGAGGTGAAAGGGGAGCAGGCAGCTCCCCAAGGAAACATGCACATAAAACCTGGGAATTTGTCTTTTTGGCTTGGTGCTTCCAGCTGTTGGTGGGTGGAAGGTGCAGGACAGAGCTTGGAGGGGAAGGGAGAGCCCCCCCAGAAGTTAATATACAGAAACAAAAGAAGAGAGATGAAAGAGAACCCAACCTGCTGCAGGGAACGAGAAGTGCAGCTGAAAGAGAGAACTGTGAAGTTTAATTAACTCCCCAAGGTGAAGAGCTCATGAGAGGTGCCAGGGAGGTCACCAAGTGTGATGCCATTGAAGCAGCAGGGCCCTGCAGGGCGCCAGGGGAGGGTGAGGGGAAGGTTTGGCAGCCCCAGCCTGGCACACCCTGCTGGGCTGCCCTACCGGACCGACAGCTTCTGCTCCTGCCTGCACCTGCACCTGCACCACAAAATGCCCAGGAACAGTCACCTGGGCACCTCTTGGTCCACCTAAGGTCTTGTTCCATCTAAGATCACGGATTCAAGGCAGGATCTCCACTGTCTATCCCTAAGCATCCCAAATCAGAGCCAGCTGGACCCGTGCTGGGCTGGGACGGAGCTTCTGCATTGGGGGGACCCACCCTGGGCACACAGACCACCAAAGGTGCCTCTGCCTCAGGCTGGGAAGCACCACTGAGGGGCTGTGGAGCTGCCTGGAGTTTGGATGGGGAAACCAGCAGCTGGCCTGCAACAGGCACCCAGGACACAGAGCACTCCTGGTTTGATGTCACCTCCTTAACCTGAACGAAAGTGACAGCATGAAAAGCTGGAGATCAGCCAGCACCAAGCACTGCCAGTCCAGAGCCAGCCCTGGCCTGGGCTGAACCCAGCAGTGTGGGCAGCAGGGGCAGGGAGGGGATTCTGCCCCTCTGCTATGCTCTGCTGAGACCTCCCTGCAGTGCTGGGGCAGCTCTGGAGTGCTCTGCACAGCACAAACCTATTGGAGCAGGGCCAGGGGAGGCCACAGCAGTGCTGGCAGGGCTGGAAGGGCTCTGCTGTGAGCCCAGGCTGAGAGAGTTGGGCTTGGGCAGGCTGGAGGAGAGAAGGCTGCAGGGAGACCTTCTGGTGGCCTTGGAGTGCTTCAAGGGCCCAGCAGAGAGCTGGGGACAGAGTTCTGAGCAGTGCCTGTTGGGCCAGGCCAAGGGGGGATGGTTGGAAGCTGAGAGAGGAGCTTGAGAGTGGAGAGAAGGGAGAAATGTTTGGGAGTGAGGGTGGGGAGAGCCTGTGCCAGGCTGCCCAGAGAGCTGGGAGCTGCCCATGGCTGGCAGCAGTGCAGGGGAGGTTGTTTGTGGCTGTGAGCAGCCTGCTCTGGTTGGGGATGTCCCAGCTGGTTGCAGCGGTGAGACTGGATGAGCTTTGAGGTCCAACTGGATGAGCTTTGGGGGTCTGACTGGGTGAATTTTGGGGTCCAACTGGATGAACTTTGGGGTCTGACTGGATGAGCCTTGGGAGTCCCTCCCCCCCAAACCATTCCATGATTCTCTGATCATCCTCTGGGCCAGAGCTGTCAGTGGCCAAGCCAAGGCCTACCTGGGCAGATGAAGCTCTGGGAGTAGTGGCCAAGCCAAGCCCTACCTGCACAGATGAAGCCCCGGGAGTAGTGGCCAAGCCAAGCCCTACCTGCACAGATGAAGCCCCGGGAGTAGTGGCCAAGCCAAGCCCTACCTGCACAGATGAAGCCCCGGGAGTAGTGGCCAAGCCAAGCCCTACCTGCACAGATGAAGCCCCGGGAGTAGTGGCCAAGCCAAGCCCTACCTGCACAGATGAAGCCCCGGGAGTAGTGGCCAAGCCAAGCCCTACCTGCACAGATGAAGCCCCGGGAGTAGTGGCCAAGCCAAGCCCTACCTGCACAGATGAAGCCCCGGGAGTAGTGGCCAAGCCAAGCCCTACCTGCACAGATGAAGCCCCGGGAGTAGTGGCCAAGCCAAGCCCTACCTGCACAGATGAAGCCCCGGGAGTAGTGGCCAAGCCAAGCCCTACCTGCACAGATGAAGCCCCGGGAGTAGTGGCCAAGCCAAGCCCTACCTGCACAGATGAAGCCCCGGGAGTAGTGGCCAAGCCAAGCCCTACCTGCACAGATGAAGCCCCGGGAGTAGTGGCCAAGCCAAGCCCTACCTGCACAGATGAAGCCCCGGGAGTAGTGGCCAAGCCAAGCCCTACCTGCACAGATGAAGCCCCGGGAGTAGTGGCCAAGCCAAGCCCTACCTGCACAGATGAAGCCCCGGGAGTAGTGGCCAAGCCAAGCCCTACCTGCGCAGATGAAGCTCTGGGAGTCCAGGCCCTTCTCGGTGGGGATGGCCACCAGGTACTGCAGCAGGAAGCCGTTTTCCTTCACCACGTTCTTCAGGACCACCTGGCAGTGCCCATCCAGGCTGCCAGCCAGCGTCACTGCCTCCTCTGCGCTCTCCAGGTAGGACATCAGCACCTCTCGGACCAGCTCCCTCCAGGAGGCTGCTTCCTCTGCGCTCTCAGCCTGCAGCTTGAGCACAGCCTTGGAGGTGATCACCTTGAAGAAGGCAGGTCCCCCGAGGCTGGCGTCTGGCAGGATGTCCTGGATGGTCTCGATACCGTAGCTGTTGCTTAAGATTTTGTCATTGTTCCTGACCTTAAAGCACTTTAAAGTTTCTAGAGACAGGGAGAAAACGAAAGGGACCCAAGTCCTGTCCAGCTCCAGGTACAGCACAGCCTCTTTTATAGCATCCAGCTCCGGCTCGGGGGCTGCAGCCCAGTCCAGGCTGCCGCCGGGCACATCGCTGTGCTGCACAGGGGCACCGCAGTCCCCCTGCTGGGGCTGGCCCTCGCCGCCCTCCTGCGGGCGACACTCCAGCGTCTCCCACTCCTCCTCCTCCTCCTCCAGCTGAGGCCGGCACTTGTGCAGCGCCTCTCGGATCCTGTCCAGCCAGTCCTCGGCTTCATCCCGGGAGGCGGCTCGGAGGCAGAGCTTCTTGCCCAGGAAGACCAGCTCGAAGCGGCCGTCGGGGTGGGTCAGCGCCAGCGCCTCGCAGCGCAGCAGGGAGTAGCTCTCCACGCAGATGCGGTCCTGTTGCTCCAGGAAAAGCCTCAGCTCCAGCGGGGACAGCTCACAGCAGAACTCCTTCCAGATGCCCATAGCTCCCCTGCGCTCCAGGCTGCCCAGCTTCAGCAGCCCCCGGAAAGGGTTGGACAGACCTGGACCCAAAGCAGAAGTCTCAGGTCAGAGTCACAGAATGACCCAGGTTGGAAAAGACCTCTAAGATCATCGGGTCCAACCTATCACCTAACACCTTCTAATCAACTAAACCCTGGCACTTAGTGCCTCATCCAATCTCCTTTTAAACACCTCCAGGGATGGTGATGAAGATATTGAATAGGACTGGACCCAGCACTGACCCCTGGGGAACACCACTTGTGCTGGACCTCCAGCTAAGGCTCTGTGCCACTGAGCATAACCCTCTGAGCTCTGTCCCTCAGCCAGTTTCCAACCCACCCTCCTGTCACAGAACTACTGAATGAACCAGGTTGGAAAAGACCTCTGAGATCATCGAGTCCAGCCTAGCATCTAACACCTTCTAATCAACTAAACCCTGGCACTAAGTGCCTCATGCAGCCTCCTTCTAAACACCTCCCCAGGCATGGGGATTCCACCACCTCCCTGGGCAGCTCATCCCAATGCCAATCACTGTTCCCATGAAGAACTTCTTCCTAACATCCAGCCTGAACCTGCCCTGGCACAGCTTGAGGCTATGTCCTCATCTTCTGTTTCATGGATTTGTGGATTCACAGAAGGGGTTGGGTTGGAAAGGATCTTCAAAGATCATTCAGTTCTCAACCCCTCTGCCATGGGACAGCTCCCACTAGAGCAGGCTGCAGCAGTGAGACACTGGCACAGGTTGAGGGTGGTGAGACACTGGCACAGGTTTGCCAGGGAGGTTGTGGAGCACAGAAGCACCCAATGTGATCTTTGATCACATTGGGTGCTTCTGTGCTCCACAACCTCCCTGGAGGTGTTCAGGACCAGGCTGGATGAGTCCTTGAGCAACCTGTGCTGGTGAGAAGTGTCCCTGCCCACGGCAGGAGGCTTGGAACTGGCTGAGCTTTGAGATCTCTTCCAACCCATTCTATGTAACTCATTTTGTCCCCTCCTTGGAGGTGTTCAAGGCCAGGTTGGATGAAGCCTTGAGCAACCTGGGCTAGTTGAGAGGTGTCCCTGCCCATGGCAGGAGGCTTGGAGTAGCTGAGCTCTGAGGTCCCTTCCAACCTAAGCCACTCTGTGATTCCATGATCTATTCACCTGCACTTGGGTGTTGAGGCTGAGTGGGATGGCCACAGGGTGGGCAGAAGCACTCAGCACCATCTCCCCTCCTACAACGCTCCCACTGGAGCCATCACAGCTCAGCCATGCCAAGGAAAGCTGCTCCTCTGCCTTCTGCAGCCCTTTGAGCTGCCAGCAGATCAGCAAGTGACTGCTTCCCAACTGCCCATCACCCAAGCCCCCTGCCCAGCCCCCCCAGCAGTGCCCAGAGCTGGCAGCAGGTGAGGACAGGCTGGCACGCACCCATCTGCCTGCGGTGCACCACGCTGAAGCCCTTCTGCTCCCGTTCAGGGGATGCTTTGGGTCTCTCACTCTCTGAGGAGGGCACTGAAAGCCTTTCCAGGTCAAGGGCACTGATGAGCCCCGGGGCCAGGCCCTCCTCAGCTCCCTCAGGCCCAAAGCCGTTGATGTTGGCTGTGCTCTCACTGCTGTCGCCTGGGGCAGGTCTGTAGAAATCATCTTCTGAGATCCAGCTCTTCCCTTTCTGTTCAAGAGACAGCAATAACTCTGTCAATGTCTCAGTTTGTTGCACACCCTGAGCCCCTCCAACCTGCACACCCACGAGGACCCCTCAAATGCCATGAAGTGACAGTGGCCAGGCCCTCGTGGATGGCTCTCTCTGCTCCCTCCCACCAGGAACACTCCAGGGGACTGCATTGGCAGCTGGCAAATGTTGGTGTTATGCACTGGTGGGACTAGAAGGTCCCCAAACTGATCAGTTCTGTCCCCTTGAAATCATGGAGGGGCTCCAAGGGAGAGGACATTCCCTGCAGAGACTGTAATGAGAGCCTGCCAGAAAGCTGGGGACAGTTTTGAGCAGGGCCTGTTGGGACAGGCCAAAGTTGGATGGTTGGAAACTGAAAGAGGGAGCTTGAGAGGGTGAAAGGTTAGACACTGAGGGTGGTGACAAGCTGCAGTCCCTGGGATGTGTTAGTGTGGGATGGATGAGCCAGGGCAAACTGGGAGGTTGTGCTGCTGTGTGCTGCTGATCAGCACAGACAGGGACCTCCAGAGGAGGCCACAGCAGTGCTGGCAGGGCTGGAAGGGCTCTGCTATGAGCCCAGGCTGGGAGAGTTGGGCTTGGGCAGGCTGGAGGAGAGAAGGCTGCAGGAAGACCTTCTGGTGGCTTTTGCCACCTGCTGTCACCTGCTTCAAGGGCCCAGCAGAAAGCTGGGGACAGAGTTTTGAGCAGGGCCTGTTGGGACAGGCCAAGGGGGGATGGTTGGAAACTGAGAGAGGGAACTTGAGAGTGGAGGGAAGGGAGAAATGTTTGAGATCGAGGGTAAGGAGAGCCTGTGCCAGGCTGCCCAGAGAGCTGGGAGCTGCCCCATGGCTGGGGGAGCTTGGTTGGGGCTGACAAGTGGCTGCTGGTGCAGAGCCCCAGGTCCAGGCAGGCTCAGCTACCTCCCAGCCCGGGGCTGCAGGTCGCTGTGAGTCATGTGAAGGCAGGAGGGGAATTTCCTGTTGACAGCCAGAGCAGGGCAGGCTGGGCCAGGGCCAGGGAAATGGGACAGCAGCAGGGACAGAAACCAAGAGAAAGCCTTGGGGGGGGACACAAAGCATGTCCCAGACACATCAGGGTCGAGGTGATGTGGACTAGGGGGGAAACCACAGGGACAGGGTGGAAATGAGGGGAGCTAGGGTGGAAATGAGGGGGACCAGGGTGGAAATAAGGGGGACCAAGGGTGGAAATGATGGGGACTAGGATGGAAACCATGGGAACTAGGAAGGAAATGATGGGGATCAGAATGGAAATGAAGTGGACCAGGGTGGAGATGATGGGGACTAGGATGGAAACTGTGGGAACTAGGAAGGAAATTATGGGGACCAAGATGGAAATGAAGAGGACCAGGGGTGGAAATGATGGGGAATAGTATGGAAACCACAGGGATTAGGAAGGAAATGATGGGGATCAGGATGGAAATGAAGTGGACCAGGGTGGAAATGATGGGGACTAGGATGGCAACTAGGAAGGAAATGATAGGGACCAGGATGGAAATGAAGGGGACAAGGGGGGAAATGATGGGGACTAGGATGGAAACCAAGGGAACTAGGAAGGAAATGATAGGGACCAGGATGGATATGAAGAGGACCAGGGGTGGAAATGATGGTGACCAGGATGGAAATGATGGGGACTGGGATGGAAACCAAGGGAACTAGGAAGGAAATCATAGGGACCAGGATGGAAATGAAGGGGACAAGGGGGGAAATGATGGGGACTAGGATGGAAACTGTGGGAACTAGGATGAAACTGATGGGAGCTAGGGTGGACATGATGGGAGCTAGGGTGGAAATAAAGGGGACCAGGGTGGAAATGATAAGGCCTAGGGTGGATGTGGACTAGGATGGAAACCATGGGAACTATGATGGAAATGCCTGGGACCAGGATGGAAATGAAGGGGACCAGGGTGAAAGTGATGGGGCCAGGGTGGATAGAGACTAGGATGGAAACCATGGGAACTAGGATGGAAAGGATGGAGACTAGGGTGGAAATAATGGGGACTAGGATGGAAATGATGGGGATTAGGATAGAAGTGATGGGAGTCAGGATGGAAATGATGGGAAAGGTGGAAATGGTGGGGACTAGGATGGAAATTACGGGAGCTAGGGTGGAAATGATGAGGGTCAGAATGGAAAATGATGGGGACTAGGATGGAAATGATGGAAGGCAGGATGGAAGTGATGGAAACTAGGATGGAAATGATGGAAGCTAGGGTGGAAGTGATGGGAGCTAGAGAGGAAATGATGGGGACCAGACTGGAGATCATGATGGCTGGAAATGATAGGAACTAGGCTGGAAATGATGTGAGCTAGGATGGAACTATAGGGACTAAGATAGAAATGATGGGGATGAGGGTGGAAATGATGGGGACTAGGATGGAATTCAGGATGGAAATGATGGGAAGGATGGAAATGATAGCAGTCAGAATGGAAATGATGGGAACTAGGACTGAAATGATAGGTACTAGGATGGAAGTGATGGGGACCAGGATAGAAACGATGGGGACCAGGATGGAAACAAAGGGAATCAGGATGGAACCAGTGAGGACTAGGATGGAAATGATGAGAAGCAGAATGGGAACAAAAGGAACCAGGAAGGAAAAGCCAGTAACAAATCAGACAAAGGACAGGGATGTTCAAAGAGCTTCCTGAAGGCAAAGGCAGGCAGAGCAGCTCCTTGGCAGCAGCAGGGGAAATCCGCCACTGCTGAAGCTGGCCTAAGCACTCAGGAATGCCATCCTGTTCCAGGAATGCCATCCTGCTCCAGCAATGCCATCCTGCTCCAGGAACAGATGTGCTGCACCAATATTTTGTCACTGGAACAACCCACCTGGTTTCTCCACCCAGCCACCCCCCTCCCCTTCTCTTATGTGGCCCCCACGAGCCCCCTGGCACACAGCCCATGGCCAGGTCTGTGAGCTCACAGCTTCACCACACCAAAAGCTTCCTGGTGCAGCTCAAATAAGCCCACCCAAGCAGGGCTTCAAAAGCTTTGGTTCCTCTTTCACCAGGGAATATCAGCTTGGAAGCAGTTTCTCCCAAGACACAGTCCCATGGGGTCCAGGAAGCTGCTCATGGACCAAAAATGCTGTTAGGAGAGCAGAAGCAGCAGGAAGGAGAGAGTTTGGAGATGGAGCCCGCTCAGAAAGTGTCACCAGTTCTGTTCTCCTTTTCCATGAGATCTGCTGGTCAGGAAGCATAAACCCAAGGAGACCAAGAGCAATTTGCTGTGAGACTTACTGGGCATGGCAGCAGTGGAGAAGGGAGGTACTGGGCCGTGGGGCTGCGGACTGCTCCGTTGGCCTCACTGCCGCCTCTGCTGCCTCTGCTGCTCTCTCTTCTGCTCAGACCTCCGGGCCGTGGGGCAGAGACAGCAGCTGGGCCACCAGCTTCTGGTGCTACATCTCCATCCCCATTACTGCTGGGCACTGTGGTACAGCTGGCACTGCTGGGCACTGTGGTACAGCTGGCACTGCTGGTGTCGGGAGGTGGCTGCTGGTGAGTTCCGTGGGACGGGGACGGGGGAATGGGCGATGTGGGAAGCGGGCAGGAGGGTGGCCGTGGGGAGCAGCCCAGCACGCTGGCTGCCAGCTGTCCTTCTGGGGCTTCCAGGCTGGACTTGGCTTTGTTGAACTCAGACAACACCCTTCAAACAGAAAAGGGACCAGTTTGAGTCACAGAGTAACACAGAATGATGAGAGTTGGAAGGGACCTCCAGAGATCCTCCAGTCCAACCCCCTTGCCCACAGCAGCTTGCCCAGCAGCACAAAGCCCAGGGAGGGTTGGAAGCTCCTCAAAGAAGGAGGCTCCACAACCTCTCTGGGCAGCCTGCTCCAGGTCTCCAACACCCTCACACCAAACAAGTTTCTCCTTATCTTCAGGTGGAGCCTTCTGGGTTCCAGTTTGTGCCCATTGCCCCTTGTCCTGTCCCTGGGCACCACTGAGCAGAGTCTGGCCCCAGCCTCCTGCCCCCAGCCTTTAGCTCTTGCTGAGCATTGTTCAGATCCCCTTTTGGTGCTGCTCTCCTGCAGGGTCTCAGCCCCAGGGCTCAGCCTTTGCTCCTCTCAGAGCTGCTCCAGGCCCCTCAGCAGCTTTGTAGCCTCCCCTGGACTCTCTCCAGCAGTTCCCTGTCTCTCCTGATCTGGGGAGCCCAGAACTGTGCCAGGGGAGGGTTAGGCTTGGAGATGAGGAAAAATTCCTTTGCTACAAGAGTGGTCAGGGCTTGGCACAGGCTGCCCAGGGAGGTGGTGGAGTCCTCATCCTTGGAGGTGTTCAAGCAACCTGTGGCCTTGGGGCCATGGTTTAGTGGCCATGGTGGGGTTGGGCTGGACTGGATCATCTTGGAAGGCTTTTCCAACCTGAATGATTTTGTGGTTCTCTTCTGTGATTCTATCTGCTAAGGCAAGCAGAGTGCTGAGTGCTCCCCACAGCCCCACAGGCAGCTCCTGGGGTCCATCCAGCCCTGGACCATGAGCCAGGCTTCAGATGTTCTCACGACTGCTAACGAGCAGTTAGTGGAACCTGGCTGAGACTCTGTTCCCATGCCCCTGCTCTGCCACCAGCTCAGCCCAATGAAACCAGTCCAAGACTGGAATTCAAAGTGACATCCTTCCACTAGCAGTTTAACCCAACCAGGGCAGGTTCTGCCAGCACCAGCAGAAGGTGCAAAAGCCTCCAAGTCGGTAAGGATGCCACCCCCCACAGGGAAGAGCTGCCTGCAGCAACAAACCCTCCTGAAGGACCCTCAAGGGCCTGAGGGTCCTTCACCAAACAGCACCTCCAGGCCAGGCTCCTTCAGTGCCAGGTTTTAAGGGTGGCAGGGAAAACATTTGCTGCTTACTCAGATCTTACATAACCTGCTAGAGATCTTTGTGCTGAGTGTTGGGCAGGACTAGATCACGAGGATGACAAACTAACCACCTCCCTCCTCTGAGTGAGCTGCCAGAGATGCAAATCATCACCCTGTCCTGCCACCTGCCTGCTTGCTCTGCCCCCACAGAAAGCCCTGGAGCATCCCCCGGCATGTGCCAGGGAGCTGGGACATTCCTGAAGCTGGGCAGCAGCATTCTTGTGATGTTTGTGCCCCAGTGAAGAGGACAGACACACACTGCAGTGACCAGGAGCTCATCTGCCATGGCAGCAGGGTCCCAGCAAGCTGTGCTGAGTGTTGCCTTTTTCCTTTTGGAGGACATGGGGGATGAGGAGACTGAGAGCAGCCCTGCAGAGAAGGGCTTGGGGGTGCTGGTGGGGGAGAAGCTGGGCAGGAGCCAGCAATGGGCGCTGGCAGCACAGAAGGCCAAGGGCAGCCTGGGCTGCATCCAAAGCAGTGTGGGCAGAGATGGAGAGAAGGGATCTTGCCCCTCTGCTCTGCTCTGGAGAGACCTCACCTGCAGGGCTGGGGCCAGCTCTGGGACCCCCAACACAAGAGAGACCTGGACCTGATGGAGAGGGTCTAGAGGAGGCCACAAAGATGATCAGAGGCCTGGAGAACCTCTCCTGTGGGGACAGGCTGGGAGGGTTGGGATTGTTCAGCCTGGAGAATGCTCCAGGGAGATCTAAGAGCAACCTTCCAGTACCTGAAGGGGCTCCAGGAGAGCTGGGGACAGACTGTTCAGAAGGGCCTGAGGGGACAGGATGAGGGCAACGGTTTGAAAGTGGAGCAAGGGAGATTTAGGTTGGACATCAGGAGGGAGCTCTGCACAATGAGGTTGGTGAGACACTAGAACAGGTTGCCCAGAGAGGTAGTGGAGGCTCCATCCCTGGAGACACTCAGGGTCAGACTCGATGAGTCCCTGGGCAGCCTGCTCCGGTTGGAAGTGTCCCTGCTGCCTGCAGGGGGCCGGACAGGATGAGCTTGGAGGGTCCCTCCCAGCCCGATGCACTGTGACTGTGAACTGCTTGTTGGAGGAGCACTGGGAGGAAAACAGTGAGAAAACTGAGCCCAGGAGAGGCTGAAAAAGCCCTGTGAAGAGAAGTGAGAGCTGACTCACTCTTGCAGCGACCTGTCCAGGTCCTCCTTGGCGGCCGTGCCCAGGTCGGAGTCGCAGGACAGCAGCTCCTCGGCCCGCTCGGGGCTGCGGGCGCAGGGGGGCGGCAGGAGGCTGTCGGAGCCAGGGCTGGAGGAGAGCTGGGACGAGCTGGTGGTGTTAAGGCTGAGCGAGGACGACGTCAGCTTGGCTTTGCCGCTGGCCTTGCCGATGGGCAGGACCGAGGAGGGCTGAATCTCGATCTCATCCGAGCCCGACGACTGCGAGCTGGAGCTCAGCGATGCCTTGCGGTGCGGCTCGGAGCTGCAGGACGTGAGGGGCTCCAGCAGCTCCGAAACGGGACAGAGCCCGGAGAGGGACAGGGGAGTGACAGTCCACTCGTTGAGCACTGCCGACTTGTAGGAGAGCTGGAAGGTGAGGGAGGACAAGCCCTGCAGGTAGCTGAGGAGGAACTCGCACTCCTCGGCATCCCGCAGCAGGGCCGGGGGCTGGTAGTAGTCGGGCAGGGGAGAGCTGTCCCGCAGCAGCAGCTTCAGGTAGCACTCCAGGAGACCATCGTTGAGCGCCAGGCGCAGCCAGGCTCGACACCGCCCCACGTCCGTGCTGATGAACAGCAGCTGCTCCAGCTCCGACACGATGTTCCTAGGCAAAGGGACACACAAGCACGTCAGCGGCTCCGCTCTCACTCCCGGCGGGGGAAGGAGATCCGAAGCTGGGCCAGCAGCGTGCTCAGGCGGCCAAGAAGGTCACCAGCATCCTGGTCCGGATCAGCAGTGGTGTGGAAGCAGAAGCAGGGAGGTGATTGTGCCCTACACTGCACCAGAAGTGTGCTCAGGCGGCCAAGAAGGTCACCAGCATCCTGGGCCGGATCAGCAGTGGTGTGGAAGCAGAAGCAGGGAGGTGATTGTGCCCTACACTGCACCAGAAGTGTGCTCAGGCGGCCAAGAAGGTCACCAGCATCCTGGGCCGGATCAGCAGTGGTGTGGAAGCAGAAGCAGGGAGGTGATTGTGCCCTACACTGCACCAGAAGTGTGCTCAGGCGGCCAAGAAGGTCACCAGCATCCTGGGCCGGATCAGCAGTGGTGTGGAAGCAGAAGCAGGGAGGTGATTGTGCCCTACACTGCACCAGAAGTGTGCTCAGGCGGCCAAGAAGGTCACCAGCATCCTGGTCTGGATCAGCAAGCATAGAATCACAGAATGGTTTAGGTTGGAAGTGGCCAACAGGAGCAGGGATGGGATTATCCACCTGTATTGGGCCACACTTTGAATCCTGGGTTTAGTTTTGGGTCACTCCCTTCAAGAAGGACACTGAGGGGCTGGAGCAGGGCCAGAGAAGGGCAACAAAGCTGGGCAAGGATCTGGAGAATGGAGCTGGGAAGGAGCAGCTGAAGGAGCTGGGGGTGCACAGCCTGGAGAAGAGGAGGCTGAGGGAGAGGCCTCATTGCTTCTGTAGCTCCCCAAAAGGAGGCTGCAGTGAGGTGGAGGTTGGGCTCTGCTCCCCAGTATCAGGTGACAGGACAAGAAGGAATGGCCTAGAATTGTGCCAGGGGAGAGTTAGGTTGGAGGAAAAATGTCTTTGCTGCAAGAGTGGTCAGGGATTGGCACAGGCTGCCCAGGGAGGTGGTGGAGTGCCCATGGCTGAAGGGGTTCAAGAACCCTGTGGCCATGGCTCCTGGGGACAAGGTTTGGTGGCCATGGTGGGGTTGGACTGGATGATCTCAGAAGGTTTTTCCAACCCAAACCATTCTATGCCTCTGTGGTTCTAAGATCCCTCACCAGGAACTGCCCAGCCTGCTTCCCTATGGGAATTTCAGGAGGTGAGATGAGAAAGGCTGTGGAAAACCTCTTTCCTGTATGGAAAATGTAGTTTGCCATGGAGAAAACAGAGCTCCTGAATGCCCCAAGGCTGAATGCACTGCCCACAACCCCAGGCAGCCTGGGGTGCCTCTGGGTGCTCCTCCTCTCTCTAGCTGGAGGCATCTCCCACACAGTCACTGCTCACCCTGGACCAAGAATGCTGTCCCTGCAGGGTGCTCTGGGTGGCTGCTCCTCGGTGACAAGTGGTGTCTAAACCCTACCTTCAAATTTACAATCAGCCAAAACACAGAGAAAAGGCCTGGAGCAACCCAAAAAAACCCCAACCCTGGTCAGACTGAGCCCCCCAAGCAACCTCAGCCTCCTGACAAATCATATCCTGGGATGCATCCAGAGGAGTGTGGGCAGCAGGGCAGGAGAAGGGACTCTGCCCTTTGGCTCTGCTCTGCTGAGACCTCATCTCCAATCCAGCCTCCAGCTCTGCTGCTCCCAGCAGGAGGAGGACACAGAGCTGCTGGAGTGAGGCCAGAGGAGGCTACAAAGATGATCCAAGGGCTGGAGCAGCTCTGCTGTGAGCACAGGCTGAGGGAGCTGGGGGGGTGCAGCCTGGAGAGCAGAAGGCTCCAAGGGGACCTTAGAGCTGCTGCCAGTGCCTGAAGGAACCCTGCAGGAAGGCTGCAGAGAGACTTCTGCTGAGGGTTTCTGGAGACAGGACAGGGAGGGATGGGTTGGAGCTGAGGCAGAGCAGGGTTAGAGTGGAGCTTAGCAGGAAAATTGTGCAGTACAAAGGTGGAGACTCTGGAACAGGCTGCCCAGGGAGGCTGTGGCTGCCTCCTCCCTGGAGGTGTTCAAGGCCAGGTTGGATGAGGTCTGGAGCAGCTAAGTCTAGCTGGGAGGTGACCCAGCCCATGGCAGGAGGGTCAGAGTAGATGATCTCTGAGGTCCCTTCCAACCTGAGCCATTCTGGGATGGATTCTATGACTTCAGCCATGCTTCCCACAGTGACACCAGGCTCCCAAATCCTTCCTGGTCACGTCACAGAATGGTTGGGGGTTGGAAGGAACCTCTGGAGATGACTGAGTCCAACCCCTGCCGGCACTGCCATGGCTCCGAGGAGCAGAGCAAAGAGTTTGCAAGAGAAAAAGCTCTTTTTAAATCTCTCTCTCAAGAAAGAAGGGAGGAAAAAAAACAAACCAAACCTTCAAAGGGCACAAAAATATCCCCTGCAGCATCTGAGAGGCTTCTTTTCATCTGCTCCTTCATAATTTAGGAGCTGGATGAGGCTTTCAGAGCTACCTGCGTGTGGGCTGCTGGTGCTACGTGGGAGGATTGTGCTAGGGAGCAGCTCAGAACAACCCCAGCAAACCAGGGGGGGTACCCAGGAGAGGCCTCCTCAGAGGCTGGCTGGGAGATGGGGATATGGAGGCCAACCATCCCCAGCAGATCCAGGTCAAAGGAGACACCAGACCACTGCACCACCAACCCCATAACCCACCCAAAAAGAGGTAAGAGTTTGCCTCAAGCTGGCAGCAGAACTTCACACCTCAGCTGTCTGGGCACACTGCCTCGGGCCCAAAATGGCACTTGGCACCTTAGTGCTGAGAAGGGCCATGCTGGAGGCATGTCTGGGACAGCTCTCCAGGGACAACTCCATGTGGCCAACCCTTCATGGCCAACCCTTCATGGCACAGCTCTACATGGCCAATTCTCCATAGCAGAGCTCTACATGGCCAACCCTCCATGGCAGAGCTCTACATGGCCAATCCTTCATGGCACAGCTCTACATGGCCAATTCTCCATAGCAGAGCTCTACATGGCCAACCCTCCATGGCAGAGCTCTACATGGCCAATCCTTCATGGCACAGCTCTACATGGCCAATTCTCCATAGCAGAGCTCTACATGGCCAACCCTCCATGGCAGAGCTCTACATGGCCAATCCTTCATGGCACAGCTCTACATGGCCAATTCTCCATAGCAGAGCTCTACATGGCCAACCCTCCACGGCAGAGCTCTACATGGCCAACCCTTCATGGCAGAGCTCCACATGATCAACCCTTCATGATAGAGCTTGACACAGCCAATTCTTTGTGGCAGAGCTGCACATGGCCAGTTCTTTGTGGCAGAGCTCTTCATGACCAGCTCTTCATGGCAGAGCTGCACATGGCCAGTTCTTTGTGGCAGAGCTCTTTGTGACCAACACTTTGTGCTCCACAGGACCAACTCTCCATGGAGGACTCCACTTGGCCAGCTCTTTGTGGGACAGTTGAACATGGCCAACTCTCCATGGGACAACATCATGTGGCTAACTCTACTTGAGGACAACTCCACATGGGTTGGCAGACTCCAGTGGTCCTCCCCAGTGCTGTGCTGGTCCTCCTTGAATCCTGCACTCTAAAACTACAGGGTTGGTGCTCCAGGAGTGGCCACAAGGGCACATTGCTGGCTTATAGGCAACTTGTCCACCAGCACTCCCAGGTCCCTCTCCATGGAGTTGCTTCCCAGCAGGTCACCCCTCAGCTGTCCTGGTGCAGGGAGTTGTCCTTAATGAACTTCATGAGGTTCCCACCTCCTCCCAGTGGTCCTGGGCAAGGCCCAGTCCTCTGAGACACGCCGTGAAAGCAGATGGGATGGGGCAGGGATGTATCCTTCCATCAAGCCAACCTCCTGCTCAGAATTCCCTGAGGTTTTTGGCTTTGTGTTCCAGAGCACTCCAAATTCCTCTCTTCTCCCTCAGGCCCTTCCCCGAGGGTTTGAATGGGGAGAAGAAGAAGAGGTGAAAATTGCTTTCCCTCCCCTCACCCAGCAGGCCTGAAGGGAGAACAGCAGGAGGCCTTTCCAGAGGTGTGCTGAGCCCTGTGGGAGCCCACCCTGGAGTTAGGCTGGTGCTTGGTTGGGGTTTTGTGCCCAGCATGAAATGGCAAATGGAGACTTTGTCTAGAGAAGCAGAAATAGAGCAAGGGAGAAGATTCCTGCCTGGAAAGAGTTCCCATCTGCACAGAGCTCCTGACAGCTGGGCCAGTTTGAAGCTAGCTGGGATATTTTGGTGAGAAGCATTAGATGCTAGGCTGTGAAAAGGAAATGATGCTGATGCCTGCTGCACTCATAGGCTTGCTGAGATGGATAAAAACAAGGACATAAACATAGATAACACAGCTGCTGTGTGTCTCTGGCTGCCTGGCTTCTCTCCCTAACCTGCTGTCATCTGTGTAACTAATCCTTCTGCTTCCTAACCCCCCTGGCCAATCCTCCCAACTCACCTTGAATATAAGGTAAAGTCTGGGATGAGGTAGAGGAGTAAGTAAGGTAGTAAGGAAAGGAGGTGGGAGGGTGCTTGGGAGCCCCTCCTGGGGACTCTGGTTTCTGGGAGGGCTGTTGTGGTTCTGTATTACTTTTAACTTGTCTATTTCTGTCTATAGCTGTCAGTGTTGTAAATACCTGTGTGGATGTTGTGCTAAGTGTGAAGATAAAGCTTCTACTGGAAGGTGTCCAGAGAAGGGCAGCAAGGCTGGGGAGGGGCCTGGAGCACAGCCCTGTGAGGAGAGGCTGAGGGAGCTGGGGGGGTGCAGCCTGCAGCAGAGGAGGCTCAGGGCAGAGCTCATTGCTGTCTGCAGCTGCCTGCAGGGAGGCTGTAGCCAGCTGGGGTTGGGCACTCACCGGTGGGTGATGCTCTTCAGCAGACCCCAGAAGACAGGCTGAGGGAGTGGTCCTCGACCTCCTGCTTTCTTCCCTTTCCCTCCACTCTCTGCCTTGATGTGCTTTGCCTTCAGCCCGTGCACAAAGACAGCCTCCAGGGCGCTGCAGAGCGAGTTGGCGTTGCCATCGTCGCTGGTCACGATGGCATCTGAGGTCACATACTGCTTCTGCAGGGCCTTGATGGCATTCACCAGCTGCTTCTTGATCAGCTGCAAGACAGGAGGCACAGGCTTGGGTCACAGAAAAGGAAGCATTAAGGAAGACTTCAAAGATTCATGGATTCACAGAACGGATTTGGGTTGGAAGGGATCTTAAAGCTCAGCCAGTTCCAATCCCCCTGCCATGGGCAGGGACAGCTCTCACCAGCACACANCAACTTGTGCCAGTCTCTCCCCACTCTCCCTCTCAACAATCCCTTCCTCACCTCCACTCTCACTCTCCCCTCTCCCAGCTCACAGCCACTGTTCCTCATCCTGCCACTCCCAGCCCTTGTCAAAAGTCCCTCCCCAGCTCTCCTATAGCCTCTTCAGGTACTGCAAGGTTGCTCTGAGGTCTCTCTGGAGCCTTCTCTTCTCCAGGCTGAACAGCCTCAACTCTCTGTTGTGGAAGATCACATTGGGTGATTCTGTGCTCCACAACCTCCCTGGAAGTGTTCAGGACCAGGCTGGATGAGACCCTGAGCATTGTGTGCTGGTAAGAGCTATCCCAGCCCACGGCAGAGGGATTGGAACTGGATGATCTTTGAGGTCCCTTCCAGCTCAAACCATTCTGTGATTCTATGAGCCCCATCCCAGCACAAACAAATCCTCCCACATCCAACTGGGAGTTGCACTGGGAAGTGACTGGAGCTGCCTGGGGTGGTTCAGGATTGTCTCACTCACCTGTATGGCTTCCTTGGGGTCATTGCTGTGGCTCGAATGCATCTCGGCTGCTGCCACTTCCCACGCTGGGCACTGCCTTCACATGTCACCTTTGGGACAAGGAGGAGGGACAAGTCTCAGCACCCATCTTTGCTTCACCCCCCAACCCACCTGCCCTGTGCAGGGCACTCAGAAGGTGGCTCATGCACTATGGTATTGTGCCAGCACTCGTGGCCAGACTTCTGCCAGGCTGGGGCTGGCATCAGCTGCCAGGCTGGGGCTGGAGAGGTGAGTCCAACCCCATGACATTCAACAAGGGCAAGTTGTCCTGCACCTGGGTGGGTGGCACACAGAGAGTGGTGATCAAGGGCACAATGTCCACCTGGAGAGCAGTGACTGACCCTCAGAGGCCAGTGCTGGCACCAGTGTTGTGTAACATCTTTGGCAGTGCCATGGACAAAGGAATCAGTGCAGCCTCAGCAAGTCTGCAGATGGCACCAAGCTGTGTGGCACAGTCCACTTGCTGGAGGGCAGGGATCCATACAGAGGGACCTGGACAGGCTGGAGAGCTGTGCTCAGGCCAACCTCATGGCATTCAACAAGGCTAAGGGTAAGGTCCAGTACCTGGGTCAGAGCAATCCCAAGCACAGCTCCAGGCTGGGTGGGGAATGGCTGAGAGCAGCCCTGAGGAACAGGACCTGGGGGTCTGGGCTGATGAAAAGCTCAACAGGAGCCTGCAGTGTGAGTGCAGCCCAGACAGCAACCCTGTGCTGGGCTGCAGCAAGAGCAGTGTGGGCACAGGGCAAGGGAGGGGATTCTGCCCCTTGGCTCTGCTCTCCCCAGACCCCACCTGGAGCCCTGTGTGCAGTTCTGGAGCCCCCAACACAAGCAGGACATGGAACTGCTGGAGCCAGTCCAGAGGAGGCCACCAAGATGCTGAGAGGGCTGCAGCAGCTCTGCTATGAGGACAGGCTGAGAGAGTTGGGGCTGTGCAGGCTGGAGAGGAGAAGGCTTCAAGGAGACCTTGGAGTGACCTTCCAGGATCTGAAGGGAGCTCTAGGAGGGCTGGGGAGGGACTATTGAGAAGATCTGGGAATGAGAGGAGGAGAAGGAAATGGGTTTGAAGTGGCAGAGGGGAGATTGCAAGTGGATGATAAGAGAAGGATTGAGGGTGGTGAGAGCCTGGCACAGGTTGAGGGTGGTGAGACCCTGGCACAGGTTTGCCAGGGAGGTTGTGGAGCACAGAAGCTTTTGATCACATTGGGTGCTTCTGTGCTCCACAACCTCCCTGGAGGTGTTCAGGACCAGGCTGGATGAGGCCTTGAGCAACCTGTTCTAGTGGGAGGTGTCCCTGCCCATGGCAGGGGTTGGAACTGGCTGAGCTTTGAGGTCCCTTCTGACCTAAACCATTCTCTGATTCTATGACCCTCTCAGCAGTGCCTGGGCACTGGTGCCATGGCACAGAGCTGTCTGGGAGCCTGAGAAGGAGGGATGCAAGCTCTCTGTTAGGTTTCCAGTGCTTTTGTTCAGATGAACACCAGGATCTGCCCTCCCCTGGGGGCTGCTCTGCTGCAGCTGGGTTTGATGGCAGAGAGCAAAAACCCAATGGCCTCCTGCTGCTGGAAACCTTGGAGAGACCAGAAGCAAGCAGTGGGGTCAGCTCCAACTGCAGGGTGTTTGCAGACAACAAAGGACCTCTGACTTGTGACTTTTGGCCTCCTTCCCTCTTCTTCAGAGCCATTTGCTGTGCCTGGAGGCTCTGCGAGCAGAGCCAGCGGCTGCCAGCGAGACGTTGGTCATGAGGCTGTGACCCTGCCCCCCTGGTGGCAGAAAGGGTCCAAGAGCTGCCCCAGCACCAGCTGCCACCACAGAGCCTCCTCAGGATGTGAGAGGTTGGAGGAGAAATCTCTTTCCTTGAGCTGCAGTCACTTGCCATCCAAAACGATCACTGCCCAGCAGGTGACTGCAGGCTGTAGGGGTGCCCACGGCAGGCTGTAGGGGTGCCCACGGCAGGCAGTGGGCATTGGCACTTCAGGTTTGATTTCCAAGCCAACACAACACCCACAGAGATGCCCCCAGCAGACCTGATGGCCTCCACCAGCCCCTCTCCCTGCACCATATCCTGCCAAACCAGCACAAACCCATGGCTTGCAGAACAGCTCCTGCACAACCACAGCCAGTCCCAAAGGCATTGATGGTCCAGATCCAGAGCAGCTCAAATATGGAGCAGTCTAAACATGGAGCAGCCCAAATGTGGAACATTCCAGACTTGGAGCAGTCTGAACCTGAAACACTCCAGACCCAGAGCAACCTGAATCCAGAGCATGCCAGACCTGGAACAGCCTGAATCCAGAGCATCCCAGACCTAGAGCAGCCTAAATCTGGAGCATCCTAGACTCAGAGTGGCTTGAAGTCAGAGCATCCCAGAACCACAGCAGCTTGAACCTGGAGCAGCCTGAATCCAGATCATCCCAGACCCACAGTAGCCTGAATCCAGAGCATGCCAGAACCACAGGAGCCTGAGTCCAGACCATCTCAGGCCCACAGCAGCCTGAATCCAGAGCATCCCAGACCTATAGCAACTTGGATCCAGAGCATCCCAGGCCCACAGCAGTCTGAATCCAGAGCATGCCAGACACAGAGCAGCCTAAATCTGAAGCATCCTAGTCTCAGAGTGGCCTGAAGTCAGAGCATCCCAGAACCACAGCAGCTTGAATCTGGAGCAGCCTGAATCCAGAGAATCCCAGACCCACAGTAGCCTGAATTCAATCAGCCTGAATCCAGAGCACGCCAGACCTGCAGCAGCCTGAATCCACAGCATCTCAGACCTAGAGCAGCCTAAATCTGGAGCATTCTAGACTCAGAGTGGCTTGAAGTCAGAGTATCCCAGAACCACAGCAGCTTGAA
>WAAF01012310.1:0-35471 GCA_013400475.1 Tricholaema leucomelas | reverse complement strand
TAGACCACATCCACAGGCCTCCCCACATCCACCAAGAGGGCCACCTGATCATAGAAGGAGATCAGGTTGGAGAGGCAGGATCTGCCCTTCCTGAATCCATGTTGGCTGGACCTGAGCCCTTGGCCAACTCTCAGGTGCACAGTTACTGCCCCCAAGATAACCTGCTCCATCAGTTTCCCTGGCACTGAGGTCAGGCTGACAGGTCTATAGTTCCCAGGTTCCTCCATCCGACCCTTCTTGTGGATGGGGATCATGTTGGCCACTTTCCAGTCTCCTGTGACCTCTCCGGTGAGCCAGGACTGGTGGAAAATGATGGAGAGTGGCTTGGCCAGCTCATCTGCCAGCTCTCTCAGCACCCTAGGATGGTCCATCCTAATCAGGTTTCAATTTGTGCTCGTTACCTCAGGTGCAGTCTCTGGGCATTGCTGAAAAGATCTTGGGTCTGCCTTCTTTGCATCCTCTGTTCAGGTATTTAGAAACATAAATATGATCCCCTTGAGACTGTTTCTCTCCAGGCTACACAGTCCCAGCTGTCAGCCTTTCCTCTTAAGGGATCATTTGGTTTCTTCATCGTCTTTGTAACCCTTCATTGGACTCTCTCCAATACAGCAATATCTCTCTTGTAATGAAAGGCCTAGAACTGGAGATAGAACTCCCAATGTGGCTTCATCTGTGCTGAATAGAGAGAAATAATAATTTCATTCCACCTGGAGGCAGTCCTTTGTTTAATACAGCTCCGTGTTGTGGAAAGTGTCAGGCCAAGTTAGGCCTAAATATGTCCTGGCTTGCCCAAACATGTTTACTGCTCTCCCTCCTGCTGATCAGGGAAGCAACGGTGGAAAAGGAGAATAAAGGCCCCGGTTCCTCCGCCTCTCATTCTTTCCTTCCAAACTTGTAAACACGTGAGAATACTATGTTTATACACATTTGTGTTCTGCCCTAAAAGGGTAAAAGTAAGCCCTGACTTTACCTAGTATGGTTAAGCTTGGCAAAGGGCCATTCTGATTGGCTTATCTATGGCCAAAGAACCATTAGACTTGGGCTGTATTGATAAAAGGAGGTGAGCAGGTAAAGACAACATGCATGCTGCTGCCACTGCTTCTGCCTCACTGCTGTTGTATCCCGCCATCTCTGCAACAGTCTACTTGCTGCATAATAACAAGCCCTGATATTTTGGATTTGTCTATCTGGGAACTGGGCTTGCTCAAGTTTACCGGGGAATAGGCACCAAATGCCTTCACATGATAGGCTTGTTTAGCCAGTGTGACATTGTGCCAAGATTGCACAAGACATCCTACCTACACCTGCAGAGCTCTGTGATGAGTCTGGAGCCAAGAGGAACCAGGATCAGGTCAGAGATCGTCTGCCTTTCTCCCAGCACCCCTGTCAAGAGCCTGGGAATATCAGAAGCCTCAGTGACTATCAAGACACCAACAGAACTCCCTGCAAGTGTTTGGGTACTGTCTGGGAACTGTAGTTAGTCTAAGGAATCTGGTGATTAATATTTGTGAGTAAACACTCAAAAGCCTCCTTAGCAAAACTGTAATTCTCTAATTGAATCCAAGCCTTTTGCCTTAGCAGAAAGGAGCTTCCAGGGTTCATCTAGTGGGCAAGCAGTACAATTGATTGCAAGAACTTCTTTCCAGTTCAACTGAGTCTAATGCATTACTGCTAGTTATTTCTTAAGTGTTCTAGAATCTGTTTATCCTATGTATAATGTTTGATGAACCATTGCACAGAACCAATTATTATTAAAAAATACTGAGTGGGTGGTGAGAACCCTGACTATATATTTTTTTTTTTAAAATACCATCTCTTGCATCCATTAATACCCTCCATAACACCTTGCATGCTTATTGCTCTCTTTACAGCAAGGACACATTGCTGGCTAATGATAAAATCAGTGTTCACCAGGACCCTTTTGTACCAACCTGCTTTCCAGCTGAGTGGGCCCCAGCATATATTAATGCATGGATCTCTTCATGCCCTTTTTCCTGCAGACAAGACATTTAGCTGAACTAGCCAATGGGTACTGGATACCATACTGATGTCATGTACATTATGTAAGCGAATGGCTGGTATGGCAAAGGACAGGTTCTTTGAGCCTGGGACTATGCTGCTTGTGGCAAGAGTTGCAACAGGGCAGAGACAGGTGGATAGGGTGAGCTAGGCTGTTGCAGTATCAATTTGTGCTGTTCTAATAAACTCTCTTTATCTCAATGCACAGGGCTTTGCCCTTTTCTCCCAATTCTGCTCAGCATCCAGACCAGAAGTCATTCAATTGTCCTCATTGCTCCAAAATTCCTGATTAAAAAAGATACTTTCTTTGATGTGCAGGCAACAGTCATGAAGAGAATACATTACTTATAAATACAGTAATTAAAAGGCTTTACTTCATCCTACTCATATTCTTGCACTGAATGAGATGATGATTTGGAGTGAGCAATCAGTTTTAAGGTTATTCTCCAAGCGACAAATTATTACTGAGTTTTGTCCTACAACTGGACAACATTTTAACTCACAACATATAGACCATTAAGAAGCAGAAAAAACCACAGAGTTTGAAAAATAATTTATTTTACATTGACTCAAATAGGAAACAGCTCAGAATATGATGCCTTCTCTGACAGTGTCAGTTTCAGTTGTACTTGCAGCTCTAATTTTGGAATGTTGAGGTACCTCCACCTCAGTATCAACTTTGCTGAATCTGGCAAAAGGTCTTTATAAGAAAGCTAACTTCTTTTTTTTTTTTTTTTTTTCCCCCATTGTAGTGACTGATCACAACTAAAAATTAAATTTGACACCCATTTCTTTCAGACACAGCCAAGTCAGTGTAGACAGAGATAAGCTCCTACAGGGAAAAGAGATGGAAGCTGGAATTCCTGTTGCTCAGGATGCTGTATAGCTCTAACACAAACTGATACAAAACCAGGCTTCTGAAATGAGCATGTAATTTGTTTGTGTAGCATTTTGTGAATGTTCACTTACAGCTTGGGAACAAAATTCCAAAGTTCAGATGTTGCTTTGGTAGTAATGCATTTTAAAAGAACTAGTTCAACCAGTAAAAACACATAATTAAAATAAGGTGCAATTGCTATAGATGTCTTTGCTTACCAAATAAAAGCATGCAGAGGGCACTGCTGATGCTGCAGATAGCTTAAAACAGGGGTTATTTAACATTCATTTTAAGACTTGACACATTATTTCAGATTCTGAAGAGTTCAGCTTCCTAGTACCAAATATCAAATACCTTCAACAAATGTAATTCTCTAGACATATTCAGAAACCACAATGGCTTTTGCAAAACAATCATGTGCACAAAGCAAATATTTCAGTGGTAGGCTGCTCAAGAAACTAAGCATACTTGTCAGTCACTGAATACCAGATAATACAGTCTGAAAGAAGACAACATATTTCTAAGGATATTTTCACTGATGTACAAGTATATTTTAAAAAACTTTCTGATTAATTTATAGCAGCTATGAAAATCAAGCCTAAGTCCTCAGGAGAGTTTCTATATGGAATTTATTGCAAAGAACCCAAATGTTATGCAAATGTTGTGGCACATATGTCAAATCCAATAGCCTGTGGTTTTGACACATACATTTCTTGACCCTGACAATGACTAATCCATTAAGTGACTTGGGTTGCATTCAGAACTGTTTCTGTCCATGTCTCCCTTTATATTTGGTTTCATATATTGTGTATGGTTCTTAATTATAAAATGGTAAACAGTGTTGCAAAATAATTTAGTGACAGTCTGTGAATAACTGCTATGATAAACTGGTGGCATGCATGCATATAATTAATTTTATTACTTGCACTTTATTTATTCAGTATTCTCTTTATTCTGCATAACTGCAACTGGGTATAAAAAGTAATTTGATGGAAAGTATAAATATAATAACTTAGAAGAACTCTTTCGGTCTATTTCAGAATGAATAGGCACATTTTGTCTGGTAAAATGATTGAGTCTAGCTCCTACAAATTATTATTGTCCCAATATTTCAGGTCCTGTATTTTGTATAAACACCAATGGCTGACTTTGCTTTTGAAGTAGCAGTAGAATAAACTTCTCTTCCCCTTCTTTCTAACAGTCTCTTCATAGGAATACTCCTTCAATCTCTCCGGGCTGAATTCAGAAAATGCTTGCAATAATCAGAATTATTTTCTTCTGTGCTTTGCTAAAACTCATGGCTTTGTAGGCAATTAACCTTTGCATTTAATCCAATTTTTTTCCTTTTAGCTTTTAAAATAGCTAAGATTTTCCTGTGGTGTTACAGAAATAACTTCCCTTTGATAGCATTGTTTGTTTGTATTTCTGGTATTAATATTTTGATATTTCTTTAGATTTAACCCTTAAGGATAGTAACAACCATTATAATTAATCCTCTGAAATAATCTCTGTGTACTGTCTATAGGAAAATGAGTTTTTTCCTTACTTTGTCCTGTTTATATGGATCTGTTCTCAATCAAGAATTGACTCTTTTGATGGGTCAAAGGATGACTAACAGAACAGGCAGTTTAAATCACAGACTAATCTACAGCAGCCTTCACATTTCAGCAGCAGAAATCTGCAAGGCAAAGGATGCATTTGTTCCATAACCAATATTATGAAGATGATTTAAAAGCAATATTTTGATATACATCGCAGAGGTGGTCACACACTGCCGTACGTCTTACATGGTTTACAGCATAATGCCCACATTTGTAAGCAGCATGGGAAAAACTTCATGCCATGCCATTAACAATGACCATGCCTCACCATGCCTTTCTGTAAGGTTTTGTTTGCCTTTTTATTTTTTTTTAATCTTTGAGTTACATTGCTGGTATTGGTAATATTGTAGGAAGGGTGATTTAAAAAAAGATTGCCACTTACAAAGACTGATCTTCCAAAACTGTTCATGCAACAGCTGTGGATACAAATTTAAATGCAAATTCAAGGCAAGAGCTACAAAACCGCGTCAGGAGTCTTTAACAGTGGCAACTGTGTAGAGTATCTACCCTCCTGCAACATTTTCATTCTAGACCTACTTCTGCCACTACCTGTATTCACTCCTCTCTTTCACTAGGCTGTAAATATCAAGACTCATGTAGTCTAGGACTATGATATTTCAATGTCCCTGAATGTACCCACAGCTCTGCACGAGCTCTTCCTTTTCAGGACACAGCTATCTCAAGTGCAGTTTCCAAAACAACATGACTGCCACTGAGTAGGCAGCTGCAAGCCTTATCTTCAGCTAGGTGGACTTGATGACAACTGACAACTGGATTTCTGTGTATAAAAGGCTTTCACGATCCTGTCAACTTCTGTTATCATAGTCTTGTTGCTATATCCTGTGACTGTGCCTTAGTAGCACTGCTAGATCTCTTGAAGAAACTGTGAGCTTGGTTCTCCTACATGCATTTCATTTCTGTACAACTTTATCATCCCAGGGTATTAGGAGTTTTCCTATACCGCAGCAGTGAGAAATCTTTTTGCACACGAATATAAATAGCCTATAATTAGAAAAAGTCTATTACTACTAAACTGTCATCCTACATCTATTTTCTTGATTCATCCCCCCCCCCCCCCAAAAATATAAAAAATGACATAGTTGAGACCATATTTATATCACTGATGTGAGGATTTTGGTAGTTGCACTTTCTTAATGAAACACCACACCATCATTATTCTGATTATGTGCCTCTCCACAATAGTGGCAGTGCAAACACGTACAAAGACTTCAGTCTCTATTTTTAGCACAGTGCACAGTTGCAACAAACCCCTATAGTGTAGCTGCCACCAACAGCAGTAGCTGTTTCCTTCATTAATGCTGCTCTCAGCACACAATATGTTATTGTTCTGCAGGAGCAGCATGAGCTGTAAACATGCTTGCATCTTATATGCACATGTGTTAGGATACTGTGGCATTACCTAAGGAATCTACAAAAACTATAAAATACATGCAGGCCCATTACTAGTTGTTTCTTGGATTTTGAGAAAATTCTGTTTATCAGGATGACCTTGGCAAAATGTAATTACTTTACGGTGATGACTATGTCATACCCATTCTTCAAGATGTATAGTAGGAACAGAAGAGTTGATAAATGAGATGCTACTATTTCCACTTCCTAATTTGTAAGGCTAGTAACCAAAAATGCTGGGGGGGGGGGGGGAAGTTTTAAAGAAGATACTGTAGCAGGGAGAGTATTTGTAGCAGAAGCACTGATTAGCATGTATCACATAGCGGGGATTTGATGGCTAGGTCCACTTCAAGATACAAAATACCACGGGTTTTGTACCTTTTCTTTTTCAAGGTATATTATGGCTTTGTCGGGATTCCAATATATACCTGCTTATAACTCACCTTCTCTTTTGTGTTCAAACAGAAATATTTCATTTGTGATATGGTATGCACATGGGAAAAACTGAAATTATGACCAGAAAAATGTTTGGAGAGAGAAGGCATTTGGTGTGGTGAGAGATTGCATTCTTTGAAAGGAGCTTATTTATATACAGTGAAACTCGTTTCCACACAGCTCCGTCTAGAATAACTCCTATAACAAGTGGTGCTGGGAGACTGGTTCAGTAAACTCTCCTGGTTATTTCTACCAATAGCTGTTTCTTTCCAACACTGACGCTGCCCTTGCTATGATGTGGTCATCTACCTTTAGTTCTCTTGCATCTGCTTTTATTTTCCAGCTACAAGTGACTAAAACGCCTCACCGACTAAATCCAAAGCTATAGCTATAGTTTCTATTTCATACCACGTGCTTCTGCTCTCAATGTGAATAAAAGCATTTAGGCTACCATGGAAACGTGATTAAGGGGTAGGTTTTGTATGACCAGTCCAGGGGGCAGAAAGGCTTTTTTCCCCCTTTTTCTCTTGTCTAGTGAAATTCTTTGATCCAACTCGCCCGTGGGGAGAAATGTTTGTGCCAGCACCCAGCAGACACCTGATGCCAGAACCATGATACTGTACAAACACTGCGTGAGCAACTATGCACTCTGCTTGTCAACTCAGAATCAAAGGCAATGTCCATTCTCGCGATGCACAGATCCTTCTCACACAGACTTGTCTTTATCACTTACAGCAGGCCTCCTTGCCACCTCTCTGTCACTAAACTCTTCCATCTCCTAACAGCAGGCTCGGTGAGAAAGAGACCTACTTCTCGACGGCCCCACAGCCCCACGCAGGGCCGTGAGGCCCGAGAAGTAGTCAAACCTCCGGAGACGAGAGCTTACCCGAGCATCACAACCTAACGGCTCCCCAGTTCGGAGCGGTTTGCCCCACCTTGCGAACATATCCTCTGACAGCAGACTAGTAGAGAGGAACTCCAGCTCCTCGCCATCCACCCGCGGCGTGCCCTCAAGGGGGCAGACCCGCCCCAGCTCTCCATCCTACAGCCTCCTTCCCGCGCATGCGCACACTGACTCGAGCAGCTGATCCCCCTTGCTCCCCTTGTGCGAGGCTGGGGCCGCCGCCTCCGCGCGCTTACGCAGAAGGCGCCCGCTCGCCCCGCCGCCACGGAGTCCCACCCGTCCCAGACGCCGGCGCGCGCCCTTTCACCCGGAACTTTGACTCGGAGTCTCCTGAGGCCGGCGATGGGAGCGTCAGATGCCACTGACGTCACTTCCGCGGGTCCCTCAGCCAGGGCCAATCGAGACCTTCACACTGAGCCCCGCCCTGCCCCCGCCCTCCCCTCCGTCTGCCGTGGGTCTGCCGTCGCGCTCGGGGCCGCGGCGTTCAGACGCCGTAGCGGAGGGAGAGGAGGAGGGAGATGGCGGCGGGGGCTTGGGTGACTGCAACGACTATAGCGACACGGAAAGCGGGCGGGCGAGACACCCGCAGGACGGAGGAGCCGCCGCTGCAGCCGCCGCAGTTCCTGTGGGCCTGCTCGGAGCAGTGACTGTCTGCCTTCCCCGCCGTCTCCCTCGGGCTTCAGCCAACTTGGCTCTCGCTAGTCCTCGGGCTCGCCTCCGTCTCTACCCTCGGCGACTGCAGCGCTTCCTGCCCCCCACACCCACTCGAGAGCATCGGCCCCAGCGGCAGCTGGAGGCGACAGCCTGCAGCCCTCGGCGGCGGGAAGGCCTCAGCCACCCTCCTCCCGGACGCGGGCGGTAGTGGTGAGCCGAGGAGGTCTTCTCTCTCCTGGTGATTATGCATGGTCGGTCTCAGGTCGGTGGTCAGAGCCCTTCGTCCAGAGGCTGTCGAGCAAAGAGCGATTCCTCCCGCGTCTCTCCTTCGGCTGATGTCCCCGTCGCCCCCTGCCTAGGCTAGAGTAAGCTGGGAACCCGCTTCTCGGGAAGAGGGAAATCTACAGCCATGTATTTTCTCAGCGGCTGGCCCAAGAGGCTACTGTGTCCTGTCGAGTCCATGGAGCAACCTCTTCATATCCAAACAGATCCCCAGAGAATTTTCTTCGCAGTGTTATCTCCGTCTCAGCTAAGCATCTGGTACTGCAGAGTGAGTATCCAGCTTCCTGATAGCCCCCAGATCCTGCTCTTCCAAATGAAAAGGTGCAAAGTGGGGGTTCTTTTTGTTTCTGTTCAGGAAAGGGTTCTTGGGACTAAAGCTTACAGAATACTTCATTAGTTGTTACTCGTAGTCTCAAAGCGGTTAAGCCACAATGTTTATAGATAGCAATGAGATAAATTGACTTGGAGTTAACACCTGTTACTCCTGAAAATAAGGCTTGTAACCAGCTTTTTCTTTTCTACTTTAAATAGCACGTAATACAAAATGTTTGTAGCAGTGCTTTCTTCCAAATATGCTGCATGCCTTCTGCCTTCATATGTGCTGCATTTTATACAAAAGAACATAGAGATGTAGGAGATATGAAGCATTTTTAATAAAATGCAGAACAAGCTGTACCATTCTTTGTAGCGATATAACACAGAAGTTAACAAACTTCTTTTTATTGAAAGTTCTGCAGCCATAAATAGAAGAACTGTCATGGCTTTTGCATCGAAGTTGCTGCTTTAGCAGCATGTAATTTGAGATTATGCAAGTAATTGACATTAAATGCATTGCTTTCCACTCTGAATTAGTGTGGTAACAAAAATTGTCAGTTTGGTTTGATGCAGTCAATGAAACAGCTGTTTTATGGAGTTTAAATTTGGATGCTGGATCCTATTAAATACTGCCAAGATTATGCCCTAAATCTGTTTATAAACATTGCCAGCAAATTATGTAGAGTTTATCTCAGATTACAGGAGAAAACGATACCATTTTAGACAGCTGATGCTAAAAGATATCAAGTGACAGTTATCGCCTTAAAAATCATATTATGCTGAAATTTCATCACTTTGCCTTGTTTTGCACTCTTTGTGGCTATTGATTAGTTCCTGGGTGGTGTACTAGTGCGTATTTTTTTAACCTGTACAAGTGTTCAGCTAGGACATATCATCCCAGTAACTATGCTGTGTGAACATAATCATGTGGCCTCTGTTTTCTTAGGTTTGTAGCACACAGTGTAGATAAGATGTGTGCTCTTCCAGCTTTTGCCTGTAAAACTTGTAGCCTGTAGTCTGTCAACAGAGTACAATTGATCTTTTACAGAAGCATATGTAAAAAAGATCAGGCTTGTAGAAATGTAAGTTTAGCCTTTTTATTTCTTTAGAAGTATAATTTCATGTTGTTTATACCTAAACTTAATTAGTCTTGAAAGCTAAGGCGGCTGCTCCTTTCTGGGAGGGTGCGAAGTGGCTTGTTTCTTAAAAGGAGGTGCTAAAATGGCAACAGAACAGCTAGGAAAGGATTTTTTACAAGGATTTGTAGTGATAGGATGAGAGGGAATGGCTTTGAGCTTGAGGACTGTGATTTAGACTGGGCATTAGGAAGGAATTCTTTACAGTGAGGATGTGGAACACTGGAACAGGTTGCCCAGGGAGGTCATGGATGCCCCCTCCCTTGAGATGTTCGAGGCCAGGCTGGATGGAGCACTCAGCAGCCTGGTCTAGGGGAAGGATTCCTTGCCCATGGTGGGGGAATTGCAACTCAATGATCTTTAAGGTCCCTTCCAACCCAAACGTGCCCTGTTGTCTAGAATGTAGTTCCTGAAGACAACTTTCATTAGCTTACTTGCTTGGACTTAATTTGAAATGTTAGACGTTATACAGCTGGCTACCAACAGAGCACTAAGAGAGTTTACTCAGTGCAGAAAACGTGAACAAAATTACAGGTCATTGACGTTTTTTAAAGTACATTTTTTCAGTATGCAGTTGGCACTTTTGAGGATGGTGCTGACTTAGCTGGGCTTAAGCACTGACTGATCTTAGACTGAAAAGTATTCTAAAATCTCACCACCTCAGTTGACATCCAGCCATTAGCAAAATCCCGTAAGACAAAGATTTCTATTAAAAGTATTTTATAATATAATCTTTTGCATTATTTTAATGCATGTATCTGGCATCTTGAGTGGTTCTTTGTTGTGGCTGGGTTTTGGATTTTATTCACTTGCTTATCTTTGATTGATTGATTGATTTGATTGATTGATCTTAAAATTGTTTATTTGATTCCTACAAAACAAAATTCTTGCATCCTACAAAATGCTTTCATTTGTCAGAAGTGTCTTCTTTGGAACAAGACTTAAGTTCACATTGGGTGGAGCTAATTCAATATCTTGAAGTAGAAGAGCCTTCAAGCTAATGTTCTTGTTGAGACTTATTACTATCTCAACTGTGTATGAAAGATTTCATGTGAAAATGAAGCGATGAGGCTAGTAAAGTTTTCAGTTACAGAGAACCCTTTGAAATAGTTCCAGGCATGTGAATTTACTTTCAGTATGTGTGTTTTTCAAGCAAGGTGGTAATGTTTAAAGCTCTTTCCACCAGTTGTATGTTAGCAGCTAATGGAATCAGGGAAACTTTATCCCAAAGTGTGGATTTTCTCACTTAGAAACAATTTAGGTGTTACAATTAGAAACGGAAATAAATTAAGTAGGTAAAAACAGATGGAATTCCGTTGGTGCTTTTAGACTAAAAAAGTCCTTGACTATTTGCATGCTGTTTTTCAGGGAGAGATTTGGTTATGGACAGAAAAAAACACCTTTCAGCAGTGATCATTTTAGATTATGCACCAGTATTGTGCATTTATTTGGGAATTATGTGCATATGGTCCCATACTACTATTTATATTATCAAGCATACACAGCATAGAGTAGAAGAGACTAGACTATTTCAATTGGAAGGGATCTACCACAGTTGTCTAGTCCAACTGCCTAACCACTTCAGGGCTGACTGGAAGTTAAAGCATGTTATCTAGGACACAGTCCAAATCAAATGCCTTTTGAACACTGGCAGGCTTGGAGAATTTTCTAGGAAGGCTGTTCCAGTGTTTGAAAAGAGAAGAAAAATATGCAAGGAGGTAAAAGTGGGTAAAAAAATTAGTGTTCTACTTCTTTTGTTTATTAACGGTACAAAAAGTGTTGTCTTCTTGGACCAAAATGGATTGCATTAAATGCATTCCACTTTGAAGGCTGTTATTACAAGTATTTTGCTTAGAAGTTTTTTTATTTTTTTGGCCTAGGTACTTCAGAAAATTCCTTGATGCTGAGAGCCAGTGAAACAGTCTGTTGACAAGATTGGAAAGCTTATCTGTGTTTTCATTCTGCTAATGTACTTAGATGCTTGAAATTAAAAACTTCATAAGAAACTTTCTGATGTTTAATAAATTGACCTGAGTACTAAAATTCATGTGGCAGCTGTACAGTCTTAAGCGTGGAAGTCTTTTCTGCATACACTTGAGCATTAGTGGATTTTATTGTGGACTAATGATAGCTTTTACCAGGTGGTTCAACTTGCCAAACAAATAGACGTCTGTTTTGTTGTGTTGGCTTTTTTTTTTGTTCCAATTCATCAAAGCATCAAATGAGTGTTGTAATTGGCCTGTTGAAAGTTTTACTTCTTTAACAGTAGTGGCTTTAAATTTTGTAGTGATCTAGTTATCTCATGAAGTAAGAGCTTGAGTCAGTATGAAGAATCCTGATACACGTTCACAGGACTGTAGATATTAAAAGATGCCTATCACATTGCATTCCTCTGCTGCATATGAGTGGAGATTCCCTGTAAGTGCTAGAGCAAATTGTGTACAATGAGAGTAGTCTGATGACATAGGAAATGTTGAGATATATTTATATATACAACTTTCTTTAATCTTAACAAACTTGTGGCAATGACAGGATTGAGTGTTGGCCTTTAATATTTAATTAAAGCTCCTGAAGGTTGGTGGTTGGACTATCTGATATGACCCTCAGTCAAAACCAGTTTTGTAAGCTCTTTGAAGCTAAGAGTAGCTTGCCCCATTTAATAATTTTGAGAAGCACTTCTTAATTACCTAGGTGCTTGTCAGCTTATGATTTTCATCTGCCCTTGTTTCTAAACTGTACTGGCTGCTTTTTTTTAATGTGATGATCTAATATGAAATCAGATTGCTGAAATTAACTGTAAGCTTGTGGGAAAGCATGCATGTCAGATTCATAGATGGTCGAGTAATCCATATTCATTCCAAGTGCTGAATAAGTGCATTCAGACATAACTCACTCTTGTGTGCTTTAAATTTAAGTTTACACATTATTTAAACAAATAGAACAGAGAACTCTGCTACTGTTAGAAAAATTATCTCTCTAACCCAGAATTTGGGCACACTATAGAAAGAGCTATATAAGCACTTACGACACCTGTGCTTATAGCTCTTATGATATATGAGTAAATATATTTGAAAATACACAGTTGCTTTTGTAGTTTTTTTTTTCACTAGAGGTAGCCATTTAGAGAAAAAAAATATTTTCATCATGCTGTCAGCATTATGCTTTCATCACAGAACTGTAAGAAGAATAATTTACTGAATTACTGTATATGGCCTTTTCCTAGATACAATCACTGTAGTGTTTTTGTCTGGGACTTCTTCACAAAATGGACAACAGACATCTTGATAATTATATAAGTGCTTGTGTATTGTGAACAGTATGACATAGATAGCATTGGTGCAAACTAAGATGTACTGTCTCTTGTGCTTTACTTTTTCCTTGGTAATATAACCCCTGAAATGATGACTTCTTACTGATACCCATCAGACATTTGTCTGAGAAGGCTTTTTAAAAAGTCAGTAACAGTAACTATTTATAAAGATCGTTTGTATTTATATAATTAAAGAAATTAGAAGCACCTGTTTGTTAAACTGATGGATTTGTCATGTGAAATTTTAATGTGTGTAGATCTTAGAAGCTTTTCATTGTGTCCTGTATTAATATAAAATAGACAATCCCTGAAGGACATCTCAGAATTACTTACATGCAGAGAAAGGCATCCTAAGTTATAAATTTGAATTGTCCAGTTAGTTGCACATTGTAGTTGTTTGCTAGTATGAGATCAGAGATGAGGTTTAGTCTGTTCTCTATCACAAACAATTCCATTTAGTTGATATGTAATAAATCAGCAATTTATGGGGCTGTGGATAGATACAGCAAAGATATGACCTTTCTTACTGCCCTGTGTTTCTGAGATTAACTGACAACTGTGACTCAGGAGAGGCAGTGATTGGCAGTTTTAGTGTATTTGGATTTTTTAAACTCTTTCACGACACCTTACTTGAAACAGTTTTGAGAGATGCATCTGCTCTGTTTGCTGGATGGATAGTCTACTGACTCTAAGTGTTCTAGCAGCTTTTAAAACTGAATTAAAGAAGTTACATTTCTATTTTTTATCTTGCTTTTATAAATTCTTCTATCACCACCTCGTATCTCTGTTACTGACAATATATCTTCTTGTGGTTTGCTTCTTTTTTCTTTGGTCATTACTAAGGAATTTTCCTTTTTTATGTGTGCATGCTTTTATCTACTTCATCTAATCTTTATGGTGAACAGCATGTTTTTGATTTTTTTTTTTTTTTCCTTTCTTCCACAGACAAGGAAGCATTAAAGCATTTGCCTTAAAAAAGTAAACAGAGTATTTGTGGGTTTGCAAGAATTTGCCTGTTGATTCTAGATTATATGTGTCTTTAATAGCTACAATATTAAATTGTTAAAGGATGAGGACTTCAGCAGTTACTTGCAGCCGTGCAAACTCTTGTGTTGATGTTACATTGTAAAACACAGGCCCATACATAATAGTATGTTGTCAGTTGCTAATGCTGTTGGTGTTCTCAGCAAACACAACAAACTGCTGAAAGACTGCTAGTCTTCCAGATAGTCATTGTTTGAAAGCTGTAATGAAATGTAAAACATTATTTGAAAAGGTAAATTAGAAATAGTGAATTGGTGAATCCTTTAAGGGAGAGAAGAAGGTACTTGGGTTTGCAGTGCAAGTTACCTTGGATTTATTAGATATAATAAACCCAGCAAAATAACAAATGAAGTTCAGAGCTGAACATATTGGCCATGGATAGACTAGGCTAAACACTCAAAACTTCTCAGTGTTCGTGGATATTATTTGGGCAGAAATAATTGGCTCCAGTGCAATTTTTTTGGTGTTTTATGAAAGATAAATAAACATTTTGCAGTACACACTAATTTGAGTATAGCTGTATTAACTGAACTGTGTGGCATTGAAATTTGGGCAAGAGTATGATTTTATGTTGATATTTAATACATACAAAATAGTTGTTTTGCATTATAATTACGGGATTGATGGTGTCTTATAGGAATGTCCACAGACCTGAGCAAGAGTATTACTTCATGTTTTTTAGTAAAGTTTTGTGTGCCTGTAAGTGGCAGTGTTTCTCTGTTCATCTCTTTCCTTCTGGGTTCAAGAGAATTAATGGTAAGAGAGCAACTAAAATTAAAGAATTGCAGTGAAGTTTGAATGTATGAATGTGTATGTACTGTTAGGTATGTGATTTTTCAGACTCAGTCTAGTAGTTTTCTACTTCTAGTTGTGTTTACCAACCAGATTAACTTGTTAAAACCACTGTAAGCACAGTGCTTACACCTGCATCAGTCAGACCACAGAATCCAAATGAAGTGAAACATTTTTTTTCCTTATTTTGTGTTCTGTCAAACAATGGTTGTACCTCTCTCCAGTTAGTTGATGTTCCATTTTCTTCAAAGTCCTTTAGATGTTTCAGTTGTGACAGAAACTTACTTCTATAAGAGCTGCTGTTCAAGTCAGGCCTGTTTACAGGTATTCTGTTCAGAGCAAGAATCACACCTTAGTTTAAGGTTTAAATGTCTATTTCATTTGCATTTACATCAAATGTGGTAGAAAGTTTGTGTTCAGAGAAGTGGTAATATCCCATGTCTAAGCTTGCTGGGAGAATTTGCTGCAGGGTTTGTATATCTTGATAGATTACTTCATAAAAAAATACTTTGTATGGTTCAGTGTTCTGAGACTACTTGTGTTGCTCATAGATAATTGCTCAAAAAAAAAAAAAGGAAATGAGAAAGCTGTTTTATTTGGTCAAATAGAATTAAGAAAAATGGTAACATTTTAAAGTATTTCACCTTGATTTTGGTTTTCTGTGTTGTTTTGTGGTATTTTTTTCCCAATTGTTTGCATAGGTCTTTTGTCCTGATGTTGATACACAGCTCATCTTCCTTAGTGGAAAGTCCAAATGAATTCTTAGTGTACGACAACGACTGATAATGAAACTAAAGTGAACTTTAAAGGGGTTTAGTTTAGGTGGCTTTGATCATGAAGCTAGGTTACTATCTTACTGTTTTATAAATTCTGCAGTTCCTCAATTTCAGTACTGGTCATTTGAAACACTTTTGCTTTAAGCTGTCTGTTCTAAATGTTACCATACACTCACATCAGTTAAAACAATGCATGTTTTGTAGTAGCAAGGCACAGTTGAGAAACTTAAAAGGTTTTGAGTGGAGCTTCTGTGGAAAGTGCTCTTGAGAAAAGATAGCCAAGGTAGCTAAATGGTGTGTAAGAATGCACTGAGATAAACTATGTGAGAACAAGTAGATCTGTTTCTCTTTTCTCAGTAGCATTGGCTAGAATGCTGAAAAAAAAATTAAACAAAACTGTTGTGTCACTTCCTGTGTTTCTGAAATCACCATTTGTTTCAGAAGCTGTGGCTCAACGATTAGTTCTTCAGAAACTAGATTTTAAGCATTATAAAAGAGGATAAGTATCTTGCCTTACTTGAGACAATGTGCATGATTAGAATCATAGAATCAACCAGGTTGGAAGAGACCTCCAAGATCATCCAATCCAACCTAGCACCCAGCCCTGTCCAGTCATCTAGAACATGGCACTAAATGCCTCATCCAGGCTTTTCTTGAACATGTGTAGGGACGGTGACTCCACCACCTCCCTGGGCAGCCCATTCCAATGGCAAATCACTGTCTCTGTGAGGAACTTCCTCCTAACGTCCAGCCTATACTTCCCCCGGCACAACTTGAGACTGTGTCCTCTTGTTCTATTGCTGGTTGTCTGAGAGAAGAGACCAACCTCCACCTGGCTACGACCTCCCTTCAGGTAGTTTTAGACAGCAATGAGGTCACCCCTGAGCCTCCTCCAGGCTAAACAACCCCAGCTCCCTCAGCCTCTCCTCATAGGGTTTGTGTTCCACGCCCCTCACCAGCCTCGTTGCCCTTCTCTGGACACGTTCCAGCACCTCGACGACTCTCTTGCATTGGAGAGCCCAGAACTGGACACAGTACTCAAGGTGTGGCCTGACCAGTGTTGAGTACAGGGGAAGAGTAACCTCCCTCATCCTACTGGCCACACTATTCGTGATACAGGCCAGGATGCCACTGGCTCTTGGCCTCCTGGGCACACTGCTAGCACATCCTCAGCCTACCAGCTACCAGTACCCACAGATCCCTTTCTTCCTGGCTGCTCTCCAGCCACTCTGTCCCCAGCCTGTAGCGCTCTTTGGGCTTGTTGTGGCCAAAGTGCAGAACCCTGCACTTGGCCTTGTTAAATCTCATCCCATTGGCCTCTGCCCACCCACCCAGCCTGTCCAGGTCCCTCTGCAGGGCTCTCCTACCTTCCAACAGATCAACACCTGCTCCTAGCTTGGTGTCGTCTGCAAACTTAACTGATGCTGAACTCAATCCCCTCATCCAGATCATCAGTAAAGATGTTGAACGGGACTGGGCCCAGCACTAATCCTTGGGGAACACCACTAGTGACAGCTGCCAACTAGATGTGGCACCATTCACCACCACTCTCTGGGCCTGGCCTTCCAGCCAGCTCTTGTCCCGTATCAGTTGTGCTTAACTAGATTACTTTATAATTTTAGTAGCTGCATGCAGAAGTGTAAGGGGAAAAATAACAGAGTTTTTATGAAGCTGACAGGAAGAGTTTTTTCCAACAGAAAAGAATGTAAAGTTTTAAGGAAAAGTATACCTTAAACTAACCAGTAAAAATTATTGTACTAACTACATCTTTTTTTACTTTTTTTTTTTTTTTTTTTTGTGATAAAATGTGTTTTTAATCACTTGGTCTGTTTGGAAGTAAATAAAATCAGGATGATAGACTCCTGTTGATAGAACACACTCTTGTGCAGTTGCGTATCTTTGATCACTTCAGATGTAGAATGACCATTTGTCTCTCTTATGTGAGCAGAGCAGGAGATGGAGCTGCCCTTCCAGCTTTATGCTTGTAGCCACTGAAATTTTTGTTGGAAGCTTGTAAGCAGGATGCTGAAGTTTGTGTGTTTGGGTTTTTTTCACATATGAAATAGTGATTTGGAATTATGGAGTATGTGGAAATAAATTATATCAGTGAAATATTAGTGATATAAGCAGTAGCTAGGTAGCCTGTGTGACCTATTGAATTAGAATTTGTTCTGCATTCTGATAAGTTACTTAATAATTGGAAAAAATATAAAAATGTTTGCTTGTGCTCCTAATGGTGACTCGTTTAGTCCGTATCTGTAAGGCTTAAAAATACATCAGTCTAGAAATCAATCTGTATAAATTTTGTAGCTGCTGTGTATGCAGAGTGTTCTTCCATGTTCTTAGCTCTAATAGCAGCTTTCTCATGAATAAGCACCACAAGAACGTTACAGTATAAATACTGCCATTATGTTCTGTAAAAGTAGTGACATAGAAAAAAAACCCAAACCTGTTGTGCATTAGTGAGTTTCTAGAACTTTTTTGCCTGCTGCTAAAATGTATAAAGTACAAAAGTGCTCTAAGATCAATCTCCAGATCTGCAGTCATAATGCATATTACAAGATTGTACTATCACAAGACACTTACTTGTGTTATTAAGATGGGTCTGAGGGAAACAGTGAAGGGCTATGTTGTTCATGGGAACAATCAATATAAATCTGTTAATGTTTAACTATCTACTTAATGTTAGATTATTTGATTGGTGAATACCTGCAGAAGAAGCCACTTTAATTAAAAAAAACTGGTATAAACAGTTCTTTTTTGGTTTGCTATGCTTTAACAATATGAGTAATGTTATGATAATTCACTTCTACATACATGCAAAATACATACATGCACTTCTACATACATGCAAAAAATAATAATGCTGTTTACAGGGTGCAAAATCGTACTGTGAATTTATCAAGGCTCAAACTGCCTGAGTCACATCAATTCATCTCCTTGTTTATATGTTTGGCAAAAAACATTTGATTGCTTCATACTCCATGGAGAAAGACCTTGGAGTCCTAGTGGACAGCAAGTACTCCATGGAACAGCAATGTGCCCTTGTGGCCAAGAGAGCCAATGCCATCCTGGGCTGCATTAAGAAAAATGTGTCCAGCAGGTTAAGGAGGTCCTTCTCCCCCTCTACTTTGCCTTGGTGAGACCCACACCTGGAGAACTGTGTCCAATTTTGGGCTCCCCAGTTCAAGAGTCACAGCGATCTGCTGGAGAAGATCCAGCAAGAGTGCTATGAGAATGACTGTGGCACTTTAACATCTTTCCAATGAAGAAACACTGAGAACTTCGGCTGTTTAGTCTTGAGAGGAGAAGGCTGAAAGGGGATCTTATCAACCTCTGTATATATATGAGTGGTGCATGTCAATTTGAAGGTGATAGTCTCTCTTTGGTGGTGCCCAGTGTAAATGTAGCTTCATTCCTTAACTTCCAGCTGGCTGAGTTAGTCTGGTGAATGTGGGGGTGGAGAAGTGGGCGGGGGGGGGGGCAGGAAACTCCCAAGCTACCACTAATTATAGAGTATTCCATCTTAGTTGATTTGACAGTCCTTTTCATTACAGAAGTGTGTTTGAGGTGGCTTCTGTTCAGATTCTTAAGCATCAGTCACCCTTTGTCTAACTTGAAACTACTTCTGTATTTTGTGATGACGCTCAGAAAGGGCAAATGAAATATTTTAATGTCCTGGGTGAGAGAGTGAGAATAGGAATGGCAGTGCAGCATGACAACTCCCTTTGAAGGCATCATTCTATAGTGCATTGTCAAATATGGACTAATTTTTAAAGTTACTGCTGTTAAGAAGGTATAGTTGTTTATGGCTGTATAACAATAAAACAAACATTGCATTCTTTCTAGATATGAGGTTTAACAATTCTCTTAATTCTCTTTTTTTTTTTCCCTTTGCTCCAGCCCAGTGTATTAATTGTAAGCTACAAGGAACTACCAAAAGCAGCTTCTCAGTTTGGACCATATAAACAAGTGGAATGGAGGCCTGACAGTACCATGATAGCTGTTTCAGTGAGTAGATTTATCTTTCATGCTATGGTTAAACTATTGCAAAGAGATTTTGATATTACCAGTTTCTGTGCTTGCACAAATATTTAACGGATGTTTATAATGATAAAATATGTAATAATGCCAATTTTTTTTTTTGGGTACCAGAAAATTCCTTAAGTAGCTTTCCTTTTTTTCCCTTGCAGAACAAACTGCTATTATTTATATTAAAATGATATTTAGATATATCGGCAAGGGCTGATCCAGCATCTCATTATTTTAGTACTGGTTACAAAGAATAAGGGGATTTAAAGACATATGAATGAAAGAAGTAGTTGGGTAGTGATTTGGTTGGGCAGTAATTGGCTGGGGCAGGAATTATAAAATAGAATTATTTTTATTTTTCTGAAACTATATACAGAACTAGGTTCTAATTCAGTCAGGGGTGCTTATGGGCAAGTTTCGTAATTTAGGAAACTCAGAAAATGGGAAAGACTAAGCTACAAGACAGCTTTGCCCCACTTATAAATCAGGCTGAGCAGAGAATGTAGAGGCCAGCAGATTTTACTTGCAGAGATGAAGTAGGACTTTAGAGATGATTCCTGCTGAATTTCTCTGCAGCAGCCTCTAAAACTGCAAGCTATATCCACTTGTGGATCCATGTGGCATTAAGTCCAATGCAAATAAAACTCACCAAGTCCAAAGTGCCTGTGGACACAGCTCCCATGAGGCAAAGATCGTGTAGTGGCACTGTCTTAGCAGCAGTGCAGGGCAAAAAAAGCCAAACTGCTGCCATGTTCTCCAGCTCAGGGTAGTGAGCAGGAAGCCAGGATAGGGTGCTCTGAGAGAAGCCAGGTCCAGGTGCCGCTGGCAGCTGTCTCTTGAAGAGACCTAAGGACTTGCCAAACTTGCAGACTTGTGGGGAAGTGCACGAGCTGTGCAAGAGCAGGACTAGAGCAGAAATGCACAAAATGGTACAAAAGCAGGAAATACGTGTTTTTTTTCCTCACTCTATTTAAAAGCTTCCTAGACATTGTGCCTATTGCCATATATATATATTGGGCATGAAGAATCCAGCCAGTCATCAGCTGATTCCAGCACAGGGTTTCCCACAGTCAGTACACGTGTGGAAAAGGGCACCTTTTGCTGTTCCCTGCTTCAATCCTGCAAGGCAGGGGAAAACATTTTCACACCTTCTTCCCCAGTTTAAGCCTCTGGAGATGGCACAGTAGGGAAAAAAGGATTTGGAGTGCCCTACAACAAGGAGTTACAGGATATAAGCATATATAGCTTGATAAATATGGTTTACAGATGTTTCAGAAATGTGAGTCTTCAGGAGGATAAAACTGTGGCTTTATTAAGGTGTACCTTTTGGTGATTAAAAAATAAAGAGAACACAAACATGGGCAGTGATAGGTGATACATAGATTCTTAAGAGAGTATGACAATATGTTAAGATTAATATGACATCTTCTCACAAAGAAAAGAAAATCTTGGTTTGTAGCTAGTGCTGTGCACACAGTATGGTGGACTATTTTGGCACCAGCATTAAAAAAATTGAGGAGCAAGGAAGATGTAACAAAGGTGGGAGCAGGGTTTAGAGGAATTAGGAAATGGGATAATGCTGTTAGTGACATTTGGTCAGATTATATGTTATGAACATGTCTTAAAGTGTCATCTTTCCCTTTCTGGCTTATAAAATCAAGGATATTTTAGTTAACATTTTCTTGTGAGAAGGTGCAAAAAATAAGAATGAAATAATTAAAATTACCCATCACAAGATGGTTATGTGGATTTATAAAGTGAGTAGCAACTGTTCATATTTGTTGTTAGACTGACTTAGTCTCCTAATATAAACCATATTTCTTGCTTGAAATGCTTTGTAGTTTCTTAACCAATCAGATATTGTTATCTTAGTGGAAATTAGTAGATGGTTTATGGAATAGTTCCTGTCTTCTACCAATATCATCATGACTAAATCAACTAAGTTTACTGTGTTCAACTTTCCTTGTGTGCAGTGCCAGGGTAGATTTTTTGGAGTAATTTTTGTTAATGTCTGATTGTATTTTCAGCAGAAAGGAGACTTCTGTAACATTTGCTATGAATAAAAAATAATTCTTAAATTTTATAATACTACATATAATCACAGGTGAACTCTCCAAACACAATTATGCCTTTAGAATAGAATAGAATCAACCAGGTTGGAAGAGACCTCCAAGATCATCCAGTCCAACCTATCACCCAGCACTATCCAGTCAACTAGACCATGGCACTAAATGCCTCATCCAGGGTTTTCCGGAACACTCCCAGGGACGGTGACTCCACCACCTCCCTGGGCAGCCCATTCCAATGGCAAATCACTCTCTCTGTGAAGAACTTCCTCCTAACATCCAGCCTATACTTCCCCTGGCACAACTTGAGACTGTGTCCTCTTGTTCTATTGCTGGTTGTCTGGCAGAAGAGACCAACCCCCACCTGGCTACAACCTCCCTTCAGGTAGTTGTAGACAGCAATGAGGTCACCCCTGAGCCTCCTCCAGGCTAAACAACCCCAGCTCCCTCAGCCTCTCCTCATAGGGTTTGTGTTCCAGGCCTCTCACCAGCCTTGTTGCCCTTCTCTGGACACGTTCCAGCACCTCAACACACATTTATGCAGTAGTTTAAAAGAGATTTGAATTGTTATATTGAATTACTTTGATTATTATATTTTTTCTGTGGTGCTGGGATCCATTTTCTCAAGAGCCCTTATGGTTCAGGTGCCAGTCAGAGTAGCTTTAATTTCTGCCAATTCAGTTACTGTACTTTCGAGTTTTTCTGTAGATGAATATATAGTGTTCTTTTTGGCAGGTGATGTCAGAATCTAACTGCCCATGAAGTTTATAAACTATAGTTTTAGAAATTAAAATCTAAAGTAGTCACACCATTTCTAAAACAATATCATGAGATTTCTAACACTCCAGCTGTTGCTTGTATTGCATCTCCTGGGTGTACCTGTACAAATAATATTGTCAAGCAGATTCATTACAGTAGTTTTAATACCAGTTCTGGTTTGCAAGTTTTTTTAATATGCTTTTGAAATATATATTACATTTAATTTGAAATAGTTAATGACTTTTTTGTGACCACATCCACAAATACTGGTATTTTTGTTTCAGAGAGGCAGGGCATAAAAGTGGATTGTGCAACTTAATGAAAGGAGATAGCCCTTGCTGGTGGTTCATGATAGCTTCTATCCTCAAGTAAAGTGGTGAACTTCTTTCCAAGAGAATAAACATTGTCTCTCTTCTTGTGACTTAAGAAAACTAATGAGCATAAATGGAGGAGCAGTAGCAAAGCAATTTATTAGTTAAAAAAAGGAGTAGTGCATACTACTAGTTCTGAACTGAGGTCAGTTAATTACTGAAGTCCTGTGCAATAAGTAGAAATACCAGTTTGAAAGCTGAGTTAAGTGACTGAATTTCTCACCTGTTATTACACGTGCTCTTGAGTTTCTTGATGGTAATCTTATGTAATAATGAAATTACATTGTACTTTGTTTTTAAGAAGGTGAACAGAAGGCTTTGTGTGTATTTATTAGCCAAGTAGTACATTAACATTTTCTTTGGGTGTTTTTTTTTTAGTGACATAATGATAAAGTGTATAGTCTGGACCTCATGCCTTCTAGACCAGAATTATAAGTGTTTTTCTGACTGCCTGTCTTAAAGAGCACCTCCATGAATGCAAATCACTGTAGCATATGCATTGAGGTAATTATTATTTGTACAGAAGGCAGACTTTGTAAAACATCTTAAGTAGCTTTTATGGTATGCAGCTAAACAGGTTTAAGCAGTTCATACATTTGTATGAATTCTAGCTTTTTCTACTAGTATATTCTATTGCTAAACTGCTGGCACGCTTTTTAAGCTGTTTTTTTTCCCTTTTGTAGGTTGTTGGGTTTTTTTGGTTGGTTTTGCTTCCTCTTTTCTGTTTTGTAGTTTCTCCTCTATTTTGATTGCTGCCTCTGTAATTTTTCCAATATTACTGGGAAATACTTTGTTTCCTACCTAGATCAGTATGTAAACATAAGATAGCTAAATCTAAAACAGTCTTGTGAATCTGCTCAAGATACTTCGATGTAGAGAAATACACAAGGAATTTTGCTCCTTCCTCTGCTACAGGGAGTCTCTGATATAAACTGCTCTTCAGTGTACATTCCCATAGCTGGGGCAGAGCCTGATTAAAAAGTCATAGCATAAGATAAAGCATGTAATGAAATCAAACTACTGTATGTTTATGCTTTTGACTTAGAGGTGAGAATGATTGGGCAACAGATGACAGTGATGATTATTTCAGTAAGTTTCTCTGCAACACAGACACTTCCATAGCAGTGTAGAAACCTGTGTGAATAAATATAGTCAATTTGCAGGATATGTGTGCTTGAATGCATCTGCATTTCACCCAGCTCTGCATGGAACTTGAGGTTCTATTTAGAAATGAACCTGTAACACTAGCATCTTTGTGCTTTGAATGGTGTTCAGTAAGGCCTTTTGTTCCTTAATATCAGGATAAAGATACTTCACAATATTGTTTTACTTTCCTTCCAGGATGAGATAACTTACAGGTTAAATATTTAATGATGTAATGGAAAGAACCCGTAGAGAATTTAGAAATGAGCACGTTTCTTTATCATGTAATACCTGAACATGGTATTAATGCACATCTAAAAGCTTCCATTTATTTTCAGCCTGTCTCAAGTTCACCATTCTTGCATGGGAAAGAATAATTGAGAATAACTGTGTACCTTGGACTTCGAAGCTGAAATGTAATTTTTTTTCATGGCAAAGCAAAATATTTGTCCAAGGGAAAGTATGGCATCTCCAGCCACTAGTGGTGTTCCCCAGGGATCAGTGCTGGGCCCGGTCCTATTCAATATCTTTATTGATGATCTGGATGAGGGGATTGAGTTCAGCATCATTAAGTTTGCGGACGACACCAAGCTAGGAGCAGGTGTTGATCTGTTGGAAGGTAGGAGAGCCCTGCAGAGGGACCTGGACAGGCTGGATGGGTGGGCAGAGGCCAATGGGATGAAATTTAACAAGGCCAAGTGCAGGGTTCTGCACTTTGGCCACAACAACCCCAAGCAGCACTACAGGCTGGGGACAGAGTGGCTGGAGAGCAGCCAGGAGGAAACGGACCTGGGGGTACTGGTGGATACTAGGCTGAAGATGAGCCAGCAGTGTGCCCAGGCACCCAAGAAAGCCAATGGCATCCTGGCCTGTATCAGGAAGAGTGTGGCCAGTAGGACAAGGGAGGTTATTCTTCCCCTGAACTTAACACTGTTCAGGCCGCACCTTGAGCACTGTGTCCAGTTCTGGGCTCCTCAGTTCAAGAGATATTGAGGTGCTGGAACGTGTCCAGAGAAGGGCAACAAAGCTGATGAGGGGCCTGGAACACAAACCCTATGAGGAGAGGCTGAGGGAGCTGGGGTTGTTTAGCCTGGAGAAGAGGAGGCTCAGGGCAGACCTCATTGCTGTCTACAACTACCTGAAGGGAGGTTGTAGCCAGGAGGGGGTTGGTCTCTTCTGCCAGATAACCAGCAACAGGACAAGGGGACACAGTCTCAAGTTGTGCCAGGGGAAGTATAGGCTGGATGTTAGGAGGAAGTTCTTCCCAGAGAGAGTGATTTTTCATTTGCGTGGGTTGCCCATGGAGGTGGTGGAGTCACTGTCCCTGTAGACGTTCAAGAAAAGCCTGGGTGAGGCACTTAGTGCCATGGTTTAGTTGACTGGATAGTGCTGGGTGATAAGTTGGACTGGATGATCTTGGAGGTCTCTTCCAACCTGGTTGATTCTATTCTATTCTAAACTGATAAACTAAGCTAAAAAAGACTATTACTTTTCCTTTTATTCAAAGAAAATCAAACCAACTTTGCAAAACAGCTTGAAACCACTTATTTCAGTGCTGTTTGTCTCCAGAAGTAGTATTTTGGGTATGTGCCCACCCATATTACAATAATTGGATGGAAATACTGTTTAAAGAAAATACAGTTGGTGATGTACTTTAAGGATAAGTTCATGCTCTTATGAATCATACCTCTTTGAACAACTAGTATAATTGGTCACCTACCTCTCCTGTGCATATACAAAATTCAATCAACTTTTAGTCATGACTGGAGCACCTGATAACTAAATAATTAGTTTGAAATTCATTTTCCAGAATGACAAAATAGGACTTGGGAATGAATTACGATTTTTTTTTTTGGTTGTTGTTGGTTGGGGTTTTTTTTTGGTTGTTTGATTTGTTTTGTTTTTTTCAGACACTGGAAGATTCTGAAAGGATGTTGCAGCATCCAAAGATACTACATGAAATGAGTGTTTCTTAAAAAAACTGTCTTGATGACTATCCAGATAGTGCCTAGCTGCTTTGCATTCTGTGGTGTCCACATGGGTTCTGACACCTAAAGGTGTTACTCTGAAGGCTTGCTACCTTCTACTACATGCTTTGTGCCTTAATTTTTGTTGTTGATGGGAATTAGGTGCTCAGGTTCTACATACCTGGTGTAGCTATCTGTTTTTTGTATTTACATGAATTAGAGGAAAATTTTTGTTAGATGACTTTGTCAACAATGATGATTTCCCACTTTCCTACATGTTTAGTGGCATTTAAGGGCTGCAATAGATTTTTACATAGAGTGAATTTCAATGCACAGTTTTTAATCTACCTGATACTTGATAGAAGTCTGTGTTTGTGTTCAATAGGAGACACATGTAGAAATTACAAGTCTATATAGACTTTACTTATGCAGATAAACTAGATATATATCTTGTCAATGTTTCTCTTTCAGACTGCAAATGGATACATCTTATTTTTTGAAATCCCAACAGCAAGAGACAAGTATCTTTATGAGCCAGTGTATCCCAAGTAAGTATTTTAAAATCTGTGCATCCCAACAGTGCAAATAAAAGCCAATTTCCTTCCAAAGTATATTTTAAAACTCAGTAAGTACTCAAAACACCATTCCTAAGAGTTACATTCAGTTCAGGAAATTTGATCTAATTAGCTTTCTGTGCACCAGTAAGGTTGTTTAGGTCACAAAATCCTAAATAGCAGGGTAAAAATTGCCTAATTTTCTAATTCGAGGTCATCTATGGAATTTATGATCTGTAAGAAGCTTTAATAATTTCTTCTGAGTAACTTAGTTAAGTCATGTTTCTTAGGAATTATTAGGGTGCCTTTTTTTAATAGCTTCATCTCCTCCCCCAAGTTTGCAATAACTTTTTTGAATCAAATGTAGAATTAATTCTCAATATTCAGGAAAGAATATGAATAGGTTTTAGTAAGGATAACTGAAAAAGTGTTATAGCTGCAGTGTTACATTGTCATCTTATTTTCCTTGTTAGAAATGATAGAACACATTTTATGTGTTAAAATGTGACTTCATATTGGATGTGTTTGTCGTTAGCTTAGTTGACTTTTGATTTGGCAAAATTGGGAGACATTTAGGGAAAATTACAAGTCTCGAGGGGTGTGTGTCTGTGTGTGTTTAGATATGCAGAACCTGTAGTCATTGCTTGGATCAAATTTGTCCACAGGAACAATAAAACACTCTTTGTCTTTGCCTAGATGCTGCTGCCTTCTTTTTTTCTGTTTAGTACATCTATGTATTTACATTCATAATTATGATAATGATGGCCAACTTGATTCTAATTTTTTTTCATATTCATAAAACAAGTTAAAGTTGACTGGTGGATATCTGTGAATAATAGTGGGCAATCTGTGATGTCATATAAGAGGAATACATTTTGATGCTTTCAACTTTTAAATGTAGCTTTTAAACCATGACTATTAAATCAGGTTTTCATGAGCAGTTGGATTTTAAATATATATTCTTTTACAAATCTGTGTGTGAAGAATTGACTTGGCAGGTAGCAAATGGTTTCAGTGTGAATTCTGCCTTCAGTGCATGGAAAATTTTGATGTATTACTACTATAATGCATCTTCTGGCCTCTGAAACGTTCCTCTAATTAAATGCAGTTTAGTGTTGTAGCTCACTTGTCTATTTTTAAAAAAATTGAGTCTAATGTAGACAAGTTGCATTACTTTTTGTTTGGTTTTTTTTTTTGTTTGTAGTTTCGTTTGTTTGGTTTTTTTTCTGAGTGCTAAATAGCATTTTTCAAACTGATTCTTCACATCTTAACTACTGTCATCAGGAAAAAAAAAAGCAGCTTGATGCAACCTATTTAGATAAATGAAGGGATAGTGTGTCTTTAAATAATGCAAAAGATCAAACAACAGTTTACACGTTGTTCTTTTTGTTATATTTGGGGGGGATTTTATTGGCAAAATAAAAATATTAGTGGTACCCAGCATGGCTTCACTAAGGGCAAATCATGCCTGACAAATTTGGTGGCTTTTTATGATGAAGTCACAGCTACAATGGACAGGGGAAGGGCAACTGATGTCGTCTACCTGGACCTGAGTAAGGCATTTGACTCTGTCCCACATGACATCCTGGTCACCAAACTGGAAAAGCACAAACTGGATGGGTGGAGCACTCACTGGATAAGGAATTGGCTGGATGGTCGCATGCAGAGAGTGGTGATCAATGGCACAATGTCCACCTGGCGACCGGTGCCAAGTGGTGTTCCTCAGGGGTCAGTGCTGGCACCAGTGCTCTTTAACATCTTTGTCAGTGATATGGACAGAGGAATTGAGTGCACCCTCAGCAAGTTTGCAGATGACACCAAGCTGTGTGGCACAGCTGACTTGCTGGAGGGCAGGGATGCCATCCAGAGGGACCTGGACAGGCTGGAGAGGTGGGCCCAGGCCAACCTCATGACGTTTAACAAGGCCAAGTGTAAGGTCCTGCACCTGGGTCGGTGCAATCCCAGGCACAGATACAGGCTGGGTGATGAATGGCTGGAGAGCAGCCCTGAGGAGAAGGACCTGGGGGTCTGGGTCGACGAGAAGCTCAACATGAGCTGGCAGTGTGCACATGCAGCCCAGACAGCCAACCGTGTGCTGGGCTGCATCAAGAGAAGTGTGGCCAGCAGGGCAAGGGAGGTGATTCTCCCCCTTTACTCTGCTCTCGTCAGACCCCACCTGGAGTACTGTGTGCAGTTCTGGAGCCCCCAACACAAGAAGGACATGGAACTGCTGGAGCAAGTCCAGAGGAGAGCCACAAAGATGATCAGGGCTGGAGCACCTCTGCTATGAGGACAGGCTGAGAGAGTTGGGGCTCATCAGCCTGGAGAAGAGAAGGCTTCGAGGAGACCTTATAGTGGCTTTCCAGTATCTGAAGGGAGTCTACAGGAAGGCTGAGGAGGGACTATTTACAAGGTTTTGTAATGTCAGGACGAGGGGTAATGCGTTTAAACTGGAAGAGGGGAGATTTAGACTGGATGTTAGGAGGAAGTTCTTTACAGTGAGGGTGGTGAGACACTGGAACGGGTTGCCCAGGGAGGTTGTGGATGCTTCCTCCCTGGAGGCGTTTAAGGCCAGGCTGGATGAAGCCTTGAGCAAGCTGCTCTAGTGGGAGGTGTCCCTGCCTATGGCAGGAGGTTGGAGCTGGATGATCCTTGAGGTCCCTTCCAACCTAAACCATTCTATGATTCTATGAAAATCTGAAAATAGACAAATGTATAAAACATTCAGCAAAAGTTTAAAAGAAAAAGCTTTGGAAAGTTTGTTTTAAGACATTTTGTGTGTAGGAAGGTTTGAAAATATCGATTAAGGAGTCAGTGACTAATCAATCTTACTTCTATGTAAAACATGGTGATTGACTTATGTTGTTAACCTAGAAGCATTTTTATGAAAAAAAAAATTCTGTTAGCTGTGTATTAAACAATCAGGTTTGTAAGACATATTTGCATAGTCCGAAGGAGCATGTTTATTCTGTGGATGAGTCAGATAAGGTGTTTGTCCCTGGAGTATTTGCGATAGGTTGCTCACAATCTCCTAAGACTAATGCATGTTCTTAACTTTAAGAAGATGAATGATCTGGCTAAATTTACTGGGATTACTCATCTGTCTTTATTTAGCCCTTAGTTTTGAAAATGTATAAAATTGCTACCGTTCTGATTATATTGCATCAGAAGAAAGAAGTATTTCCATGTGAATTATGCCTGCTGTGATTGACATCAAAGTATACTATAAGCTATTAACAATAGAGTGAACTTTATTTGGTGCGTTTAGTGTAATGCCTCTAGGCAACTTCACCTTTTTTTTTTGTTTATTTTAGTAGATCAAATACTAAAAAAAACCCCAAATGGATCCAAAACCAAGCACAAACTCCAACCCAAGATGAACAGATCAAGTAAACCAAAAGCCCATACTTGTAACTTTTATCTTTTTTTTCCTTTGACACTTGTTCGTATTCCAAAGACATTATTTCATTGAAAGGCTTGGATTTCATTTCTGCTGAACTAAATGGTACTAATTTTCTTAACTCTGAAGCCACTAAAAAAAAAAAACACATTGAAAGGCCTCGTATGTGACTTGCCTTGCTCTTGAAAGGGGACATCTTAGTGTTTACTCATGCTGTAGCAGTGTATTATTGTCTCCTTCCTATATATTCACAGCACTGATTATGCATCTGTGCCTTAAGTAAAGTCGGGTTGCTGACCTTATGGGGAAACTAAGCCTTCCTTGCTCAGTTCTTTACCCCTCCCTATCCCCTCCCCCAGATTCCAGTAGCTTAGCTTACAAGTTGAATATAATAAAAGGATGGTGTTAGAAAAACGGTGACCTTGAAGTAGCATCGAATATCAGCACTGGAAAGTTCAAAACCAGAGTGACTACTTGGTGATTCTTGTATGATCATTCTTGTAAGATAGCTGATGATAAAGCAGTTTCTTACAACAATTTTACTCTCATGCAAATACTAATTACAGTTTGTCCAGCTGTATCTTATGTGATTATCTACTTGTGTTAGGCAAAGTGAGTGGGAGAGTGGTAATTTTTGCAGAGTATAGAGATGTAAGGCTTTCCTTCCATTGGTGATGTGAAGGGGCAGCTACTGGAAACAAGTCAGTATAAACAGTAAAATGTATGAAAAACAAATAAATTGTAGGTCTCCACATTTTGCATATTTGAGGTAGAAGTTTTTATCAGAAAGTGTTGTAGGATACTGCCAGCTGCGAGTTTTTGTTTTTTTTTTTTTTAATTGTATCTATATATATATTTTTTTTTATCATGTGAGAGTACTTCTGTCCCTGCTTCTAAAAGTTTAGTCTTTATACTTTTTAAAGTCAGGAATAATTCTTGATGAAATGTCCATATCCACTAACTTGTTTGTGAGGAGAATGAATTCTGTTTCTAGTGGCCTTTCTTTAAATAACAATGGCCAGTTCTGACAGAAACGTAACATTTCAATGCAGCAACTGCAGAAAGAAGGGAAAACTTTTAATACAGCTTCAGCTTAAACAATTCCTAACAAAAGTAGAGGTAAACATAATGAGATGGTTGTACATTAGGAGTACACACCATTAATGTCCTCATCTGCCTCGAGTCATGTTGCAAGATTTTGTAGTTTAGTCTCAAAGTTGAACTTGCAGTTCGGTTTGAAAACATTGACAAAGATTGTGTTTTAATTCTTCTGTTTGCTTCTGTGTCATTTAAATGAAATGTGTTTATTGTATCATTATTAGAAAAGAATGTCAGGAAAGTGGTTAGTAAGCTGTGTGACAGATAGCCACTACCTTGACTTCAGTTATTTTTGCGGTCTTCCACACTGAGACACTCGTAACTACAGTAAAGAACTTTATGTGGCATTGGTGGGTCATAGTTGTTATTACTGTTCAGCAAGATGGTTTAGAAGACCCTGCCTTTATTTGATCTGTTAACAGCACTATTCTAGCAAATAGTTACTGTGTAAACTGTAAACTTTGCTGATACCACTTAAATAAAATACTTGAAGGTTTAAAAACAACAACAACAAAACACCTGCATGGGAATTGATAAAACCACTTCTGCTGTTTGTAACATTGTGCGTTGCAGTGTGTCTAATCACAGCACAATTCTTTTACTCTTACTTTTTTCAAGGGCCAAATAGCATCCCTTGCAGTCTAGTCAACACAAATTTGGTAGAAGAGCTAAGGTGTAAGTTGAGGATAACCTCTCATGTTTGAATGCAGGAGTCTGTTTCCTTTTATCCTTTAGTAGTGTGAAATAATCAGATTTTAGGTATTAAGTTTGAGTGAACTCCCATCTCTCTGCTGCTGTTTGTTTAAATAACAGACAATCAGAGTCTAGGAAGATGGGTTTAAATATGCCCATTTGGCATTACTTCCTCCTTTTACGTCAGTTTACATCAACTTCATGTTCTAGTAGAAGTGTGTGGGATTCAAGGTTATCAGTGTTTGCGTCTGGATCCCACAAAACCTTTAAGCTTTGTTCTGTAAATAACTGAGGGCATAGTTATTACAAAATTGAGAATGTATGACATATGTTAGGATGACTGAGTGGGATTTTTTTTTTAATGCTCCTAATTTATACCTTTAGTGGTTTCATCAGTTTAAAATACATAGGTATGGTAAGGGTTAAGGAATTTACTTGTACAGCATCATGCACGTTGTATATAAAGTCTGTTACTAATGTTATTTTAAAAGTGTCATATCGTAACCACACCATTCTGTCATGAATTCTTGAGTATTTATATAAAAAGGGAAGCCTTTTATTTTGTTTTCTTGGAGCAAACTGATGGTATTTCTGTCAATTTCTAATATTTCAGGAATGTTATGAATTACTATTGGTCTATTGATGGAAATATTTGTGGCTCTGTTGTACTTGGCTAGGAATTGCTGGTTTGTTCTTGGCGTGAACAGATATTCCAGGCTCAATGAAAACCTGAAGTATCCTGCTAACAAATGTTAGACTAAAACCAGGAGGAAAAAAGGAAGGCAGCAATTGTGTGGTTCTTTTGCTTTTTAAATCAAGCTAGAATAGTCTGCAGCTTCATTCCAGCTTTTAGGAACTTTGCTCCAGTTCAGGGCAGACTTGGAAGAGAATGAATATTGACCATTAGCCCACATTCTGAGATACTTCCCTGCAGTGTGCACAAGTACAAAGTCCTGTTTCAATTAGTTCAGTCTGATTTTTGACCATGTTACTAAAGTCACTGCAGGATAAAAACATGTAGGCAGCGTAAGGTAAGAGAGTGGTAGAATAAAAGTAATTGTAACATGCAATACACTTAAGAAAAGTGTCAGTGCACTCAGGAAAATTTGCATCTTTGTAAATTGTGGCAAGGCAAAGCGATATTTTTCAGAGGAGTTTCCAAAGAAGTTTGTTCACGTATACCTTTGTTTCACAGTGAGGAGATGTTTGATGCCACCAATGTTTGAAGCCACCACACCAGAGACTTCCCTGTACTGAACCAATATTTTTTCTTTTTCTGTGTAGAATTTTGGTAAGAAGAGTGTCTTAAGGTTTGTCACTTGAAGTGACAGTGTGCAATGCCTTAATGCTAAGAATATTTTTGCCTTTAAAAAAGGCAAAACCTAAAAGAAAGCTTTTCTTGGCTAATAAATGTTATAATTAGAAATTCTTTTTCCTCATATTTCTTCACCTCCTTCATCCTGAAGTAGAGACTGCATTCATTGGTTGGGAGTGATACAGATGTTGTGTGAATTTAGAATGAAACCTCACTGCTATAGGTTAAGTACCTGAAAATGCTTTAAAACTTGAAGATGTCTTCTAACCAGTGTTGGGATTTGAACAATGTGGTATTTATTTCCTTGTTAACAATGCAGTATGTTTGCTTATACGTCTGGTGACTGTGTTTATGTCCCACTCTTTATGTCACTTTTCAGAGTTTTTTACTTTCCTGTAGCAAGATAGTTTATAGCTGCCATAAATTATCTCATCACTGATGATTTTTTTTCCATATTCAATGGACTCATGGTAAGTGTATGCAAACGTTTTGAACTTTAGACTCTGCAAAGGTAATTGATGAGGTGGACTGTAAATTAACTTACTAAATTCAGTCACTAGTGGTGTTCCCCAAGGATCAGTTATGGGCCAAGTCCTGTTCAATATCTTTATTGGTGATCTGGACCAGGGGATGGAGTCCATCAACAGTAAGTTGCAGATGACACCAAGCTAGGAGCAGGTGTTGATCTGTTGTATGAGAGCCCTGCAGAAGGACCTTGAAAGGCTGGATGGGTGGGCAGAGGCCAATGGGGTGAGATTTAACAAGACCAAGTGCAGGGTTCTGCACTTTGGCCACAACAACCCCAAGCAGCACTACAGGCTGGGGACAGAGTGGCTGGAGAGCAGCCAGAAAAAAAGGGACCTGGGTGGGGGGATACTGGTAGATAGTAGGCTGAAGATGAGCCAGCAGTGTGCCCAGGTGGCCAAGAGAACCAATGGCATCCTGGACTGTATCAGGAACAGTGTGGCCAATAGGACAAGGGAAGTGATTCTGTTCCTGTACTGAGCACTGGTCAGGCCACGTCTTGAGTACTGTGTCCAATTCTGGGCTCCTCAATTCAAGAGAGATGTTGAGATGCTGGAGCGTGTCCAGAGAAGGGCAACAAGGCTGGTGAGAGGCCTGGAACACAAGCCCTGTGAGGAGAGGCTGAGGGAGCTGGGGTTGTTTGGCCCGGAGAAGAGGAGGCTCAGGGGTGACCTCATTGCTGTCTACAACTACCTGAAGGGAGGTTGTAGCCAGTTGGGGGTTGGTCTCTTCTCCCAGGCAACCAGCCACAGTACAAGGGGACACAGCCTCAAGTTGCGCTGGGGGGAAGTATAGGCTGGATGTTAGGAGTGAGTTCTTCCCAGAGAGAGTGATTTTTCATTTGCATGGGTTGCCCATGGAGGTGGTGGAGTCACTGTCCCTGTAGACGTTCAAGAAAAGACTGGATGGGGCACTTAGTGCCATGGTATAGTTGATTGAATAGGGCTGGGTGCTCTCTTGGACTGGATGATCTTGGAGGTCTCTTCCAACATGGTTTATTCTATGAATATTTTTTACTCAAAATTAAGTTTACGCTAAGTCTGTTTTTACTCATAAGTTGTTTCTGGTATTGGTTAGAGAGTGTATTTTTAAAAATAAAGAAGTTGTAGGTTTTTATTAACCATCATGGTACTTGTGCTTAATTCAGGAAGTTTTAAATGTCATCAAGAAATCTTTTTGACTGGAATAATCATGTGGTATGCCATTTAGCTTTTTTACATGAATAATTGTTTAATATGCTGGCTAGCTATTTGCCTTCTCAAACCTGTTATTACTCAGCTGGATAGAAAAGGCTGTGCTGAGATTTACTCTTCTTAACTGCTATTCATTCATCGTTGTTGTTTCCAGAGACTCTCTGTGAATTCCTGTTTCTCTGGCTCTTGCCAATCTGTGTGCATGTAGCTCTGGATCCAGCCAGACATACTTACCCTTCAGCAGGTGGCTGCCTGCAGTCTGTGAGGGAGAGATGCACCTTTAGTTGTGCACTGGTTGTGTAGAAGTCAAAGTTCCGTAGAGTAACTTGCTTTAGAACCATTCTAAAAAAGCATGGTGGGCAGTGGACTGTTAGTGAGGAATTGTGATGATTCAGGATCATTGAATCGGGTGTAAAAACAGCGAAGTCTTCAGCTGTACAGACAATTCACTAACTGAAGTCTTTACATCAACCATTTAAAAACACTTAATGACCATTTTTACTGAAGCAACGCTAGTAACTGTTGTCAAGTTTTCTCTTTATGTGTCTTCAAGTAGATCAACTTCAAGTTTTCAATGGTGTAAATTAATTTAGAAACATAGTTTGCCTTGTTTTTTGCATAATGCTCTCAATAGCTGATACATGAAGGTGTTGAAGGTATTGTTCTTTTTTTATTTTCCAAAAGGTACTACTGCAGAAACCATTTTAGCAGCAGCTATTAAAAATGTCATGGCCCCAAGGCTGTGTAAAAGTATTTTACGTTGTTTATATCTGCCTCAAGAAGCAATGCAGTGGCAGCGC
>WAAF01012306.1:140103-189079 GCA_013400475.1 Tricholaema leucomelas | reverse complement strand
GGGGGGCGGGGGAGACCCAAACCATCACACTGGGCAGACTGCATATATTAATTTCAAATGAGTAATGTTTTCTAAAATTGCAACAAAATTAACCTCAGAAATTACACATCTAAAATAGAATTTGCATTCCAATGAGTATTTAGGGCCTCAGGCTGGTATCTAGCCACATGACTCCAGAGGAGTTAATCACACTAAGAAATGTAGTTTGTTCCCCCAACATTTCATGCACTAAAGCTGAGGTTCTCACTGAACAGTACTGAAGGATGACATTAAAATCCACTGCAGATTGCATTACAGGAACAAATAATTTTTTCAAAACTTAACCATGGATATAAGTGAATTTGAGACAAGCTGAATCTGAGGCCTGAGCCTTTTATACACAGCAATTAGTTGCCATGAATAGAGTGCAAGAAATCAAATTTCAAGTCATAAACCAGGACAGGCAACCATTTATAGGACTGCTGTCCAAGGCATTATTTATTATTTACTTTTATCCTAACATTTATACATTTCTTCCTGGCAGCACAGTACAGAATACGGCTCTAGGTGAAGGACACGACAAATTGTTGTGCTGCTGTGAGTCTCAGCTATGTGGGTTAAATTTTTGTTTCAGTTTCTGCTGGTTTATGCAGCTTGCTGATGGTTTGCAGGTTATGGAACTCTGAGAATCCCAGAGATTCAGTCTACAGTGCATAAATGTTTTGACTACTAATTCAGGTATATTTGCCCTCTTAAAGCTTTTGAAGGTCATTAACCTCCATCTTGGTTAGAGATGTAGAGCATCATGGTTGCATGGCAACATATATTCTGCACTGTATTCTGTGGTCATCAAATAAATAGCCAAGAGAAAGAAGTCACAGGCAAACTTAGGCAGACTTAATTTGGAGGAATGTGATAGCATCTTCTTCAGTAAGACATCAACAGATGGATCAAAAGTGAATGCAAGCTATCGCATAGGGCCAAGAGGATTTTATTGCACCTAACCTTCATGATTTTGCCCAGTCATAGTCATTCTTTTGTAGCCTTCATTTATTCACACTTTCATACCCACAAATCCACCAGCTCAAGCACTCTACCCAGGATCTCTTTTGTTCAACATTGAGAACAAGTAACTCTGGCTGTCAATTCGACAAACCTATTGCTTGTGAGTATCCCCCTGACAACAAATTGGGTTTTGGATACAACTTTCATACACTTTAGAACCCACTGTTATGAAGTGGTCCACTGCTTACCAATCCCACCCATGTGAACCTTGGTATATCTCAGGTGAGGATACTACTCCCTGTTTGTATCTTCTCATTTAGAAAGTATGTTTGCCTGAAATATGCTCACCAGCATGTGCATTGGCTCTTTCACAGGGAGCTACCAGGGAAAGAAATGGCAGGCGAAATATCCTGTATCCTTGATACCATGTTCCTTACAATGAGGTGCAGGCTCCTCTGCCAACAAGTTGTCATGCTGTGCTCTTATCAGCACATAGTCCTCCAGGCTTGCCCAAGTAAACACATTGGTTTTACTGCTGAGAACAGAGCTCTTCATTAACTGCAAAGACTGTTCTCATTCTTCTTCTGTGGTTTCTTCAAGCTTTTACTCCCCTTTCCCTTCTCATACTGGCAGCACCGACCTCAGTAACTCCACAACAAGTTCCGACACTTTCTGATACGCTGCAGTCTGCAGCCAGCCCAAATCCAGCTGCCCAGGCCAAGCAAGAGCAAGGCCCAGTTGCAAGGCTGATGCAAGGTGAGGAACAAGAGCCTACTTGGCTGTGCTGCTGCTGAGACCCAAGGCATGATGGAGGCAGCTGAGAATCCCTGGGTGTGGACCAAACTATCTGCTAGCCACGTACGAAACGCAGAGGGAAAAATCAAGGGGGTAGTAAGTGCTATCTACAGACACTGTGCTAATCCCAGAGGAACCTGACAGCAGCAGAGGTTAACCAACAGCAACTCTGCTTAAATGTGTTGCTATAGAAAGATAAAATGGTGATGTTTCATATAAGTTTACAAGACTTGGATTCACCAAAAGTTAACCCTTACATCTCTCCTTTTGAGGCCAGACCACTGTGCAGTGCTGAACAGCAAGCTCAGAGAGACAGCAAGCGAGAAAGAGCACAGTGCAGTAAGGACATTTACAGACGTAGAAGAAGCACGCTCTGATCTCCACTTAGAAATGCCTAAAACGAGCAGCAAGCAGGTTTCTCAGAAATCTTTCATGTCCTAATGGAGAAACATTGCCTTGCCTTTAGTCCTTCAGGTTTCAGCTGCTAAAATTGCTGCTTCATTAACTGGAGAATATGATAAAATGTTCAGTGACACTATGAGACAGAGATAAGACATAAAAGGAAGAAAGGGATTTTACGACTAAATACACCTCATACTGGGAATATTGGGGAATCCAGCTGCTGAGGTATTCTGTCTCATGGATGCCATGTTTCATCATGCTTGCCCAGGATTTAAACAGAACAGCAGCAAGGACTAGCTCTCATCAACTGAAGGCTGCTACTAACCTCAATTTTAAGGTTTCAAGCTTAATGCCAAGTTGTGCTACTGAACGGTATTACATAAAAATGTTATTGAGTTATACAAAACTAGTTTGATCAGTGTCTCTCTGCTGTTTCCAAGGGAAATGAATGTCCTGAATTTAAATGACAGCACTTTTATTAGTTCTCTAGAAGACACGGAAATGAAACATAAACAATTTATGCAACTTAAAAGACATGACCTTTCCAATGTATTTGTATTTCCTTATCTATTTAGAAGCCTTTCTGAAAACATATCCTAGTATCATCCCATGTGTAAGCCCAGTATTCACATGGCAGACTTGGTAGCAGCAAGAACTAAAAATGCAATGAGCTGTCCTTCTAACGGTAGCTTAATCTTCAGGACGAATTTTGTCATCTCTGGACCAAAGTACCTTACCTAACATCTGGCCCAGCATCAGAGACTTTATGAGAGTGCACATGGAGTAAGCTCTTGCAGCATCAGCTTTGTTTCCATCTTTTGTATACTAGTTAATGCTAATAAGCAAAACTACAAGGCTCTGCTTACCATGAAGCCAAAACTATTCCTGGACAAAAACTGAGTCATTTCCACTACAGCAGTTGCTACTGTCAGCCTTCCTTGCAGGTGGAGGTAAGAGTATCGTAATAACAGAAGCAGAAATTTTCCATAGGTGTCTCACTGGATAGAAAGGCAGGGAGCAGCTCTATGATTTTTTGGCCTGATCACAACTCTGTGAATTGTTGAGCTGATCACTGACCTCCTCACAGCATATGCATCTACAAAAAAAAAAAAATATTAGAAGCTACTGAGGCACAGCAGCATGGGAGGAGAAAGAAGAAAACTTTTTTCTTTCTTATTTTAAAACTTTAAGTCTTTCATTTCCCTTTCTACCTCAGAGTTTTATCACACACAATTCAATCCTACAGTCAAAACACAGAAAAAATTATCTCATATAGAGTCTTCAGAGAAGTTCTGCAAGTTGCATTTTCTCATCTGATACCAAAATTGCTACAAGTGTCAATGAGAACGTTGATTAGCCTTCAAAATCTGGGATAAGCAGCCCAGAAAGAAGCAAGCTCACAGAACAACATTGAGTTAGTAAAATTAACAGCTCCCAAAGCAGGTGCATAAGTAGCATCAAATAAATAAAGATGAGAGAGAAAAAAAAAAAACAGAGAATGTGAATACAGAATTTCTTAAGATAATTTTTAGCAAAGGTTTGTTGTGAGGTGGGTTTTTTTTAGCATATTTTGAGATGAGAAGCACAAATGAATGCTCAGAAGAGATGCAAACAGTTCTGGCGAGTAGCAGAACTATGTGCCTGATGTTCATTCTTTGCTAGACTCCAGAACATTATCAATTTTCCTTTTCCTTCAAAACAAACAAACAAGAAAAAAAAAAAATCAAACACAAACCCAAAAATAAACACACAAAAAAAAAAAAAAGGAAAAAAAACCCACCTATTTTATGGTCCAAAATTCATCTGCCAACAGATTTTGGCAGAAGATCCCAAACATTTCTAGAGTTTAAAAGAAAGTCTACTGCACTTAATAGACTTTCCAGAGTTAAGACAGACTAAAAGTGAACATTGGACTTGGTGGACAACCAACCAATAGTAACCTGACTTATTTTAACTTTACAGATGTGTATCTACATTCAGTGAATATCACAATAAATCACTGTATGATATAGCAAAATCACAACATGAATATATCAACTCCTGATAACTTTGGTCCTAATATAAATGATAGTAATTGAAGAGGAGTGCATGGATGCCTCAATAGCTGGCAGAAGTAGATAAGACTGGGATGTGCTTCCAAAACACTCTTGCCTGAATATGCCTATTAAATATTTACATAATAAACAGTCGCAGCAATCAAATATTCTTGCATTTGGGCTCTCTTATTATAGCTGAATGCTGCCATGTGTCAGTGATCATATCACCATTTCCTTTTTACTTTTGAGGCCTTAGACCCACTTCTATTAATTTGAAACTGAGAGAGTATTTCCCACAATCATCTGTTACATCCAGTTTTCAAATGACGGCAGTCAAGGCTTTCAAAATACAGGCTAATTCATATACCAACAATTCACTCCGAGCAGAAATAAATACACCATCTGCTATTTATCTAATGCCTGGAATAATTTGTTAACTTTTGCTTAGATGACTTTAGTTGTGAATCTACTAGAGCAGGCAATCATTCCCTTCCCTAAGGAATTCTCTTCCTGCTTAGCTCTAATGGGACTCTTAGTTTAGTGCTGCACTTAAAAGAAATCACTGTAAAATCACTGTTGTGCCCAAGACTGCTGGCGCAAATCTGAGAGCAAGTATTACTAGTCCTGCTCAATAAATCTGAGCTCTTTTCTCAGCAATTATTTTGTTGTGTTTGGTGACATACATACAGACAGTATGTACTATTTTTACTGTTAAGGAATTAGCAGGATTTTTTTCTTTCCCTTTTCTGAATTTTAAAATGTTGCTAAGTTGTGCTTTAAGAGTGATCTTGATTCTTAGCTGTATCTTGTGGCTTGTTGTGCATCACTGAAGTAGCACTATGCTTTTCTGCTACATTATTAATATGCACATTCATCAACAAACCAATTATTCCTAGTAGGAAACACAGCAAAATCGCTTTTGCATCTAAATGAAACTGACACAGTACAAACTCACCCTTAGTATTCATTTTAGTCTCACTTTCCGTATGTTATACAGGATCCCCAGAATGCAAATTCTGGAAAACAAGCTAACACTTGCAATTTCACCCTCCTAAATTGTCTGCCTCCGTATCGGTGCATTTATCCATCTGCCTTAAGGAATCAGAATAAGAAATTATGTCAGCACTAGATGGAGCTCCTGCACAGCAACATCGCAGGAGAAATCTTTGAGTCTTGTGGACATGTGGAAAACAGGGATGAATGTGCAGTGCTTTAATAGATGCTTTCAGGGTGTTCATGTTTACCACAGCATCCCCACGCCCACAGCCGTGCTTTCCTATAGGAACCTCATTTTCTGCTAGGACTGCTCCTTTGCTTTCCAAAGTGGGGGAACATCACCAGGATATTTATTTTGCTCTTTTTTAGTAAGAAAGTTATGCTTCTAGAGATTTTTTTTTTTTCTACAATCTATGGGTTTTTCTCAGCAATTACCATTGTTAGATATGGAGCACACGATGAGTATCTTCTGAGTCAAGATTCTGTCACAAGGTCCAGTGGTCAAGCTGGGTTTTTATAATAGCTAGCTATTAACTGGTCAATAAGTAGTCACGTCTGATAATATTAATGTAGTGGCAAAATATGTAGACCAGTCTTTATGCTGCCCTATGGCCAAGATTTTCTTGTAGTTTTACAACTCAGTAAAAACAGAAGAAGGCTACTCCTATTTGTATCCAAGATGACTTCACTGACTATAAGACAAAAACAAGCAGACTGAGAAATAAACCCAGAAGACCTATTAGATTCAAAAGAGCTACTTCAGGGATGAAGTCACCACACTACAAATTACAGGCTGTTGTGGCTATGTATTGGATAATTGTCATTGGATGCTGAAAGCTATCAGCTTTAAGTCTAGTATTTGAGAAGCATACTTGGACAAGGTATTTTTGAATAGAAAATACTTGTGTATATACACAATCCTTTGCAAGGCACAACTGCTCTTATTAAAAGTATAAGAAGAAACATTTACAGAAGAGTAAAAGGTAATTCTAGCTATTAAAATTTGTTTCCCAAAGATCCAAGTGCCCCCAAATGTGTGTATTCTAAAATTTCCACAAGGACAAGTCAAAGGGGATTGCCTATGTTTTTGTAAAAGTTGCACTAGTTACCATCTCAAAGCAAATTTTGCCAGATGTTAGCGTGCTATTTCTGCACTACCTCAAAAGTCTGTGTTAGGCTTGGATACTACTCAGATATCAAACAATAGGACACCACATATAGAATCATAGAATCATAGAATGGTTTAGGTTGGAAGGGACCTCAAGGATCATCCAGCTCCAACCCCCTGCCATAGGCAGGGACACCTCCCACTAGAGCAGCTTGCTCAAGGCCTCATCCAGCCTGGCCTTAAACACCTCCAGGGAGGAAGCATCCACAACCTCCCTGGGCAACCCGTTCCAGTGCCTTACCACCCTCACTGTAAAGAACTTCCTCCTAACATCCAGTCTAAATCTCCCCTCTTCCAGCTTAAACCCATTCCCCCTCGTCCTAACATTACTAGACCGTGTAAATAGTCCCTCCCCAGCTTTCCTGTAGGCTCCCTTCAAATACTGGAAAGCCACTATAAGGTCTCCTCGAAGCCTTCTCCTCTCCAGGCTGAAGAGCCCCAACTCTCTCAGCCTGTCCTCATAGCAGAGGTGCTCCAGCCCTCTGATCATCTTCGTGGCTCTCCTTTGGACCCGCTCCAGCAGTTCCATGTCCTTCTTGTATTGGGGGCTCCAGAACTGCACACAGTACTCCAGGTGGGGTCTGAGGAGAGCAGAGTAAAGGGGGAGAATCACCTCCCTTGCCCTGCTGGCCACACTTCTCTTGATGCAGCCCAGCACTCACATATGTGAGTTACCTAATGGGTTTGAATCTCAAAAATTGTTAGAGTCCCGATCTAAGACAAGTTTTATGATGCTATTGATACTTAACAATGATCAACTATTATTTATGAAAATATTTCGTAATCAAGTCTGGTTTTTCTACTCCTTTTTTTTCCCCTAATAGTTATTTGGTCCTATACAAATTACTGTTATTCTAAACGTCTACTAAAACAATTCAGCATTAAAGCGTTTCCATCTAACTCATCTGACTCATCCTAAGCCTGTCCATTTTGATCCTGAGTTCTGTACTATTTCTGCCCTGGATTACATGAATGCAAACACAGGAAACAATAGAATAATAGGGAAGGAAAAGAAGAAAAACAAAACAAAACAAAACAAAAATGAATTTAAAATACACCTGAAAAATAATAGTAGAAAATTAGCACATAGTGAATGTAGTTTTAAAGATGGTGCCCAGCTGACCTTGATTAGAGGTATTACTATCTGGACCACTCAGAGATGAGAGAGGAGAAGGACACCCTGGGGTAACCTGAGGCATCACCCTTGTATGAGGTGAACACATGCTGATCTTTCTCCTCTGATCCCTGCTGGGCTGGGATGACACAGGGAGAGAGGTAGGCAACCAGGTCCCAAAACACTCCGGAGTCAAAGCACAGAAACACTTCACAGAAAAATTATTGTGGAGTGTCAGGGGGAGGAAGCAACTACCCAGAGTGGTGTTCCCTTGTGTTTTCTGTCTGTAGCTATGAAATGTTCCTTCTGCTTGTATCAATTATGGAAAAATGTACAGCAGCCAGAAGTCATTTTGACTTAGTATTAAAATAACAACCAAACAACTCACAACAAAACCAAAGCCACAAACTTTTCAGTACTAGGAGGCATTTGGATTGAGTAGTGAATCACATTAGCTCTGAAATCAACAGGAAAAATAAGTGCTCTGCAAATCAATATAGGCTGTAGCTTATTAACTTAATAGGTATTTACCTAATCTCCATTTTTACAAAGTTTCTCAGCTAGTGCTGATACCTAGAAAAATACAAATGTAAACAGGATAGCACCACTTCTCAATGAAGCTTATTTTTCCACATCAACACACTCTTTTAACACACTACTGCAAATTATTTCCTCATCTTAATAAGACTTTTCTAATCAGAAAAGTGTCAGACACACAGAAAACAAAGAAACAAACAAAGCAAAGAAACAAACAAAACTCTAGTAATTATTTAAAGTGTGAAGTACTGGTCACAGCTGAGAAAAGGAGGAAAAAAAGGAAATTGATAATTTTTACCTATTATTGTGTCATTACTTGGAACTATACCAAGGTCCTGTATCTCTTTCATCACTGAAAACCCTGCAAGTATTCATTTGCTTAATAGACTGGAAAATGTAGCTTTCTACTTAAATGCTTCCTACAAAAAAAAATGACATAGAGAATGAATGTCATCACTTAAGAAAAAGCCAGTAACTATATAACTTTAATCTAAATAGCCAGACATAATGTCCTGTCTTTGGGAGACTTCAGGGATTACAAGGAAAGTTCAAAAGTTTTCTTAAAAAAGATATCATAGAATCAACCGGGTTGGAAAAGACCTCCATGATCATCCAGTCTAACCTAGCACACAGCCATAGACAATCAACTAGACCATGGCACTAAGTGCCTCAGCCAGTCTTTTCTTGAACACCTCCAGCGACGGTGACTCCACCACCTCCCTGGGCAGCCAGGTGAATTAGCATGCTCTTAAGAGTTATTAGAGATTATCAAACACACATTTAAATAGAATATGATTTAATAGATTTCTGGAAGCAAAGTCCCACTGCTCTGTAATATACCTTTCTTTTTTTTTAACTGAATATTGCTTATTTACCAGTTTTGTTTACTGCATTTTATTCACTGAGGGACCAGAAAGCCAGCTACATGTTAATAATATATTTCTTCATTTCTGGATGTGTTCCTCTGTGATCTGTGTTAGATAGTATTGTCCTGCTCTGGCAGTGGGGTTGGACTCGATCTCCTTGGGTCTCTTTCAAGCCCTAACATCCTGTGATTCTGAGATTCCGTGGTCTCACTACCAGTACTGCTGGTTTCTGGTTTTTCTTAAAGTAACAGAAAAAACAACATCAAGCATAGTGTTGCTTGGGTTAATGCTGTGACACAGGATTAGGGGAAAGGGCCTGCAAATGCGAATGGTTAAACTTAACTCACAGAATCACAGAATTAACTGGACTGGAAAAGACCTCTGAGATCATCGAGTCCAACCTATCACCTAACCCTTCTAATTAGCTAAACCATAGCACTAAGTGCCTCATCCAGCCTCCTTTTAAACACACGCAGGGATGGGGACTCCACCACCTCCCCAGACAGCCCATGCCAACGCCAATCATTCTTGTTGTGACAGAACATCCCCCACCCCTGCGCACACCTAACCCCACAGTGTCCACGCGCAGCCTCCCGTGCATGTGGTCCTCCCACACACCTGCATGCAGACCCTCTGACGACTCTGACATAAAGGCTGTTCCTTCATCTCCTATGAAGCCTACAGCCATGACCTTTTAGACTCAATTCACTGCCAGGATAATTTTGCCAGAAATCTCATTGGTCTTTGCCTTTAAGGTCCAGCTTCAGATCTCTTTCTGCAACATGTGGCTATAATGTAGAATGATGTCCCAGAACCAAAAATATGCAGCTGAACAGAAAGCATGGCTGCCCAGTAAGGAAGCATCACACATTGACACAAATCAGTTGTCACTTGCATATGCACAGAAAGAGGCTTTGGGCATGGGCAGAACATTTTTTACAGGACATAAGTTTGGATAGCTACACGGGCACAAAATATGCCAAAAAGTTACCAAATTCCTTACAGAACTCCTCTGTTCCTCTTTTCAGAAACATGTACACAAGCTGCTGTATACCTTTCACTGTTGGGAAAATACAACCTACTCAGAGCTGCTGGTGCAAGCTGAGGGCACCTGGGGCTCAGAGACCTGTTCAAAACACACTCCAGCTCTTCTCTGAGCCACGTGCTTGAATTTCTGTTTTGCTGGAAGCTGAGAGGGGTGAGGAGGAGGGTAGTAGAGGATTCTGGTGCATGCCACAGTCCAACTGCAATACAGTGTGGAGATGGGGCTGAGCTCAGGCTAGCCAGACCAGAAGAGAGAGAAGCAATGGTGCCTGGTAATATACACATTAGTGGCACATGACTGGATCTGACCTAACACTGTTAGCGTCAACACCTATAATCTGCAGTGACTTAAAAACACAAGCAAACTGCATAATACCTTGGGTTATGCTCTGCCATGATGAAGGCAAAATCTTGTCCTAAAATGATATTAAAGAACCTTCCAGAATGAAGTATCTGATTTCAGGGATAATGTTCGAAGTATGACACTGAGTCTCCCATTCTTGCTTCCTCTGCACAGCCTTTGTTAGTGTGATGGTTTGGGTGTTCCCCACCCCCCACAACTTCAGAAATCACCCAGACTAGACTCAGCCGGCTCTGGAAATTTGAATGAAGCTTATATTTACAGCTGGCACAATGTACAAGCAGATATTTACAGTATATACAGTTATAGACAGAAATAGACAAGGTAAAAGGTAATACAGACACAACTCCCCTCCCAGAAACCTGAGTCCCCAGGAGGGGCTCTCAACCACCCCCTCACCTTCCCCCTACCCCTCTCAACCTTACCCCAGTCCCAAGGAAGAATGGAGGTTCGGCCAAGAGGATTAAGAAGCAAAGGTGAATCAGCCACAAAAGCAAATGGAGGGTGAAGTTAGAAAGCAAGATGGAGTTCAGCCAGCAGCCTCAGCTCTCCCCAGCAGGCAAAGCAGAAGAAGCACAGCCCAGCACGAAGTGCAGAGCGAAGTGACTTTATCTAATGTTTTGCCTTTCTTCTTTACACATCTCAGCAAGGCTGTGAGCGAAGTAGACAACACCATTGTTTTCATTTTCCAGCCTATGATCTAGTTCTTCTCATCAAAACATCCCAGCTAGGCTCAAACTAGCACAGTTAGGTTTTACAGAACTTTGCCCCAAGCTGTCTCCCTTCTTCAAGCACTTAAATTGAACACAGAAGCAAACACTAGTGTCCATAGGAAGAGCAGATAGCATTTTCCCTACATGATGAATGTGGGATCTTAAGCTCTGAAAAATGACTTGGGTACCTATTCATGGAAATATAACAGATGTCTTCCAGATACTCACTCTTGGACGACTATTCTACCAAGGGATTTCAAAATTGTACTGTGCTTGGGGCCTATAGGAACTGGAAATAAATTAATAGATAAACACAGTATTCAGCAAGAGGACACTGAACAGGGGAGGGAATTACAATCAAAAGTAGGAAAATTACATAAAGACAAAAGAAGTAATAAGCACTCTATTTGTGAGGTTTCTCTCATTAGTCCAGACAGGTTCAGAGCAAATGTCCACTCCTGAGCTTGGGCTCCTTTCAGTCAGTGGATATAAAGAGGCATTTGAAGAGCACAACTTGTATCACTCTGAAGATAACACCTCAAATACATCAGACAGCCAGCATACTGGCAGTACAAATTTGCTTTTCCACTAATTATAAAAGAAGCCTACAGGATTGGAAAATGTCTAGGTTTAGTCAGATAACTCCCATCTGTCTCTAAGGTGTTCAGCATTTCATTTTTCCGTGTAAATATGGCACTCAAAAGTGTTATATCACTACCTCATTGATTAATTATTTAAGTAGAAAGAATAGCAGGCTAACTCCAGTTTCCATAGAGACAGGATGACAAAGAGGAATTCAGTTTACGCATCTCCTAAATACGTACTTTTGTATTTCCATTTACTAAGCAATCTAATGAATATCAGGTACTTAGAATTAAGCAGAAAAGTTCAGGACAAACTATGAGATTGTATTAAAATAAGTAAAACCCTCTAGGTAATGACAACATGTCTTCTTTTTTAGATAAAGGATATACAAGCACTTTTGACCTATTCCATTTAGTCAGATACCTTCCCCCCTCTCACCTTATTTGAATCAACAAAGTATCTCTGACACTGAACAACAACTAGGAAAGCTTGTATGGGCCATGCAGGTATAAGAGAGTCTATGCACTTCAGAGGGCACTTTAGCAGCCAGATGCAGAACTATGTTTTCCTAAATGTTACTGATTATTGTGCTTGCTATTAGCTTTATTTATAGAAATATCACTTTTAATCCCATCCTAAACCTGCTGGAACCTATCTATGTTCACTGGGCAAGTGAGGAGCTGCTAAGAGTAGGTTTGCATTTTAAGTGAATGCTTGCTGTATTAGGGCTCAGAAAAATTCAGGCTTCAGCTCTTCCAGGATCAAGCAAAGGGAGACTGTCTTTACTCCTGGAAAAGAATGTTTTCTCACAGAAGAGCTATCCATTTCACCTGAGATCTCAACTGTATCTCATAAGCACACCATTTCCAGTGTGTTAGAAGTCTGTACTCTCAATACTTTAGTGGAGTGAGTCTAAGCCACAGAATATAAAATAAAGCTAAAAGATTAAGAAGAAAATTATCTATTTAAGGTCACAAGGCAGCTGAACTTTAAAAAAAAAGAGCAGCTCTGCTTCTCACTCAGTGTGCTCTTTAGCAGTTCACCAGGCAATGAATCAATAACTGGTTTAATGCAACTAAAAAAGATTATCCACCCATATAATGGAGTACTATGGAGTTTCTAAAAAGATTAAAGTTCTCAGTTAGGTAGGACCTTGGTTTACTAACAGGCATAAAGACACATAGGCATGCCTTACCTCAGTCAGAATAGGTTTAAGAATGTGCCCCTGTCCTGTGTCTTGAGGACAGATGCAGGAAAACACTGCCTGGAATCACGCAGTTTCAGATAGCAAAGGCATCTCTGTGTCCTCTTGCATAGTCATGTTCATTTGTTGTCCAAAACACCAATCTGATTTTATTTATTTTTTTTTTAAGAAATACTGGAATTAACTTCTGATGCAAACTGCCAGGTATTTAAACTGCTATGAAGGTTGAGGGAACAACCAGCAGACACCTGAAAATATAAACTACAAGAGTCACAAAAACATCCTTTCCAGCAGTAGATTCTAAGGTCAGAGACAGCCTCATCTTTCCTATATGTATTAATCTATTTAATATTTAATCCCAAAGGGCATGGTATAGAGTAACAATTCTGAAAATTAACTCCAGAAGTCATCTGAGCCCAGATTCTGTCTGTCCTACACGTCTGGAAAGTCCACATTATTGCAAGTACCTTGGGAAAATATGACATGTTTCTGAAAACTCTCTTCTGTCCATTTTAAGTGTTTAATAAAGCACTGGCAAGATTACATGTGAGAGAGGCACGTTACTTGAAAAACTTCATCTTAGGACAGCATATTTCTTTTTGCATATATGGTGTCTGTGAATATGTGAATCTAAATAATATATACTGTCTAAATTAAAATCCAATGATTAATTATTTAATGATGTATTTAACAGTCCTTATTTCAGCTTGTTTGCAAAGTTTACTCAGAGTTCAGTTGGGAAAATGTCTCCTTGTCCTGGAGTCCTGTGTACCCCATAATTCCTCTCCCTCTGTGGTTTGGAGAGGAATAGGCGCAAAAAGATCTGTCCCTCCCCCTGCCCTGCAGGCGTGAAGTGGGGGAGCAAGGGGCCTTTCTGGCATGACGGGTGCCCCGTGCAGTGCCCACGCTGGAATCGGCTGGGGATTGGCTGTGGTCTTCGCGCCAAGGAAGTGGTAACTCGACCCTTTGCCTAGGAAGGGTATAAATATTGGGGGACTTCTCGCCTTGGGGTTCTGCCTTAGAGTTCTCCCCTGCCTGGATAGCTTCTGCAGAAGGAGCCCCTGGCGCTCCGAAAGAGAAGGACCGCTTCTACCTTAATCACCCTTTATGCAGGCTCAATAGGCCCTTAACGACCCTCAGAGGCTTCTGAGAGACACCAAAGGGACAAGCATCTGGACCACCCTTCCTTTCAGCCAGCCTGACTCACCTGTGAGTAACTTTGGCTCAGCCTTATATTAATAAGGGGGATGCTATATTTAATAGCTTAAGCCTTTTCCAACTTCTGACTTCCAAAATAGTCAAGTCTACCTATGGTATCCTTGTAGATCTTCTCAACCAACTGAACCTGTTAATTAAAACTAAATTAATTTCTGTATATAGTTTTGGGGGCAGTTTTCAGGAAAATAACTCTATTTTTATATATATTCCTGACTCGGCCACATTAATTCCCTGCCTCCACGACACTCCTGTCCCTGCATATTCCATTTTGCTTAAATGTATAACCACGAGCCTGAGAAACCATAGCTAAGTGGTGGCTAATGGGAGTAAATTTAGTAAATTCATCCATTTCCCCAGCTCAGCAACATGTGCGGTTTCCACTGCAATGACCTACTTGACATAGCTGCAAGCACACACAAGCATCCTGGTAAAATCATGTGAACAGCCCATGCTGTTTGCCCTGTAGCTCCATTCCTAATGCTCCCCTAGATCAAGACCCAACAGCTCTTACATTTCCCTAGGCTGTCTCACGCTATTTAATGCTCTTCTTAAAGCCCCATTACATGCTTATTGATTGACTCCTGCATTTCCTATTTTCTTCTAAAATTTCTGTTTTCTGTGAACGTTTCAAAATCAGAAAGCAGACACAGAATCATAGAATCAGTCAGGGTTGGAAGCGACCACAAGGATCATTTAGTCCCCCCCCCCCTGCCGTGGGCAGGGACACCCTACCCTAGATCAGGCTGGACAGAGACTCATCCAGCCTGGCCTTAAACATCGCCAGGGATGGAGCCTCAACCACCTCCCTGGGCAACCCATTCCAGGCTCTCAGCCTGAACAACTTCCTCCTCATGTCCAGTCTGAAATCTCCCCACCTCCAGCTTTGCTCCATTCCTTCTAGTCCTGTCACTACCTGATAGCCTAAAAAGTCCCTACCCAGCTTTTTTGTAGGCCCCCTTCAGACACTGAAAGGCCACAATAAAGTCACCTCGGAGCCTCCTCTTCTCCAGATTGAACAGCCCCAGCTCTTTCAGTCTGTCCTTATAGGAGAGGTGCTCCAGCCTTCTGATCATCCTTGTGGCCCTTCTCTGGACACGCCTCAGCATCTCCACATGCCTCTTATAACAGAGGCTTGTAATAGGGCCTCCAGAACATGGAAAGCAGCAAATAAATAAACCACTTTGCCCATATTTTTTTCCACTGTGCCCGTGTCAGTCTCCTGGTACCGGGATAGATTAGGAACAGATTAGAACATGGAAACATTTATCCTTACAAGGATGTGTGTTGAACTTTGTTCAACCTTTCCTATTACACATCTCTATTCTGTACCTCAAACATTAGGACAATTCCTCTTAGCCAAAATCAGACATGCGGTACAAATGAGGATATGCTAATTGACAAGCTAAAGGACTACAAGAAAGTGTAAATAACAGAATATGTGTTCACATACTTAGTTGAACTCATTCCAGTGGCTTGCCTCTTTCTAGATGTCATTTTTAGCTTTTAAAAACAAGTAACTTCAAAAAATGGGATGTGATAGGAAATATTCTGCAGACCTGGGCTACTCTTCCATAAAGTCCTCTGTCAAAACATCCTAAATCATGCATTCGTGTTTGAACGTAACAAGGCAACTGAAGTTCTGTTTACCATAGACCAACAGCGAGCTCATTGATCAAGCTGTTTCACACACCAGTGTTAAAAAGAACAAGACTCTTACCAAAGCACGAATTGACAAAGCCGTACCACCTACAACCATGCTCCCCTCCAATCCATTTGCCATGGATGTTAGATGCAAAACTGAGCGTAGTGCCTGAGATGCACACTAACATGTCGCTGACACTGATGTTCAGGAGAAGCATGTTGACTGGGTTCCGCAGAGTTTTAAATTTGCAGAAAAGGATGAGGACCATCAAGTTATTCAAGAAACCAAAAAACAAGATAAATCCAAGGAAAACAGCCACTACCATATGCCCATTTCGTGAGAGTCCAGCTCTTGGCTCAACAGGATCTATAGGTTCACCAAAGCTCAGGTTGTATGTCCAAGTGTGGTTCATGTCGGACTTTGACAGGTATCAAGAGGGGCTGAAATTCCAGGTGCCCTGTACTGAAGTCTTCCAGCAGTTACCCAGAAATGTCCCTCCATCACAGGTCAAATCATCTCAGGAGTCTTAAAGTCTTAACTCAGCTGAGATACCTCTTGGATGGTTTCACAGGTGTGTGATACTCTGTTGCATCACAGGAGTATTTTCCTGCACTGTACTTCTCCAGTGGTCAACTCTACCACTGACTCCAGTGTAGCACAACCAAGCAAACAATCACCTCAAGTTCATCTTTTGGTATTTAAACCCTGAATCATGATAGATGATCTTTTTTGAGGATGAGAAGGAAAAAATAACGTGCTCCAGCATGGTCCCTTTCTTCAGCAAATGGGCAGCCCTTCTATCACCAGGCAACTATGATTTTTTTCCTCTGAAAATGAGTGTCTTTCTGAAAACAGAAAAGAAAAACAATGTTAAAAGACCAAAGACCAAATGGTAGGTATCTAACTTACTGAGACTTCCTCCCTTTTTGAATTATAACAAATACTTCTCAGTCTTTTCTGTTTTCTTTAATTTTCAACAGAAAATTCATGTTGTTGACACTTCCTTGGCTGTTCTAAATGTTTTTCACTACCTCACAGTTTAGCATGGAGAAGGTTATTTGCACCTTCTCAGGTGAGAAAACGCACAGTAAGACGTATCTTCTGCAGCAGCTTCCCCAAAAAAGAACTCTATCTTCCTCCACATGAAAGCAAATCCACACCCAGCAAAGCTTCAGTCTTGACTAGACCTTAATTAAAATGATGAAAATTTTAGGAGAAATTATTTCTTTATTGAGAAAGAATAATTTAAAGCACACCCCCTGAAGCTCTTGTGTGCTTACAAAGGTTGGCAGAGCTGTGATATAAACTTCACCTCTCCCACGCTTACCAGTGGACAGATGTTCTCCTTCATCATTCATAAACCACCCAAACATCCAAAGCTTCACAGCTCTTTCCCACCACAGGCACAAATTTGTCTACCTGCCCACAGCGAATGTACTCTCTGTATCTTGCATAGCAGCAGCAGAGTAGTTAACATGGATGCATAACGGCTTAGTCAGCCTTCTGCATGTTTGTAGGCAAATTCTACACAAACATTTTCATAGAAATGGAGCTGGACACATATATAAGGTATACATGTCTGCAGGAATTTCCACTCCTCAGTGCACAAATGCATAATAGCTATGGCTGGCTGAACTAAAAAATATGAAAACTTTCTTTCATGAGTCATGTACTTCTAGAATGATTACATATACTTGAAAATTGAGAAGTGTCTTTTTTGGAAGATATATGAACTAACTCGAAAAATGAGAATTCAGAGCTAGCTGAACACAGAGAGGTTGTCTGCTTTATTTGTTTTATCATATCTTTGCACCACAGTCAACATTTACTGCAAGTAATTCTTCTTCATAGTATTTCCCTATTTTCACAAACTTACAGTGCTAATTTTGTCTTATCACTGCAGTGGTTTTGAACCCTAATGAATAGTTTGCCTTTACTTTCTCTTGTGATGAGTATGTACACGTTGCAGTTTTTCTACTGTTTAGTCATTGACAATCTGAAATGCTGATGCTTTTCGCGTTGCTCCCCTGTTTATGAAGTACATGGTAATTTAGACTGATAAGGGTCTTGTTAGCATATCTGAAAGAAAGAACATTTGAAATCCACTTTGTGTCATTTTGAAATAAAAATTATCCCCTGTCCAATTCTGGTGGCACACTATAGTAGGAAGCTGACAGGGAGCAACTTGTCAATATATTTAAATTTGCTCATAATCATATTTAAAGGAGACTGAAAGTTTAGTTAAATGTAAAACAAGCACAACAACGACTAAAAAACAGGATTCTGAGCTTTCCTCAGTCACTAATTGTAGGATTGAAAAGGCAAACAGTTGAACTTTTTTTTCATATGGGGAAAAGATCATGGTGGCATTGTGCTGAAGGAGAGCTTTTGAATGAAGAATTCACAGGAAAACAGGATGTACAGTGAAACTAAAGTCAATAAGTAATAATTTCTAGATTTATAAATTTTATATGTAACTCTTCTTACACTGTAGCTTCTACCAAAATAATCTATTCTTTTTACCATCACTTTGAAGACTTAAGTTTTGCCTAACCTGTTTGCATGTGTTTGCTGAAGAATGCAACTGAAGTCAGTCCTCTCTGCTCAACTTTTTGCAAAGCCTATTGCAGAATTTGGCTTCAAAATATGAAGACATTTCAGTCATTTACATACAGATTAATTTCAGCCATAGATGCAACCTTTTTTTTCAAGTGAAACTGGTTATACACATAGATAATCTGTAGCAAAGGTTATAGTATGCCATCATAAATGTTTCTGTGCGGGAATTAACTTCACCAGAATAATTGCAGTAAAGGTTCTGAATAATATAATCATTCAAGCATCATAGCCTTGGTGTTAGACAAAGTCAGCGGTTATAACCTCTTGGCAAATATGGCTAACTGTACATATGTATCTATTAAGATCAGAATACAAATAATAACATGTAGCTACTCTATATACACTAATATAAAACCTGCATTCTTAAAGACATATTAAGATTTCATAAGTACAGTGCTTGTGCAAGGACATTTACTCCCTGGGTGGGATCCAGCTGACTAAAAAATCATCAGTCTGATACCAGATGTGGAGGCACAGGCCAGTGCACAGGTCACTTCTCCATGGACTGCAACCCAGCTGGCTTGAGCAGGATGAGCTCTGCTGTGCTACACCAGGGAAGGAAGCCTTAACTCACATGGCAGAGGAGCAAGGCCCTGGCAATTCAGCGTAAGATAGTTTTAAAAAGTTAGTACACACACCGTGAAGGACAAGCCATGCAGCCACTTGAAATCAGAAGATGACAAAAAGGACAAATGAAGGTGCACTTCAAAAAGTGTGGAGTGAACTTCAAAGACAGAAGTCTGCAGAGGAAAATGTCTGAAGATCTGTGATGTAAGGCTGCAAGTCTTTCCTTACTAGCTTATGTATAAAGTGCTAAGTTATTTTCACTTTCGTATGAAACACAAACCAAATTCAGATTTCAATAAAGCTTTTAAACTCCTATACCAATAACTTCAAGAATAAATCTAGCTCTTACCTAATGTTAACATTTAGATGAATAATACACATTATTGCTAAAAAAAACTCTTGTAGACACCCTTGTGTGCTCAAAGACTCACTTGATTTTTTTTTCCTCTCCTGACAGATAGACTGGTTTAATATAAGTTACTAGCAAACTCTAGAGCTTGCAGTACTGAACTCTAGTTCTGCCAATTATGCTTTTCCAGAAAATGTTTTAAAACCCTCGACTAAATCTGCTTTTGCATCTAAAGCAAAGAAATGAACATCTAGTTTGTCTCCTTCCATTTGAGTTGGCATTGAATGGAAAACATACCCGAAGTAATACAAAACATACTTAGGTGAAACAGGCAAAGAGTTCATTTAACATCACCAGTCATTAAATGTCTCATCTGTTAATGGGTTCTGACAGAAGTCATCTAAAGACATGGTAAAACAGACACCCATCACTGCTTGCACTTTTCTCCAAAGCAGACTATCGGGGAAAAACAGGTTTCAAAAGATGTTACATTGGCTTCTGAGAACGCTGGCATTAATACTGAGAGCGTAAGGCTTCTTTTCGCACTTGCACCACACCTTAGTTTCAGCAGTACCTCACATCAGTGAAGCTTTTTCTTCTTTCTTTTTTTGCTCCAAATTGAGTACTAACTTATTGCACATATTAGCTTTAAAGGTTCAGGATTGTTTTGAGTTTTTATTATCTTAAATGAGCACACATTAATTATTTCTGATTGAAAGATTCTTCACTTTCTTCCCTTGCAAAGTTGTGCAAAAGGCCAAAGATCATACTTCATTTTTGAATATTTTACTTGCTTAAAACAAAAACAAACTTTACCATCACACTGCTAAAAAAAATACATTATTTTAAAATTATATTTACATTATTTCTTTATATGGAGGAACTATAAAAAGACCCTTACATTTACAAATCCACACAGCCTTAATCAACCTGTTGTTCAGCTTTTGTCCTCCATTTATACACAGCTTTCTCTGCAAAGTTAAACTTAGTAAATACTCATAACATTTCAACAGCGTTCCCAGATGCAATTTCATGAAGAAGAAATATATATATATATATTTTTTACATTATGCCATAGTTTTGTCAGGAATCCTGTATTATTAAGTTTTTATATACTAAACTTTTGTTTTCCACATCAGACACTGTATTATTCTTAACAGCAAGTAACCACAACCAGAGCTATCACTTGAAATCTTTTTTTTTCCAAAGATAAACACGGAGGGCTGTGTGGGACTTGGCAACACTAAATACACAATGTGAGATATCAAGAGATCCAGAGCTAGGTCGTTAGAAGTAGTCTTTAAAAGATCTGGAGGAGGCTTTAGGGTCCCATCTCCCAAACCCGATTATCTTTTGGAGAACCTCTTGCATGCAGACTTACTTTTAGAAATTCCCATTTATGAAAAACATGAAAATTAGAAATTCCCATTTATGAAAAACATGAAAACTAGTACCAGTGTAGAACACATGCAGCGAAGTCCGCTGGCTGACTCAACTTGACTGGCTGACTAATTTGAGAAAGAATTCTAACAATGTGGTAAAGAAGCACGGTAAATCCCTGAACCGTTGCTTTGGAAGTAAAAGCTACCTTTGTATAGTATTCTTAAAGTTAAGGCAAATAGAAGTTTTTTGTATAGAACTATCTAAGGTAACAGCAAATGGACCGGACCCGTTCTTGAGCTGAGCCGAAGCAAGGAGAAGCGAAGCGTCGCTTCGGCCACTCAGCTGGGATGGCTGCAGCAGAAGGGGCAGACAGCACCTCCGCAGCGCTCCGTCTCTCCCCAAGCTTTTCAACACTGTATCGAGGCAAAGCCCCTCCAGCCACTGTCAGGATATGGCCTCTCCTTCACAAACTTTTCAACACCTTCGGGTGGGTGAGGGGAGGGGGTGCAGAAAACTGAAAGAAGAAAAACCCACCTCCATTTATCATCCAGAGCAAACCAAGGAAAGAAAAGCCACCTACATCTCGGACAAAGGCGGAAGGAGCGGCGACACGCTGCAACACCGGCTTCCCTGGAAGGCACAGCGCGGCTTGGCGGGTTTCGCCGGGACATCCAGCAGTGCCCGCCCCATGAGTCCCACCTCTCCTCTCAAGCGTCCGCGCTTACTCTGAGCGGCGCGGATGCGCTGAGGTCGACCCGCCCGCTGCCTTCTCTTTCTCCCGTCCCAGAAGGGCTAACCAGACACCCAACTCGGGGATGGCGGGGAGAGAGTAATACGTTTGCAAACTAACACTAAGAACACCGAGGGAGGGCTCCCCCTGCAGCCCCGGTAGTCGCCGCGCTCGGCCCTCGCCAGGGCGTTATTATCGCGCCCAGCCTGGGCGTGGGGCACCAAAGGAGAGGGCCGCATGGGGTCAATCTACAATCCGCATTTTAGGTGCGCCCCCTGTCCTGCTTGCTGTGCCGTTGCTCCCACCCTGCACTGCCCGCCAGGATCTGACAGGGTTATCTCTGGCGGTGGTGCAGGTCTGCACGGCAAGGTCGGGTAGGCACTCGCAGAATGACAGGGACTAGAAGGGACCTCGAAAGACTATCTAGTCCAACCCTCCCCTGCCAGAGCAGGATCACCTGTACCAGATGACACAGAAACGTGTCCAGGCGGGTTTTTTAGTATCTCCAGAGAGGGAGACTCCACAGTCCTCCTGGGCAGCCTGTTCCAGTGTTCTGTCACCTCACTGTGAAAAAATTCCTCCTCATATTTACGTGAAACTTCCTATGCTTCTACTTCCACCCATTGCCCCTTGTCTTGTCATCGGGGATCACTGAGGAGAGCCTGGCTCCATCCTCCTGGCACTCAGCCTTTACATATTTATAAACATTGATGAGGTCACCCCTCGGTCTCCTCCAAGCTAAAGAGCCACAGCTCCCTCAGTCTCTCCTCATAAGAGGGGTGCTCCATTCCCTTAATCAACTTCATAGCTCTGTGCTGGATTCTCTCAAGCAGTTCTATGTCCCGCTTGAACTGGGGAGCCCAGAACTGGGCACAGTACTCCAGATGCAGCCTCACCAGGGAAGAGTAGAGGGGCAGGAGAACCTCTCTCAACCTACTAGCCACACCCCTTTTAATACACCCCAGAATGGCATTGGCACTCTTGGCCACAGGAGCACATTGCTGGCTCATGGCCAACCTCCCATCAATTAGGACCCCCAGATCCTTTTCCCCTTCACTCTCTTCTTACTCCTCTTGCTCTTACTGCTGTGAAAGGCAGGTTTTTGGGTTTGGGGTGTTTTTCTTTTGGGTTTGTTTTGTTGTTTTTTATTTGGTCAGGGTTGTTGGGTTTTTATTTGGTTGGTTTGGTTTTGGTTTTGGAGGGTTTGTTTTGTTGGGTTTTTTGTTTGGTTTTGGGGTTAGAGTGTTTGTTTTTGTTTGTTTGTTTGTTTGTTTGTTTTTTTGCTAAGCAAGCAAGTATAAGCACCTGTTCAGCAGGTTCAGGTTTGGAGTGCTTGGGTTTGGGGTTTTTTTTTCCCTTCCTCCCTCTGACCCCTTTGTAAGCTCTTTGGCAGCTGAGCAGTGCCATGCCTCAGGAGATGGGTGAAGGTGGGTCTGAAATTTCATGCAGTGGAATAGTTCTTGTTAAGGGAGCTTTTTATCTCGCTAATTACAAATCTTTTAAGGTGCAGCAGAAAACTGACTTTATTTGCTAATTGAAGAGGTGCACAGAAAATGATGCTGTGAGCTCAAACAAATAAAAAAGAAGGGGAGAGAGTGTGTGGAATACCCTGTCTGGATGCATTCCTGTATGGACTACCCTAGGTCATCCTATCTTGGCAAGGAGTTTGGACTCAATGATCTCTCAAGGTCCCTTCCAACCTCTAAAGTTCTGTGATTCTGTGAAATCAGGAATACAGTTTGAAGATGTGTCCAAAACATTTGTGTATAATTGTTGGTCATCTACTCTGTATTGTCCACTTGTGTCTTTACATTTTAAGCAGCTACAGCTCAGACAAGCACTGTAGTTACTGTGTGCTGAAATCACTGCTTGCTAATGATAGCTGTGTTAAGAAATGTTTTGAAACTCGTTTACTTGTCATGAACATGGAAGCTCCCAGAAAGTGGGTAGTACTAGCAAAAAAGCTTGTCAACACAAACAAATCATCATGCAGTCTACACAGCTGATTCACTGAATCTCCTTTTGCTTCACAGATTGATTTGGAGTAGTTTAGTAGCATTACTAATTGCCAGAATGTGTGAATGAAGAGCAGGCAGGCTGCCATGCTTTGGATGGTGTCAGTGTGGGTTTGTAATTCTGAGGTCCTGGCAATCATTCAGAAATTAAGGTGCATTTGATTATAATTCCTTATTTTGTTTAACAAAGAATCAAGGTTGCTAGTTAATTCCAGCATCTGCCATGAATTTCCTGCTTACTTCCTGCTTCCAAAGAAATCTTGTGGGGTTTAGTAAAGTCTCTGATATCATACAAAAGAAAGGACAGTAAATGAATCAAGTGGGTATCGATGCTGAGGACACCTGCTGTGTTGTGTTCCCCCAGTGTGTGTAGCAGTCAAAAGCTGAATTTGTACAGTTCCTCACAGCAATGCCCAAGAGCTCACCATCCTTGGCTGCAGCCCCCGGAGTTGCACAGCAAAGTGGAGAACTGGGTGTACACCAACATGTAAGCCAGGTGGACAGAAAAGGATGAGGATTCATCTGAGGTTGAGATTGTGTCCACATGCTAGTTACATCCTGCTTTCAGAAGCTGCCCTTAAGTTTGAAAGGGCACAAAGATTGACAAGATGGTTTATGTTCCTGTGGAAACTCCTTTCAGTTTCCTCACGTGCAATCTTTCCAACTTCCCTATTGCTATTAGTCCATCTTAGCACTAGGAGTAAAACCTTTTTGATGTTCTGAAAAAGAGTTTTCTGACTGTCCCCCTGTTTTGTTTTTTTTTTTGTATCAGATATCATAGTTTCATTGTCTTCACATGATGGTAAGTGGTTGCTTAGCTCAGTGACATACTGTGCATATCCTAAAATACTAAAGAGCAGTGGCATATAACATGGTGCCTATGTTTAGCCTATATCTATGCCTAAACTATAACACTTGCTTTATCACCCCATAACTCTTCCCCAGCAGAGAAGAGGAATCAGGAAAGTAAAAGATGGAAATTCAAGCTGCCCCTTATTGACCATTTAGACAATTCTTGGTTCTGATGGGTGGGAGCCAAAGCACTGCTAATGAAGAGCCTGACCCAGAGGTGGTACCTGGTGGGCACAACCCAAGCTTAAGCACCAAGGTCAGAGAGAGTTGGCAGCAGCACATTGCCCAGGGAAGCCAAGGCTCCTGGAGGCACTTAGTGCCAGGAGTTAGTTAATCAGAAGGCTTAGGTGATAGGTTGGACTCGATGATCTCAGAGGTCTTTTCCAACCTGGCTAATTCTGTGATTCTGTGAAATAGCTAAATCAATATGAACGTCAACATAAGTTACATAAAGTTATACTCTACTCAGCAGAAGCGCAGCAATCACAATACCTAGAGAGACAGTCCTCAAGAGCAGAGGCCGCAAGGCAGAAAACCCAAGGAAAGAGCTGCCAACACTTCACTAAACTACCTCCTTTATACCAAATGTGATGTTCATGGTATGGGATACTCCTGTGGGCCAACTCATGTCAGCTGCCCTGACTGACTGAGAATTGTTAATAGCCTGCAGCCCATGACTGGCCTGGAATTCTGTCCAGCAAACCAGGACACATGAGTTCATCAAGTAGTTTTTTTTCAGTTGAACCTTTTTTATTTTTGCATGACAGTGACAAAAGAAAATGAGAGAAATTCTTCCCTTCTGACTGTTCACAACTGCAAACACTTCTAATTATTAAAATCCTTGCTGCAAGGATATTTACCAAAGAATACTGGAAGCAAAATCAAAGTATTGTCAGAATCATCACAGTATCTCATAGCCCATACCTTGAAACCAAGCTGGTTGAACACTTAACAAAAAATGGCAGCAGATACAAGTGTATTGGCCTCGATTCCATATTTGCATGTTATGAATGGCACAGATTTGCTGGTTTGTGGGTCTAGAGAGAGAACAGTAGATGAGAGATGAAGATTGAAATTGCTTATAATCCCTGTAATCTGCACAAAGCATATGACTACAAGACTCTGAAAGCAGCTACTAAAATTTAGGTTTAGATTAAAAAAAAAATGTAGTAATTCATGTTCCAGAATTATGAGATAAGTGTATATTGCATCATAATAAAGCAAACATCAGAATATTTTGAAATGCCTTCTGAACAGCGTAGAGGATCATTTCTTGTAAACTAAGAGAGAATTTGTGAGAAGACCAAGTTTTCTTCACCTAAACAAATCATAATTTTCAGTTATACAGACAAAGACATCTACTGTGTTTTGAGACATCCTTGAGAATTCCATCCAGTCCTTTTCTGCTATAACCAAGGAATTTGGAGCTCGAGAAGATGGTCTAAAAGAAAAAAAAGTAGACGTTGTATTTTAGGCAAGACCTTGTGCTCATAAGCATGATCTACTTTTCCAAGTGTACTGTCTAGCCTAATAAAAGCTGTTACCTGTCTGGAAACCTTGTTTTATTTGCCCTTTGACAATCACAGTGAGTGCAACGTGACCATTTAGTGAGCCAATTCCTTCAGTTGGTGTCTTCTTTCCAGGGAATGACTTTGCCTACACTTCTGCAAGGCTCTGAAATGCCTGTATGAACTTCTCTCATTTTTTTATTTCTTCTGAATTTCGAAGTCACAGACAGTGCTTAATTTACCAACAGATTCGCAAGAAGCATCTGAGTCGTGAGACAGAGAAGCATTTGCCAGGGCCTGGATCTAGACAGCAGATTCTAGCTGCTCCCTGACTCCACAATATGTGAAGATTAGTTGTGATCATGCCCCCTCTTCTTCCTGTGACCAGTCTCATTGATCCCTACCTCAAGGTGAGTGAGGGATACTCCAACTTCAGGGACACCACCTTTTCCTGTAGCTTGCTGCCTGAAGGCTATAGTAAATTTTAATAATTCTTTCTGTAGCATTGTGCTTTAATAAATGCTTGCTTCAGATACTTTGAAGTTGACAGCGACGATCCTATATCTTCTCTATTCACAACTCATGCCCAGAGTCTCCTGCTGTCAGCAAGTAAGAGGAAGGCAGCAAAAATGCTCTCAGAAATCTAGGCACAATGTTAGAAGTGATCTCAGAGGACATGAAACTTCAGGTGACACAAACATCTTTGGGCCTCACTTGCCTGTTGCAATGGAGGCTATATGAAGAATGTCTTTCTTTGCTGCAAAAAAGGGGGAAACAGGGCAGCAGAAGGAACTTCTTGCATTTGTCTGTCAGTCTTTCCCCAGCAGAAGCCCCTCAGAGATGTTCACTATCTCTCCTCATTTCTGGGGCATACCCTAGAAAAACAGCTTCCAGGCGTTTCTCTGTCCTTCTATACTCTGCCAGTTCCATCATTCCTGGTGCTCCCACTAGAAATTAGATAGGCTGCAACCTCACATAGAGACACTTTCTGTTTCCCTTTTTGCTTGGCCATAATAAAAGCATGTCAGAGATCAGCAGGATTTTGGATTGTTGTTTTGCAATATGCCAGATAACAAAAGCTCAAAAATCCCATCAGACTCCCTCTGAGAAAAAGGAAAGGACTTTTAAAACAAAGAATTGCTTATTTGAGCCCTCAGCTTGCATTGCCCTTCTGGAGATAAATGTGTGCTTGTAAATGCATGCAAGCGTCAGAGACAGAGGAATATTTTTGCTGCACACTGTTCCATATTTAGCTCCTGCAAGCACATCTGTTCACTGTGGACCCAGGAATTAATGTCCAAACAGCTTCCCTAAAAGCCTCTACTAGAGCTAATTCTTCAGAGTGATCCTACAACCCAACAGTTCTCAACCATGTCTGCTTCCCAGATTCTCATGTCAGTCCCTCCTGCACCTTAATTTCGTGACAGACTTACCAAAGTCTTGGGGACTGCAGGAAGCAAAGACAGAAATGCAGAGATTGGGGTTTTTTTGTTTGGGTTTTTTGTTTGTTTGTTTGTCTTGGTTTTGGTTTGGTTTTGCTTTTTTAATATATAGAAAATATTTTTGCCTTGGGCAATAAAAAGATAATAAAACTTGTGAGTTTCCTGATTCCTCTTCAGACTATATCTTTAGGTGAGGAATAGGAAGTGAGTTGGGCTTTTTTCTCTAGCTTTATCCTGTCTGGCCATCCTGCCTTCCCATCGGTGGCTGAACAACTGGGTAACAACCAGAGCTAGTCTGTAATTGGGTAGATGGCTGGAATAGTTTGCTTTCTAATGTTATCTCCAGCTCAGCTGAAATCTGGTATCTCCCTACTTAATTGTAAGACCTGGCAGCTCAAATAGTAATGGAAAATACTGGCTAATTTGACAGCCCAAGCCAGCAATGTGCACAAATGTCAGATTGTAGTTCTGAACATGCTTTTGCCAAAGCGCCTACTTGTCTTAGCAATCACAAAGCAAGTCCCTTGAATCAAAGGTGACTTATTTTTTACTGCAGTTACATTGATAGTGGATGTGAGACTTATTTTTCCTTTAACCAACAATTTGTTTTCAGCAGGAGAGATGAAACAGTGCCACAATTGGAAGTATGGAAGAATGGACTAGGGTGAAGAAAACAATCGGAGGAGAATTAAACAATATCTGAAAGATTGGTATGAGTCTTAAATTTGTTTTGCAGCATGGAGATTAGCTGGAAGCTAGAAGGTTTTGTCTCTGCTAGAGTGGGAAATTTACCCGTACCCTGTGGACACTTGCTTTTTTTCCTGCCATCCTAGCTGTACAGGGTAACAGCTTTTTGTTGCAATTTACACTGAGTTAAGCAACAGCCATCTGGGCTTGGTTGGTCCTGTACAAGCCCTTAAATATTTGTTGCCATAGTTTCACTGTTAAAAGTTTTTACGTTAATCCATCCTAAAGCCAGGTCCTTTATTTCATAGAATCATGGAATCATAGAATGGTTTAGGTTGGAAGGGACCTCAAGGATCATCCAGCTCCAACCCCCTGCCACAGGCCGCCCAAGGCCTCATCCAGCCTGGCTTTAAACGCCTCCAGGGAGGAAGCATCCACAACCTCCCTGGGCAACCCGTTCCAGTGTCTTACCACCCTCACTGTAAAGAACTTCCTCCTAATATCTAGTCTGAATCTCCCCTCTTCCAGCTTAAACCCATTCCCCCTCGTCCTGACATTACTAGACCTTGTAAATAGTCCCTCCCCAGCCTTCCTGTAGGCTCCCTTCAGATACTGGAAAGCCACTCTAAGGTCTCCTCGAAGCCTTCTCTTCTCCAGGCTGAAGAGCCCCAACTCTCTCAGCCTGTCCTCATAGCAGAGCTGCTCCAGCCCTAATAATATGCAACAAGCCCGATGGTGGCTTTACTAATTTGATTTATACACATATAACAAAGAAATAGCTTGTGTCATTCTAAGAACTAGATTAATATTCAAAGACTCTGGCTAGGGACTCAGAATTATTAACTACTGTTTTGGGTTTTTTTTGTGCGTCTATTTAGGTCAGGAGCAGGATTTATATTACTAAACTGCTGTCCCGTTCTTGCCTCTTTCTTAGGCCCTGGAGGGGTGGTTTTCCCATCAACTTAGATAAATATTTAATTTCCATACATTTTAAAGCAAAGCGTGGTTCTGCCAAAGCATAGTAGCAAGATTTCCATGCAACACAAGAGCTGGGGCTCTTCAGCCTAGAGAAGAGAAGGCTTTGAGGAGATCTTATGGTAGCCTTCCATTATCTGAAGGGGACCTACAGGAAGGCTGGGGAGGGACTATTTACATGGTCTTGTAATGACAGGAGGAAGGGTAATAAGTTTAAACTGGAAGAGAGGAGATTCAAACTAGATGTTAGAAAAGGGTTCTTTACCGTGAGGGTGGTGAGACACTGGCACAGTTTGCCTAGGGAGGTTGTGGATGCTCTCTCCCTGGAGATGTTCAAGGCCAAGTTGGATGAGGTCTTGAGTGGCCTGTTCTAGTGGGAGGTATCCCTGCCTATAGTGGGAGCTTGGAGCCAGATGATCATTGAGGTCCCTTCCAACCTAAACTATTCTATGATTATGGCTAAGGAACCCTCTCTTCCTTCCTGACAAGTCCCTCCAGCAAGATGCTTTTCTGGTAGAAAATGTGTTTTGTCCTAGTTGGGGATAGATTCCATTTTTGTCAACAATATAGGTGGGAAATGGTTAATGTATCTCTCATACATCTCTCTGGTTCTTTAGCTGTGGTGTTGTTGTTTGTGGGGTTTTTTTGTTTGTTTTGTTGTTAGTTTGGTTGTTTTGGGTTTTTTTCCTTGCAGTCCCTCACAAACTTTTGTTTGCTTAGTCTTCCTGTGTAACCCTTCATCAAGTAAAATATCTGGAGTCAAAAGAAAACATTTGATGTTTAGGATAAGCATTTATTTAAGCTTAATAAAAAACAAATCTTTTGATGTTTTTACTTTAGAAGTCTAATAGCTAACAAATGAACTTGGTGCAAATGGAGAAGGAAAATATTTTCATTGTTAGAATGTTTCCTTGAGAAAAAAATTATCCTGTGTTGTCCCATAAAAATTTCTGCTCCATGACATTTTTCACCACTCAAGGGAAATAACATTAGCCATGCTTTTACTAGCTTATGAACCTGTAAGTAGATGATGGCCCTGCAGCTGGTATGTGGAGACATGCTGAGCAAACTGATGATCTCTTTATTGTAATTAAATTAAAAGTCAGTGCTAAGCATGCATTTTGTTCTATGAGAAGCTGAGAGAATCTATAGTCTCCCACAATTATGCTGAATGCCTACAAAAACTAATATTAACTTTCACTGATAGTTTATCCTTAGACTTACAGAATGGTTTGGGTTGGAAGGGACCACCAAAGGTCACCTAGTCCAAGCCCCCTGCAGTGAGCAGGGACATCCTCCATTAAATCATTGAGTTCACCTTTTATCATGAATTGTCCATCAGCATTTGCCCATAGAGTTCATGTCTGCCACTCAGATGTACCTGTCGAGGCATGTTTTGTGCTTGTATTACAGAAAACCAACATTTTTAATAACTAAGTTTCAGGTATTACAGGGATTTCAGTGTTACAAATTCAGGAAATCATCTGTAAAATGAACATTTGCTTTCTATTTCCTATTTTAGGTCTAGTTTTAGAACAAGAGTTTGCAACAGATGCAATACATGCTGCCAACAAAAGCAGCCATGTCATACAAGAGTAAAGATTCTTACAAAATTCAGTAGATATTTTAGCAAGATGACAGCTGTTTATTCTTGGCATTAGTGATCATAAATCCTTAAGACAACAATTTCTAAAGTCTTTATGACTATCCTAGCCAAAATTGTAATTGAATGAGATCAACATTCTGCAAAACACAATTTGCCTAACACTTGTCACATTCCATTGTTATCATTACTTTTGGAAAACAAGAATAGACAACAGTCAAATGGCTTCTGGGCTTATGTCAGAGCCTTAACAACAACCAACAAATTCTTATTAGAATTGAGTGGCTGATAGGAAAGCAGACCACTTAAATACCCATGGAGGAATTACAAGTTAAAAGAGTTCTGTGCCAAACACAGTAAGTGAAGTGAAGAGCAGAGCAAGGGCTATTGAGGTATTATTCACTTTCATTATGCAGAAGTTTGGTTTAGGGAGGTATGTGTGAAAATTGCAAATGTCAAGTGCTTTCTTCCTTCTTTCTTCAGTGAACAAGTAGGGGGCTGGGACATGCTTTCCTTGCACTTGGATCTGCTGGAAGATGTGACAACAGGATTGCTCTGGTATTTCAAGATGCGTCCTCAGACACAAGTTCCTTTCTTAATCAATAATAGTGTTCCATGTCACAAGCACTAATGAATACTCAAGCATCTGAGTTTGGGACTTGGAGGTTTCTCAAAGTCATCTCTGCTTACACTGCTTTCTTGCGTTCCACTTGGCGATGGAATAATGTGTCTTAACTCCTATCAGTCAATGGCCGCCAGAGACTGAGAGAACAAGTCTAAGCAAGGATGAGGTATCATTTCTATACAAACTGCTACAGCTTCCATGATTCATTTCAATGATGTGACTTCAGTGCAGCAAAGCATTAAAATGTTGGTGTCTTTGGGTTTCAAGAGTCAATGAGAAGAGAATTCTTTGATTTAGAATCATTCATTCATAACTGAGTTTACTCTTTGCTGTTACCCTAGAAACTGAGCTGTGCTCCAAGGGGTAAATAGACTAAGGCTCTGAGGCTCAAAGCAAGAGCAGCTTCTTTAAGATAGGTTTTTGCCAAGATCTGAAAGCAGAGAAATAGATCCTTCCTTAGATGCAGCTGCTGAGAGGGCACATCTGTCTCCAACTTACAAATTCAAGTGGTAGGAAAGTTCAGTTTTAGTCTTTATGACTGAGATTAGGCAGAATTTGGTAAACATATGGATAAGACAAATGCAAATAAATCCCCATGGAATAACACTTTTGTTAACAGTCCATATAAGAGCTATGAACATCTGAGATATTTTCTAAGTGGCTGTTGTTTTAAGCTTGTCTCAGAAAATACCAACCTACCATACAAGATCTTTGAATGTTTGCAGGAGGCCAATCAGCAATAATTTTCCAATCTCCAATACATACAACCTGGCCACTAATAAAACTAAATTCTACCAAAACATCAAAGATGGAGTTTGAATGTAGAAGTAATCCTCAACCTAATAAGCAATGATCCTGGCCAAACATAGGTTTGTTTTTTTTCTGACAGCGTGAGATATGTGCTGCAGAGATGCTAACTGCTACAATTGGCAATTGACATTTTTACAATAGAATAGGCAATTAACTTTCTCCCCCCTATTAATTGCTGTACAAAAGGATAACAAATATTTGAGTGGTAGTGCTTGATCATCAGCTGGATTTATGGATTGCCATGCTTTGTAAACAGACGGTTTTGCTGTAGCATGCTGTAGATCTCCACACGAGAGGTGTCATTTGTATACAGTAGGAAAGGGTAAGGGCCTGAAGCCATATTTAGCATAAACACTAGAATTGAATTCCAGAATAGAAGGAGAGGAAAAATGCCTTCATATTTTCACTTGTAACCTAGACTTTTTCACATGGCTTCTCCTGCAAAAGGTACTATTGTATCATATCATTTGAATTAAAGAAGCAGAAGGTAATATCATGACAGAGGAAAAGTATTAAACAAGTGCTCATGACTGACTTCACCTTGCAGAGCTCCCTTCAGTGGCCCCACAGCTCAGTCTTCCTGGCAGCTTCAGATGGGGAAAAAAGTCTTTCCGGGAAGTATGTTTCCAGGTCAAGGTCTGTGTCTGTGTTAGTCTTGCTTCATCTGTAGAGCAACTAGTAAGAAAGGGAGTAGGGTGGGTGGGAGAAGTAATCTACCAGTGGTGGTATTTAGAATTTCAAGTTTCTTCAAAATGATTCCTACCAAAATAAGTTATGTTTCTTCCACCACTTATTTAATGTGGGCTTTTTTTTAAGGTTATAAAAAAGCAAGCTCTGTTGAGCTTAGTTTTAGAGCAGAAAGAGCTTATATAGTGTCTAGAAACCTTTCTGCAGCCTGTGGGTCTACAGAAACCAGTGGCTACTATCCCTATATGTTTGCTTTCACAGACTTGCTGTGCTTCCATGTCTGTCTGCCTGTCCCTGTCTCTCTTGACTTTTATTGTTGGGGGCTTGGGTTTGGGGGTTTAGGTTGGTTTTTTTCTCGTTATTTGAGTACAGGAACACCTTTTATTCAGGGTTTGTACAGTACATATGGAGCTACAGTCCACACACAACTGAAGGTATAAATAATGGGGCTATAGTCGCAGACTAGAGTCTTAAGATCAACTACTGCTAAGATAGCAACTGCTGCTTGCCTTTTTGAAGATAAAATATGGCTCTTTTCTGCTTGTTTCCCTTGAGTACAGCCAAAAGATGGCAGCATTTTCCTCAGCATCGGTGTGTGAGGCTTGAACTGTTCACAGGCTGCAACTCAACACCCCTGAGGCAAAGAAAAACATGCAACGGACTAGTCAGGATTTCATTATAATCCCTGCTAAATCCAAAGCATGCCCAAGTGTGTTTATTTACTGTGTGTGATATTACTGTAAGCATAGTTATTATCCTGGAAGCATATTTTTTTCCATAATTCCACCTAAAATTGTTTAACTGTTGTTTGGAGATTCAGAACTCTGTGGAGTGTGTTTCTTTCACTATAGTTGCATTGTTTTTTTGCAAACCTTTGTATTTCCCAACAATTCACAGCTGTGGTCTGGCCTGAAACTCAGTTTTTCTAATTTTGGACACATGAAAGGAGAGACATGGAAAAATTTGCCAACTCCGTAAGAGCTTTCTCCACAGTGAAATCTATAAAGATTTCTTTTGTTTAATATTTATCACTTCCTCAAAGACATGGAAAATTTTCTGGACAAATGAGCATTAATTATTTCAGCCCAAGATGCATAGAAGTGAGGCAAATAGAGTTATTGGGCTTCTCAGCTTTCACAGTCACTCAGATAACTCTGATGAATTGATGGAAAACATTCATCTTAAATCTGATGTCTGTTTGTCTTTAGGCTCAGAAAAGCCTGCTGGGTACTGATTGACATTTTGAGGGCTATCAGCCTAATTAGAAGGGTCAAAATTTCACTTTGTAAATGCAGCGTGGGTGGTGTGTGCTGAATACTTCATTTCTGATGTCAGGTAGATGTCTACACTTGTTTTTGGATCAATGCACCAGTGCCCGTCCTCCGCTCATGTGGTCTGCTCTTGCAGCCATGGCACTCAGATGAAAGATAGTCAAGGAGTCTAAGAGCCGTGGGTAATCCATCACAATCACTACAAAGTCCTCATGGGACCCGTGAATAAAAGCTGTCAGTAACACCATGCAGAAAGTCTTTTTGTTTGCTGATTTTCATCATCTTTTAACACTACACCTGGGGAAAATGTTGTCAGCTTTAAACAAATGGTGGGCTGTTTTGCAGCACAGCACAAAACTATTATGTGGAAGTTCAAAGATGGTCGGTCAGATAGTCCAGACAGAGTGTGAGAGACCAGCTAAAGCTGGTGACAATAAGTAACAGTGGGTTTCAGGCTTTGCAGGAAGTTATTTCACAAGACAGTTCACATTACCAAAAGGGTCCTTAGTGGTTTAATTATGGCTGAACTAGATTAAAAAATAGTACTGTGTGTAAGACACTGTTCAACCCTTCTAATCTGGTAAAAATTACTCTATTTTTTTTGTGATTCTTACATCTTTGCTATTGGGAAACTAAAAAGATGTATTAATTAAGGCAGATGTGACTGATGGTGTGAGCAATCACTGCACTGAGGGGCAGAAGAATTGAGGTAGATCTAGATGTCCTTACCTGCTGACCTAGCTAAGATGATATCTGATAATCTGTTCTTCAATCCTATGGGGCCTGACTGCACTCTCACTTACCTTTGTGACAATGGAGAATAACATTACTGTTGTAAGGAGCTTTGACCATGTGAGGCTAAGTAGACAAACTATGGGTTGCTGAAGGGATGCTGAGGAAGATCAGCAAGGTTATGAGCTACAAACAGGTTAATAAATCAAATTAAAACAAATAGATGTTAGGCAGTTTTCTAAGTCATCCCTTTCTCTTAATTTGGTAATTTTTAACTGTTAAGTACAGATGACAGTAGGTGTGTCTGTTACTTACACTGAAATCACTGTCTCGTGAAGTAAGGTCTTAGCATACAGAGCAACTTGGTCAATTTCAAAATAATTCTCAACAAAGAAAATTATGCCTAGAAATTAGTTCATGGTGAGTGAGCATATGGAGCCTGTTCATTTTGTCAGCCATATCCTCCACTGGGAATAGAAATGAAGCTGTGGATTAATCATTAGATCTAATGGAAGGAGGGGAAGCACAGAATCCACCTCTTTCTACAAAGCTGGTTTGAAAACAAGAATTTTTTTTGTTCAGAAGACTGCAGAACTGCTCAAGTGTGATTTTTCTTCTCCTTGTAACCTAATTCCACCCTGAATATGGATCACACCAGATTACTTTAGCCTTTCTCATAATTGAGTATAACTCTATCTCCAAACTGATTGGCCCCTTTCAAAAGGCTGAACAGAAACCCACTTCATGACTAGGCATCTGTGCATTTGATCTTATGCCAGCTTTCCTCTTGTATGTAGATATTCCATCTTTGCATGATATCTACCCCATTGAAGCAGATTAACACAGCAGTTATATCCTTCCTTAGCCTTTGCTAGACTTTATAAATCATGGATATATAAAGGATATCTATCCCTTCAGTGAAGCTTATCATGGATGACTTCTAGTGCTGACTACAGTAAGTAAACACATAAAATGTTTAGGAAAAAGATTGAGCTGCTGGAACCTCAGAGCAGTATAGATGCATTCATGGGTCACTGTGCCTGACCTAATAAGTCTCTCAGCTGGCACAAGTGCCCTTGTCTAATTAATTTCCTCCATGCTCTTATGACATGACGTATTTTCAAAGAGGTTTTAAATTTTCATCATGAACAATTTGCAGCTCTGACGTAATAGCTTTGATATCTCACTCCTGTTCACCACCTTAGCTCCATCTGGAGGTGGAATATGGCTGCAGATATGGATGGATCCCAGGATGGGGCTTTGATGAAAATGATCTTTGAAATAAAAATAAGAGAACACCTGGAGCTTCTGAAGTTGTGTGAACTCTCATCTCCCGTGGGAAATGTGTGAACACACATACTCTGTTCAAAGGGGATGAACAGGAGGACTTTTTACCACTAAGCTCCATCAATATGAACTTAATGCTTCAAATGTGCAATAAAAGTATGTCTGCCCTGTAAAACAGAAAAATTTGCTAGGATCATGTAAATAAGAGCAGCGATAACAGATGCATAAACAAACACAGTATCATGACATTCAGTTTTCATTTGGCAGCTATCTCCAAAGCTGTTCCTGTGGGAAAGTTATCACATGTAGGAAGTCTTTACTAACCTGTAAAAATAAATCTGTCTGGTTCAAATATGCGTTGTTACTTATGTAAGTTGGAAAATTGCCATCTCAGAGAGCAGACGTGGGCTCTCAGTGTTGTTACAATGTCTGCTTCTGTGCACCAAGGTCTGTACTGTGAGGTGGCTCTTGAGAGGGTAGATTCTGTCCATGCATGTACCTACTGCAAATACTTAATGTCTAAAAATCCCAGCAAGTCCCCTTCTGATTGTCATCTGTTTTCACAACAAAGCATCTTTCTATACCATGTCTTGTCTCTTTCTCTCAGATGAATATATGTGACATATGACATTAAGTGCATTTTTTAACATTATCTATATCTGTTTAGAGTATTAGGTAGCTTCCTTCAAGATAACATACAAAACCAACACCAATAGTTGTAACTCTGAAAACATACCAAAGAGTTCTCACAGTGTAAAAATTCATAAATACATAAACCCAGCCATGACTTCTTTGTACTAGCACCATTTGTGGCCAGGTGCTGCACAGTTTGCCTTTTTCCAACAATGAAATATAGAAGAGAGTCTGTAGCTATGACCTTGAGTGAAGTGAGAGACAGAAATATTCAGGATTTTGTCTCTCTGGGGAATGAGGGAAAAGAATAGAGGAAAAAATGTCTTTCTTTATTGGAAAGGCATCTGTGCTAGTTTGAAGCTAGCTAGAATGTTTTGGTGAGAAGGATTAGATCACAGGCTGTGAAAGAAAAACAATGGTGATGTCTACTTCACTCACAGGCTTCCTGACATATATAAGAACAAGAGTAAAAACATAGATAAGGGATTTCGAGCTCAGCCTGAGCTCTGAGCTGCATTTCTCTCTAACCTCACCCTCCATCTCTCTGGTTAATGCACCTGCTTCCTAACCTCCCTGGCTGACCCTTTATTCTTCCTTGGGGCACAAGGCAACGTCTGGGGTAAGGTTGAGAGGGTGGGAGAAGGTGGAAGGGCAGTTGGGAGCCCCTCCTGGGGACTCAGGTTTCTGGGAGGGCTGTTGTGTTTCTGTATTGCCTTTTACCTTGTATATTTCTGTCTATAACTGTATATGCTGTAAATATCTGCTTGTATATTGTGCTAAGCTGGAAATATAAGCTTCATTCAAACTTCCAGAGCTGGCTGAGTCTAGTCTGGGTGATTTCCAAAGTTGGAGGGGGGAGAACACCCAAACCATCACAGCATAGTAGAATCATTAATTTGTAGCTTATAGACTCTAATAGGCCCATATGCACTTCAGAATATAGCAAATGACAACTGGAGAAGAAATTACTCAAAAAAACATTTTTGTGAGTTTCATAAAAGCCTGAAAACAGAGAGCGGGTGGTGGTGCATATCTTGATATCTAACAGCTGTAAGATGCATATTGATCCAGATTTTAGCAGTGATTAACAAAGCCATAAATGCAGTTGAGGCAGCTTGCAGAATTTGGCACAAGCATACATCAGTCTTCATTTGAGATCTTGTCTTAGCAACACAACTCCAGTTCAGAGGGAGCCTTATGAAGCTGCAGCTTTGGGTAGCTTTTTAATTGAAACAGATTTGGGAAGCTGTTTGGAGCTCCACGTCATGAGATTACCTTTTGCAGAATATTGGACAGGCATGTAAGAGGCCACAGAAAATTCAAAGTGTCACAAGAGAAAAAATGTAGGTAAAAAAAGTTCAGAATAAATTCAGGAAGAATTTAAAAATATTTTCCCCTCCAAATCATATCCTGCCTTCTTTTTTTAGTGCTATGGTCTAGTTGACTGGATAGGGCTGGGTAATAGGTTGGACTGGATGATCTTGGAGGTCTCTTCCAACCTAGTTGATTCTATTCTATTTGTTTTCACTCCATTTTTCTTCATTATTTTACTTTTCTCTCTTCTGCAGTCCTCTCTTCACAAGATAAGCTTATTAGGAAGGTTCAGCAGAACAGTCAAAAACCAGTGGATATTCAGAACTTTTCATCTGTCACAGCAAAGTTAGTGCATGAAATCTCATTAAAAGTAAGGGGAATTGTTGATGCCACCTGTTGCAAAGAATGTTTGGCAAAATTTTGCTTTCTGAGACTAAGAGAAGCTCATAGAAGAAAGAGGGAGCAGGATGAAAAATAATTTGTAGAGACAATTTCAGAAATGTAAACTAGAAAGTAAAAGCCCATAAAGCACTCAAATTTAGGCCACTCTGTGCCAAACATCACAAAAGTCATACTTTATCATTCATTTGGATGTTTATACCCCAAAGAATTTGTTTTCAGGTGAAATAAAATAGATGCTAAATCACATACAAACACTGGCATGAAAAGCAGGTATTCTAAAGGCTATTTCTATCCTTTGCTTCTTCTTCAAGTTTTTATTTGTTTGATTAGTTTTGGGCTTTTTTTTGGGGGGAAAGGTTTGTGGGTTTGTTTTCTTTTGGTTGGTTGTTGTTGTTTCTGTTGCACTGTAGTCCATTTATAGAGACCACATGAGGCTCAGATCAAGCATAAGTATATTGATATTTATACTCGAGTCCCCCTCTGGTGTCCTTTACTCTTACTACCTTGCTTGAAGCATGTAAAGGTCATCACTTTAACATGGAAGTTTAGAGTTATCAACATCGTGATCAACAGAAGAATGCCCAGGTATGATGGTCTACATGACTGGATAGGGCTGGGTGCTAGGTTGGACTAGATGATCTTGGAGGTCTCTTCCAACCTGGTTGATTCTGTGATTCTGTGATTCATTTGAGGCAAACTTTTATAGGGAAGTCTAAAAGCACATCTTATAAGTAATGCTACCAAGCTCAGCAATGTATCTTGAGAAACTCCTATACAGATAGTCAGGTATGCTCTGTCCTTTATGAACAAGAAGTGTTTTCTGTTACTTCTAAAAGCCACATTTACTCTGAAGTGGATACCCTTGGCAAGTAGTATCTCATCTCACTTCAGACATCTACAACAGAAACAGTAGTAATAGATGTTGTAGTGGGTTTAGGCTGAGCTGGGGTTAATTCTCTTCAAAGCATCTTTCTAGTGCTGTGCTTTGCAGTGCTGTAGCTGAGTATTGATAACAGCAGCGTGTTTTGGCTACTGCTGAGCTGAGCACCCAAAATGTGTTTTTCCAATATCTCCCCACCCCAAGAGTATGCTGAGAGGACACAGCTGAGCCAGCTGACCCAGAGTAGCCAAAGGGATGTTCCATGCCATATGACATCAGCTCAGATATAAGAACAAAGTGAAAGAAGGAAGTTTGGGGAGGTTCTGCCATGGCATCTATCCTCTGAAAGTAACCACCAAGAGCGCAGGGAGCCCTGCTTCCCCGAGATCAGAAATCATCTGATGACAGACAGTAGAGACTAACATCTCTCTGCTTTTGCTTTCTGCGTGGTCTATTGCTCTGCTTATTGTTGTTATTAAATTGCTTCTATCTTATCACTGGCCTTTTTTATATTTTCCCCTCTCTCCTGTCCATTTAAGAAGGGGAGAGATAGGGTGGCTTTGGTGGGCATTTAGCCCTCAGCCAGGGCCAAACCAACAGATGCAATTGTAGGTAATTATTCATTTCAGACTGAGATTTATCTACAATAGAAAAAGTATGTTCCAGCAATGCCTATTTCTTTTCACTTCTCACAGGGAATATGCTCAGGCGAGGATCTTGATACATCGGATGCTAAAATGAGTCCAGTTTTTATCTCTTTTGTATAGTTACCTGATTATTCTTGCTGATTTTCTTCTGGAATTCTCTTGTCATCATTTTAAATTTGGTCTCACATATCATTCATTTTATTATACTGATAGAAATTCTGCAGTAGTCGCAGCTACCAGCCTTATAAAACACTTGCTGGTCATCTGTACTGGGCTCCATCTAATGGCTGTGAGTGTACTTTTTATTTGTCTCAGGGTGAATGCAAGACATTTAAATATACCCCTTTAAATTCAAAGTCAGTCTCCTGGTTTCTAATTGAGTCAGCTGAGTAAGCAAACACGTTTGGATCAATGCTCATTTTTTCACTGCAAACAAGGCTGGTAATAGGTAAATATAATCACTTCTGCTGCATTAAAAACTGTCTTCAAAAGAACAAGAGGAACTTTTTAAAGTCACTAATTTGCTCAGTTCATTTAACAAAAAAAAAAAAAGGCAAACCTCCCCTCACTTTGGAATCTTTGTCTTTCTCATGCATTTAATTGGCAAGGTAATTCTTTGCATCCTGCAATACGTGCTGCAGCACCATGGAAGTATCAGAAGAAACTGAGAGGTGGCAGCATCCCCAAAGCTGATGTGAGAATTGCTTTGCTGCTCTGTGAAACACTGGCAAAGCTTTGTTCAATCTAGAGGTTCTAGAAGAAAGGAAAATCCTCGCATTGGAAGCCTACACGTTTAAAGGTGTAGTTTGGCCTTGAACTGTTTGTGAGTGTCATGGTAGGCCTAAATAGGCCAGAACATGTCCTGGATTGCCCAGACATGTTTTTCTGCTCTCTCTCTGCGACCACAGAAGAGAGGACAAAGAACCTGGAGCCACTGAGTCTGAGGACTGTGGCTTGCCCAGACTTGTTTTGCTCCTGTTTACATCCTGTGGTAAACAAGGTACATATATCTGGTTTGTGCCTTGTGCAAGGCCTGTGTTTTCCCAAATTTGGGTAAAGCAAGGCTATGGTTTCACCTAATATGGTCAAGCTTGGATAGCTGCCATTCTGATTGGCTGTTCTGTGTCCAAAGGCACATTAGTCTTGGGTTGCGTTGATAAAAGGAGATGAGCAGGTAACACAATGCACTCTGCCATTGTATTTGTGCTTGCTTGCTGCTGCTGCTGCTACCATTGTTGTTTCTGCTTAACGTGCTCACTGGCTTGTTGCATCCTGCCATGCTTTACAGCATTATGATTTGCTAAGCTATGAACTCTGCTGAATAAAAAGCCCTGTTCTTTGGGCTAGTTTGCCTGGAGACTGGTTCACGTTTGCCAGGAATAGGCTTTAAATGCCTCTACGCAATTGGCCTGCGTAGCCAGTGTGACATCTGTGACAAGACTGCGCATCTGTCAAGATATCCTGCCTACACCTGCAAGTCTCCTGCCAAGACAGGAAGTCTTGGAGGTACACAGATCATCCAGAGGAACCAGGATAACGTCAGAGATTGTCTGCCTCTTTCCCCAGCAGCCTGTAAAGCCTGCAAAGAATAAGAAGCCTCAGCGGCTAACAAGACATCAACGGAATTCCCTGAAAGTGTTTGGATACTGTCTGAAGCTGTAGCTAGCCCCACATGTCAGGAGATAAATTTTTATAAGTAAATACTTAAAGCCTCTTGTAATTCACCAATTGCCTTCTGCCATAAGCAGAAATGAGCTTTCTTGAGTCCATCGAGTGGGCAGGTGGTATAATTGACCACAAGAACCTTTTCCTCCAGTTCTAATGGTTTGATGTTGTATTATTTCTAGTTATTTGTTCTAGATCTAGTTATTCCTTTATGTAATGCTTTTCATCACCGTGTGAAGAACCTGATTATTAATAAAATCAGTGTTCTGGTGGGTGAGACTTCTGAATATCAAAAAATACCATCTCACATTAATTATTTACCCCTCTATTACAGTGAACTTGATTGGAAAGACTTTACTGATTTTTGTGAAAGATTTTAGGGGGGAAAAAAAGGCAGTTCACTAATTATACTAAATTTTAGTTGAAAATGTATGGCCCCTAAGATGGAGAAGCTTCATCCTATTGGAATGTTAATTCTGTTTCAGCAGAGAGAAAAATTCCTAAGGTAGACTTTACATTTCTTCCAGAAAATTGTTCTGATGGAAAACTCCTGCACAACTCTAACTCAGACACCATCCAAGTTAGGAATGTTTTCTAACACAGTAGGGGATTCAAAGTGCTGGAGTGCCTGTTCAGATTTTGTATTCTTATTCAGGAGCCATTTACATAACATTGGAATATTCCTTTGAGAGTTTTTCTTCAATATTTATTATTCCACTATCAGATAAATCCAGAACTGGAAATTCCTCCATGTTACAAGCTTTTGTTGCTCCCCAGCACTGCAGTAGGATAACCACATCTTGTCTTTTTGGAGAAAAATCAGTGACAGCTAAGGAATAAGAGGCTTACAGAATCCCTGTGCCGAATTCCCTATTTCCACACTAAATTCCACTTTTCAAACTGACCTGGTTTTAACAGCCAAACATTGATTTATTCCAGTAGTATTTCCCAGGAACTTTAAATCGTTGCCTTTTCTTAGCCTCACATGGAATAGATATCTACAATTAAAAGCTCAGTTCCAAAAATATGCTCATTAAGTCTATTACAGCTGTGCAGCAAGGAGCCTTCTTGTGGAAATACACTTAAGGTCTTTTTGCTCAAGTATGTCTGTGGTATGATTCACATGTGGACCTAGGTGACATTTTTAAATGACAGCTGATTTTCTGCTTTCCTGCCAAGGGAAATTTGCACTCGTGTAAATTGTCGGGCACAAGCCCAGGACTTCCTTTTTGATTTGTTTGCATCACACCTTAAGCCCTACAGCTCCCACCTCGGAAATGCTGTAATTCATCTCACTTTGTATAAGACATTAAGCAAAGCAGAATGTTGTTCAATAATTGCCTGCAATAAAGATGCACTGGCCCTCAGGGGCAGAAATTCTGCTGAATGCTGCAATAAATTCTTACACATGTTATGGAATACAGGAATTATCACACTGCAGATTCAAATGAAGAAGCTATGTGCAAATAAGGGCAGATATTAGTACCCCCCAAGTTTTTAATTTGAAATAGTGGTAAAACACATTCTCAGGTGGATATCACTTTCTTTTTTTCCATTTATGTGCTTAATTTCTTTGGACCTTGATCCTAGGCTTCTGCCTAAGGTTTGGTACCTAAATTAAAGCTGTGTATGCAAGCATTGCATTTAAACCCATCAAACTGGCTGGATTTGATGTTTTGTGGGGTTTTTTTTCCTCCTATTTAGCAATTTCTTAAATAAAGTTTCGTCACTTTGCTCTAGGTTAGCATGTGTCCAGAGAAGGGTGACAAAGCTGGTGAGGGGCCTGGAACACAAGCCTTGTGAGGAGAGGCTGAGGGAGCTGGGGGTGTTTAGTCTGGAGAAGAGGAGGCTCAGGAGTGATGTCATTGCTGCCTGTGACTACCTGAAGGGAGGTTGTAGCCAGGTGGGGGTCAGTCTCCTGCCAGGCAAACAGCAATAGTACAAGGGGACACAGTCTCGAGTTGTGCCAGGCTGGATGTTAGGAGGAAGTTCTTCACAGAGAGAGTGATTTGCCATTGGAATGGGCTGCCCAGGGAGGTGGTGGAGTTGCCATTCCTGGAGGTGCTGCAGACTGGATGAGGTACTTAGTGCCATGGTCTAGTTGATTGGACAGGGCTGGGTTATATGGTGGACTGGATGATCTTGGAGGTGTCTTCCAACCTGATTGATTCTACGATTCTCTGATATATCGNGGTAGGTGGTCGCATGTACGGGACTCTGAAGAGTATATAAGGTGCATAACTTCTCTATTAAAGTTGGATTTGGATTTGCATCACATTGATGTGTTGTCCTCTCCCACTCGCGCCAACCGCCCGCGACATATCTCTTCAATCCATGAGCCAGCAGACTGGCTGTCTTCTGGGTGAGCATCTCTGATCCACTTCTCCCAGAATGACTGCTCATCCTGTCCAGCAGCAGTAGTGGTAAGCTAAATATCACCACCATATGAACTGGGACGGTCATAAAATCACAGAAACATAAGATAGTTTGAGTCAGAAAAGATCTTAAAGATCATCTAGGTCCAGCACCCCAGATAAGGGCAGGAACACCTTCCACTAGACCTGATTGCTCAAAAGCCCGTGAAACCTGGCTGTGAACACTTGCAGGAATGGAACATCTACAACCTCTCCGAGCAGCCTGTTCTAGTGTCTCACCAGCTTCATGGTAAAGAATTTCTTCCTTTTACCTAATCTAAATCTACCTCCTTTCAGTTTGAAACTGTTATCCCTCATTATCCTCCTCATCTTTCCTGTAGGCTCCCTTGAAGTACTGGAGAGCCACTGTAAAGTTTCCTCAGAACAACCACAAGTTTGTCATCGTATCCTCATAGGCCAAGTGCTCTAGCTGCTGGATCATCTTCATAGCCCTACTCTGGATCTTCTCAAATAGGTCTATGCTTTTCTTATGCTTGGGCTTCAGAGCTGGACATAGTACCCCAGATAGGGTCTCATGAGAGTAGAGTAGTAGAATAACCTCACATGACCTTCTGGCCACATTTTTTTGATGTAGCCCAGGATGCTATTTGCTTTCTGGACTGTGAGAGCACATTGCTGGCTCACATTCAGTTTTTCATTCACCAATCCTGCAAGTCCTTCTCTGCAAGGCTGCTCTCAACCTGCTCATTGCTCAGCCTGTATTTGCACTTGGGACTGCCTCAACACATATGCATCACCTTGCACTTGGCCTTGTTGGAGGTTTGCATGGGCTCACCTCTCAAGTCTGTCAAGATCTCTCTGGGCAGCATCCTTTCCTGTGGTGCAAACACTGCCTGCGCTTGGCCCAGGCCAGGCAACTCTCCTCTAGCTCAGTCCTGTCCTCTACAGGACACATGGACTGGTCTCAGCAAGCACCCTGCTCTGCATTAGTGCATCCCTCCAGGAAAAGAAAGGTCATACTTGCCATTCCCAGCTGTCAGAAAGAATAAGAGAAGCACTGAGAAGGGTGATAATTGCCCAGGATCTGAAGCATGGGCTGAGCAGGATGGAACTATCCCCCCAGACACAGCCCTAGGATTGAGGAGCCTCCCCCATGCAAGGCAGAGCCCATGCTCACACCAGCGGCTGCTCCATGCTCATGAGCAGTGAGACTGTTTTGGTGTGGCTGAAAATACTGATGGCCAGCAGTGTCTGATAAAAATAGAGTTGCAAAAGAGCAAGCAGATTGTGTGACTGCCTCCACTAGCTCTCTCATCCCCTGTCCAAGGAGGTCAGAGGTTTTCTTTCCACTACCCCCAACCTTGAGTTGCCTGCACAAAGGCAGATAAAAACACACAGAACTGGACACATAGTGCTGGTTGTTACAAGGCTGCCTTACTCTCCAAGCCAGGCCAAAATGCTTTGTTTTCTGCTTTGTTGGGATGAATTTCCCAGCTAGCTGAGGAGAAGTGTACCATAGCAGTGGGGCTGGGTAAAATTTAGCAGCTGCCTAACTGCTTTCTAAATGGTGAGTCACAGGGAGGATAGACGCTGCACCCTAAGCTGCGGCAGCTGTTGAAAGTGAGGCCTTGGATGGATTTCTCTAGGTCTGTCACCCTCCATGATAAATTTAGGCAGCTGAACCTGCACACATTTGCTTGCAAGTGACAGCTGACATTTCCTAATATTATTACAGGGAAAACCAATGCCAGATGGACAATCTTGTCAGGAGCAGCTTTTGCTCATTTTCTTCCTCTGCTACTGCGCTGAAATTCAAGACGACTTGGGGGGGCAGTGGGATGGTGGAAAAGGCCTGTATTAAAAAGGTGCAAATTTCAAAGCTGCACTCTTAAGAAATCTCCAAAGTGTCCTTAAAGCCATTTCTCCATGTGAAACACTCTAAACTTTTACACGTTCAGACAATGTTTTTTGATGAACCTCTTCTTGGGCAGTAGCCAGAAGTTCAGTGTTTCGCTTCCTGTCATTCAGAGGATCCTAGTTCAGCACATTTTGCTCAAACTGAACATAAAAGGTTGTACTTGATGAACCTGTGATCTTCCCACCATAGTAACCGAGTGTGTCATAAGTCTCAATCTTGCTCCAGTGATATTTTTTTCCTTGTTTAAAACGGGAGAAATGAGTTACAGGCAGAGAGTGGCCAAAGCTGGCTAGTATCCGTGATCTTCAAGAGCCCAACTTTAGGATGATTTTTTTTTTCATAATATTTTATTACCCATCCATTATTACCCATTACCCCTCTCTGGCACTATGCATGCATCATCAGGCCTGTGTTCACTTTGATTGTGTTCTATGAGACTGGATTAATTCATTAGCTTGTACCAACTTATGTCTATAGCTTCACCTAAGCACTGAGAAGCTGCCACTTTGTAATTCTTCACGGCAAGTGTGAAACATGTGAGAGTCTTCAATAGCTCTGCTTTGCACAAGGAGGTCTGCACCACTTCCCTCCTCAGAACTTGATGTCTTAATGGCAGCTTCTTCGAAGGGCTAAGAAATAAGCTTGGACAGCCTTTCGCGGCTGTCACCACCTAGAATGACAGCAAAGGAGAGCGAAGATGGTATTCTTCATTGCCGCTTCCTCTGCCAGATCTGCTACGGGCACACGAGGCTGTCAGAGTCTTGTTTTCACAGTACAAAATGTTTTCACAGGGTGCTTTGCATATGTTTATGACTACTCTGACTGAAAATCAAAATGATCATTTTCCATTGGACATTCTGACAGCGAAAACTAAGTACAATCTGAATACTAGCCGATATTTTAAACATGACAGCATCACTTTTTTTCTCTTACCAACAATGACATAACACTCTCGTGAAAGAAAACATTGTGAACACAGTGAAAGCAGAGCTTTTACATGGTGTTCTTCATTTCTGTGTTCCTACAGAGTGTGCTGCATGAAGTAGCTACACTTCCTATCCCATGCCATCAGAGAGAAGAGAGTGTGAAATGAAGTTCAGAACAGAGGCTGCCCAGATGCCAGTCTTCTAAGCACAATTGTCCAGCACCCCTGTGGCAGCGTAATACTGTAATGTGGCATCTGTTCTGCTAAGTGAACTCAAATTACCTTGATCTGAAATTCATTTATTCAAAACATAGTGTTATAGTTTACCTTTCCTGGTATAATCATCCTGGAACGTTTTGTGTGGAAACCTTAGCAGTACCACAACCTTTTCAACTTCACGTTTTCTAATAATTCATTTCAAAGGAAATCGCTCTCCCATCGCTAATATTTATTAGCTTTCATTTGAATGTTTTGCGTGGGTTTTTTTTCTATTAAAAAAAATAAATCTACTACAGTATCCTTTTCCAGTCTCCTAAGGAACTCCAGTTCCTTCTGGATGTATCTGCTTCCCATTTTTTTCTCCCCTGTGTTTACGTATCATAACCTTAGAATGAGTAAAATTAAATCTGTGACAGTTTTGCTGCCCCCTTGTGGTTCCTGGTGGAGAAAGCACTGTATACTGAAGCCGAGGGTCATTTAGCGGGAGGTGAGAGAGTCAGTGTCTGAGCTCTGGTAAGCTGTCACTTCAAAACACATCATTTGGCAACACATTGAATGCTCTGCTACTCCTTCACAAACAAGCAGAGCGACACAACTGGAATGGGTCCACAGATCAAAACAGCTGGTGTAGAGTGCACAGCATGAACATATTACATGCTGGTGGCAATTTACTTTTGACTTGTGCTTGTCTGAACTGGGGAGCTGAATGCCCACCCACACATCCATTTTATATGGGCTTTCTCCCAAAGGATGTCTTGCAGCTTAGCTTGGCTAGAAAGGGACCCATGTCATACACACTGAGGTCAGTCTGTGACAAGAGCCAAGACACAGCAAAGAGTTAGGAGGTTTGCTGACAAGGAGTCCAGCACTGATCCAAGCTGAAACATCATTATAGGTGCACTGAAGGCTGACTTACTGGCACAAGAAGACACTCCCCCCCCCCCTCCCCCCCCCAAAAAAAAAAAAATCAGCATTTTAAGAATATTCCTCTTTCAAAATGTCCAGGTTATTACTGACTCACATTCAGCACCCCTCAGGCTGCAACTCTAGCACACAAACCTGGCCATCTCAAGCCAATATTCCTGATCATAATAGAAGGAACAAAATAAGCAACCCACTTGCTTTTGTAACACTTTCTACATCTAATATCTTCTTAATTTCACAGTTGATTTGGAAAAAAAAATAAGAACAGAAATGGGCAAGGCAACTATTATGCATCCTCTTAGACGTCTTTCCTTTTTATCAATAGGGGTGTGGAATAACTTTACACTGACTTCTATGGAGGCACCAAGGAACACTTCTGCCTCTCAGAGGAGAATCTCAGTCAGTGTTTCCACTTTAGCTGGGCTGTAACAGCAGCTTTTTAGTGCTGCTTAGATGTATTCTAGCAGATTCCTGTTCCCTAAAAATGTTCCCCTCGTGCTGTGTAGGTTTAACAGCTCAGAATTCTATGGTGTATTGTGTTGAATTGTGAAGGCTGCATTATTTGTGAAATAAATGAGTGGACCTGAGAGACAGACTACCTTACAAAAAGCAGTTATATCTCTGGGGGAACCACTGCATTCCTACAAGTATTTTCTAGGACATGTCCTTCACCAAATTCTCCAGATTACCATTTCCTAAATACAAGGTGACATCTCTTCCCTCAGGAAATCATTACACAATTATATATCAAAGTCGTGATGGAATTCAGAATGTCTGAGAGATTTACATTTTCATCCATCCTCGCTCCTTATTTATTAGAAAATTACATTTTCCCCTCAGGAATAGGACGTGCTTCTCAATCCCCCCTCAGTTTCGACTAAGCTGTAAACATGACATGCTATCTCAATATGCCAGACAAATAAAGTTGTATCACATATTTGTATAATTCTGCTGCACACCACAAGAAAATTTGCTGTCACACGAGGGAGGTTTTGCAGGGTTTAAAGAGATGTTGACCTTTAAGTAAGTCTTTAAAACTTACCTTTGGATTTGCAGAGTATGACATTTGATCAGCCATTTTTTGCTGAGCTTATCTTTAATTCGTTCCTCTGTACTTGCAAAACACTGGTACGATCTCTGATTCACACTTCTCTTTCATCCTTTGCTATTGACATACATTTTAGAGCTCAGGTTGCAAAATGTTGCAAACTGGTGTGCTAGTTTGAAGCTAGCTAGAATGTTTTGGTGAGAAGGACTAGATCATAGG
>WAAF01012306.1:109355-139926 GCA_013400475.1 Tricholaema leucomelas | reverse complement strand
CTTCATTCAAATTTCCAGAGCCGACTAAGTCTAGTCTGGGTAATTTCTAAAGTGTGGGGGGGCGGGGGACACCCAAACCATCACAACTGGCAATCTTGCTGTGTTTTTTATCAAATTAATATCTTGGTTTAAACTGTTAAATATATACTGCATATCTCTGTGCCTAATTCAGAGAGAATTTCACAGTGGTTAATTGGACAAGTCCTTGGAGATCTAGTACTCTTCAAAAAAGAAAACCTTCACTAGGAAATAAATGTCAAAAAACCCAATCCTTTTCATGTCCAGAAGGCTGCACTGTGCAACCCTCTTTCCTGGCATTCTTGCAACATCTAGCAAAAGACTTCATGGATGAAATCCCACAAGAATCCTCACTAAAGTTGTGATCTGTAATGAGCTATGCTTAAAACAGCAAAGAAAAAGATGGCTTCAAAATTTAAAAAAGCTTAAAGACCCCAGAAGGGTCAGAGGAATCTGTGTCCATTCTGCCCTGAGGAAGTTCACCAAATGGGACTTCTCATTTAACATGTGAACACTGGATCCTTTCCTTCTTTCCTTCTTTATTGTCTTAGCATCATAAAATAATATTATCAGATTTGATTATTTATTTTATTTTCTCCTGAGTGAATTTTATTTTTCTCTTTTACATCCACTGACTTTGAGGACTACCTTGACACAACAAGAGGTATTGGCCTTTGCCTGTCATGGGCAACTTTCAATTTAAGATGTACAAAACAAGAGATTCAGACAAATTTTGAAGTCTAGGGGGCACGGCTTGGACTTAGTTGGCCAAAACTCAAGCAGGAGCTGTAAAATTGCCGTTTTATCATTCATAGTGTTTTATTTCTTTTGGGGAAAAAAATAGGAATTATGCTAGCAAACACAAAGGGAAAAGGAAACACATTACAAGGAATCTTTTTCAACATTAAATAGAAAAGAATATTACCTGTCTATTTTCTAGGGAAATGAAGCCTTTATATCAGTTGCCAACAATTGTAATTGTTCTTCCATGGGCAGAATATTCAAATAGAAAGGAATGCTGAAGAACTGTTAGTGCATTCATTTCTTAGAGGCAGGACTGATAGTTCTCATGGCTGGAGGAGAGTCAGAGACTAATGGGAAAGTAGAGAACAGGTTTTCATCAGCTCCTTGCTCGCATATGAACAAGGTTGAGAAAGGAGGTACGCTTTGCTCTTTAGAGAAGAGGACCTATTCTGGAGAAGAAGGTGAGATTGCTGTTCACAGAGGCAAAAGATGTATCATGTAGTTATGTAATGGAGCTGGAAGAGGGAGACAGACCGCTCGGGCACAGAGGTGAGAAGGCTAGAGAAGTGGGTAGTCATATCAGTCCCAGTGAGACAGCTGGGACCTACAGTAGTTAAATGCAAGAAGGGAAAAGCTGTGACTGCCAGAGGAAGAAGTGAAGAATAAGAGTGATGAAGAGCTAAAGAGCATACATTATGAACAAATGGGACCAACCGAGACAATAACCTAGACAAGAGGAGAAAAGGAAAGAGGGCGAGGCAGATTCTGGAGATGTTGGTGAAAGGAAGAAAGAATGAAAAAAAAACAAAACAGGTCTCAGAAAGATAGAGGGAGCAGAAAGAGCCTGAGGAGTGATAGGGCACTTGGAAAGGAACTGGCTACAGGAGGAAACCATGTCTGAGAGAAGAGTAGGGGAGCTAGAGGAGGTAAGACTGGAGATAGATAGGTAGATAGATAGATAGATAGGAGAAGAGCAGTATGGTCATGAGAAGAGAGAGGCAAGGGAAAAAAAATGTAGATTAATAGAAGGAAATAGCAGGTCAGAAGGATGGAAAAGAACCTTCAGAAGAATACTTAGACACCAGGGCACCATTGCTCAATATCTAGAGCTGGGCTGTGATCAGACCATGTTCTATTTTCTGTCTCATGAGTGCATGTGGGTTCTCTTGACTGGAAGCCAAGATGTAATGGAGAAATCAGGACAAGCCATACCCAACAAGAGGCTATAGCTTAGCTAGGTGCACACCTGGATCCAGGTATTCAGAAGTATACCCAAACTTAGTTTAAATGTAGCCTTTGTAAACTTAAGTTGCCAAAGTCTATTTTGTCACTCTAGAGGCTCAAAACTGTGTGCATAGCACAAATAGGTAGAAAAACTTAGAAAGAGGTAAACATTGCTGATTTTTTAACCCAGAATGATACTATCAGGAAGCCAAATATCTTTGTGCAACATTATAAGAATGAATCTCACCTATGCAAACTCATTTTGAGCACTTTGCATTGGGGAGAAAATCTTAACATCTTAATTGTATCTTTCTATCCTATTTTCATTGTGGAAGCTTTGCCTTATTCAGTGTTCCAGGAGTGTATCAGGACACATTCTGAAAGAGTTTGTTTTCTGTCAGATCTGTATTCAACTGGTTGCAGAATCCAAATTTTACTTCATTTTATTTTCCTAATACACAACTAACAGCCAATAGTTAAAATACAGAATTGATAGATGTGCTATGTGCTAAATTTGTGGGTAAATGTTCATTTCATAGTTATGGAAAGTACATAGCACATAGCACATTCATGGAAAGCAGCCCTGAGGAAAAGGACCTGGGGGTCTGGGTTGACGAAAAGCTCAACATGAGCCAGCAGTGTGCACATGCAGCCCAGACAGCAACCCTGTGCTGGGCTGCAGCAAGAGAAGTGTGGCCAGCAGGGCAAGGGAGGGGATTCTCCCCCTTTACTCTGCTCTCGTCAGACCCCACCTGGAGTACTGTGTGCAGTTCTGGAGCCCCCAACACAAGAAGGACATGGAACTGCTGGAGCGGGTCCAGAGGAGAGCCACGAAGATGATCAGAGGGCTGCAGCAGCTCTGCTATGAGGACAGGCTGAGAGAGTTGGGGCTCTTCAGCCTGGAGAGGAGAAGGCTTCGAGGAGACCTTATAGTGGCTTTCCAGTATCTGAAGGGAGCCTACAGGAAAGCTGGGGAGGGACTCTTTACATGGTCTAGTAATGTTAGGACGAGGGGGAATGGGTTTAAGCTGGAAGAGGGGAGATTCCGACTGGATGTTAGGAGGAAGTTCTTTACAGTGAGGGTGGTAAGACACTGGAACAGGTTGCCCAGGGAGGTTGTGGATGCTTCCTCCCTGGAGGTGTTTAAAGCCAGGCTGGATGAGGCCTTGAGCAGCCTGCTCTAGTGGGAGGTGTCCCTGCCTATGGCAGGGAGTTGAAGCTGGATGATCCTTGAGGTCCCTTCCAACCTAAACCATTCTATGATTCTATGATTCATGGTAATCAAGTTTCACAGTGCTTAGTTCAGCACTTCTTCATTTTTGAAGCAATTCACAATGAGAAGTATACTTTGAATGTAGATGCTTTTTAAACACAGAATTCAGATACCACTGAGTGCATCACAGCATCCAAATTGCATTCTTACTCTGGTGGTCTCTACTGCTACCTACCTACCTTGTTGAAAATTGAATGTGGAACATTTATAAAGGATCAGTAGTTTGAGCGAATGCTTTGAAAACTGGTGCAAGAAAATGCTCTAAAAGGAACACAGGATTCGAGTCACTTGGATCACAGCCAACAACACTCTGAGGGCTTCTCAGAGGAACCTATAACCATAGAGCACACAAAACCACCCAGGCACATCTATTTTATTTACTTCCTGACTTCTCAAGATGGCAATACTTAACACTGAAAGATTTTGGTTTAGAGGTTTTGCTGTCTCAAATTGGACATTAAACAGCACCTCAGGCAAAGTGAGAAACAGATGTGAATGACAATCTGCGGTTCAGAGTAACAGGCTATTAAACTATTCAGTATGTGGGTTCAGGATGAAGGCAAGGCCTACAACTTAGAAGTTGAAGTTCCTTCAAGACTTTGTTTTGCCAAAACTGAAAACAGGCATCAGTATGCTAGGAAGTGGCATTAAGGGCATAAGATGTCAGAAAAAAAAAATCTTTTTGTTTTCTGGGAGAACAGAACAGCTTTAGACATCTGAGGATGTTTACCAGGTTTGGGGAGTTCAAGGATCATACCTAAAGGGAGAATTAATGCAGTTATTGCTTGAGAATAGGCTCTGGGGAGACAAAAAAAATCAATAAATGGAAAAAAAAAACTTTCCTTTGGTAAGTTTTCAAGCCCAGATAAAGATGGAAGTAGGTGCAGGTTAATGACTGAATAATCTGCTTACTCAGAGGCTTTCTAAGTTGCAGTGATACAAACACACCCTGAATAGTGTGTGTGTGTATATATATATATATATATATATATATATAAAAAACTATTTCTGTGTAAATTGGGAAGTATTTCAGGTCTAAAGAATATAAACAGTAAGAGCTTTATCGTGACAGAAATGAGAATAATAGTAATAAGTATTCTTGTACATAGAAAAAGGTGGCTTTATTTCTATTATTACAGTTGTCACTTAACAATACAAGCATAATTCAGCAATACTTGATATGTCAGAAGGTGTATTTGGAACAGGTAACAGAGTTCTCACCAAGAGTACTGAGAGGGCATCTATGACATCAAGCAACTTGATGGTGATATTTTTAACATTCTGATTCAGTCAGATTCTGAGATCATTATGAGTTGCTGTTCATACAGAGATGATGTTAATCTTGTTCTAAGAATAAAATCCCTCAAGTATCCTGGGAATGCTTGCCTACATTTAATGTACAAGAACTTGTTGAATTAGCTGATCCTGGGGAAAGCATGAACCTCCACTTGTTCCCAAAGAGCAGTGGGGACAAAACAGTTCAGTAAGAGGAATACAAGCCATGTTGTATTTTATGTACAGGTAAACCCACAACATTAACACACACTCTGCTATTCAAGGCTCCACCTATAGTCTCAAAAATTTCATTGAGCTGTGAAAATTGTTTGTCACATATATTTCAGTGGTTTATTGCTGAACTAAATGACATAAAAAATGCAGTTAACTGTTACAAGATTGTTGTTTCTACAGCCAGCAATGAATATTGTTAATTTAATGAAATGTAGATGTTCCATAGCTGCGTTTGGGTTGGTGTTTCCATGCAAGTCACACCACACAGAATCACATAACATTGATATAAGGTGCAATAATGAGCTACGATTTGATATGAGAAATATAAGATAAAATGAGAGGAGAAAACCTTCTTATTGGTATGCTCCCACCAAGAATTATAACTAAGTCCAACTGAGTGACCAAACAAATGCCTTGTGACCGTTGATGCAAACTGAGCAGAGAGGAGATTAGTGAAGACTCTGTTCCGTGAATAGGCTTGGCAGCTTCTGGGAATGCCCAGCTGACAGAGCCAGCAAAATGTGGGGTTGTCACCCCCAGAGAGAGACAGGATCAGCATACTGCACCCTCCGCATACTCTAGGAAATAAACCAGCAGGGATGGTATTTTGATCAATGCTCCAAGCGATCTGTGGCAATGGACAGCCAAACACCTTGCCCAGAGACTGGCAGCAGTGAATATTTAGCAGCATGATACCATTTCTTTCATTGTTGTTAAGGAAGTCACCAGACTAGAACACCAGGAAAACAGATCATCAGATGTCACCAAAGATGATCTTGATTGACCAAATAATATGAAAACTGCTAAATGGCAAGAAATCAACAGAGCAGTGAATTCTAACTCTGAATAAACTTCCGTAGGGAACTCATACTGGAATGAGAAAGAAACAACAAAAAAAGAAGCTTTATCAATAATATCATGGTCAGAGATGCTATTTATTAAAGCTTGTGATGGTTTGGGTGTCCCCCGCCCCCCCACACTTTTAGAAATTACCCAGACTAGACTCAGTCGGCTCTGGAAATTTGAATGAAGCTTATATTTACAGCTGGCACAATGTACAAGCAGATATTCACAGTATATACAGTTATATACAGAAATATATAAGGGAAAAAAGGTAATACAAACACAATTCCCCCCCCAGAAACCTGAGTCCCCAGGAGGGGCTCTCAACCACCCCTCACCTTCCCTCTACCCCTCTCAACCTTACCCCAGTCCCAAGGAAGAATGGAGGTTCGGCCAAAAGGGTTAAAAGCAAGGTGAAGCAGCCAAGCAAAGGAGGGTGAGGTTAGAAAGCAAGATGGAGTCCAGCCAGCAGCCACGAGCTCCCCAGCAGGCAAAGTTCCCCAGCGAGGAGAAGAAGCAAATGCCCTAATCTTTGTTTTGCCTTTCTTCTTTTGTATACATCTCAGCAAGACTGTGAGGGAAGTAGACCTCACCATTGTTTTCATTTTACAGCCTATCATCTAGTTCTTCTCACCAAAACATGCTAGCTAGGCTCAAACTAGCACAAAGCTGTTGGTGTAACATGTAACAAACATCTATTTTGAAGGCAACATTATCTTCATTCACTGTAAATTCCCTTTAGAGTCATTGACAAAAGGAGGCCCTTCTCAACATCAAATTTCTTATCATAAGGTAGGCATTTAAAATAGGTCTGAATGTCTTTCCTATACACTAATGATGAAGGAACTCTAGGTTTAGGACCTATGATGTAGGCAATCTACTCTTTTCTCTAACTATTTGACACCTATGTTGCAAATGCCTAAAGCTAAGTAAGTCTTGTTCCACTCCCTACATATTTGCAATACAGCTGATTTTGGTGGGCTCTGAGATTCTCATTGGCAGTAACATGGGGGAAGAAAAGAGTAGGTCAGTTCAGGAAACACCTATCATTTGGTATTTGGAGAACAACTATTGTAAGTGTTGTGGAAAGATGGTGAAAGCACACAGAAGGAGCAACAACAACCACCAGTAATTCTGCACACAGCTCTGGATATTCTGAAGAAGGAATCTGGGTTGTGTCTGAGCATTTGCACACAATAATTGTTGCTCTAGTGTCTGGTCACGAGGAATTCATTCTCTCTTAAGCACACTGAATTTGATAGCACTTAGAATCATAGAATCAATCAGGTTGGAAGAGACCTCCAAGATCATCCTGGGAGTACTGGTAGATAAAAGCTGAACGTGAGCCAGCAGTGTGCTCAGGTGGCCAAGAGAGCCAATGGCATCCTGGCCTGGATCAGGAACAGTGTGGCCAGTAGGGCGAGGGAGGTTATTCTTTCCCTGTACTCAACACTGGTCAGGCCACACCTTGAGTACTGTGTCCAGTTCTGGGCTCCTCAATTCAAGAGAGATGTTGAGGTGCTGGAACATGTCCAGAGAAGGGCAACAAGGCTGGTGAGGGGCCTGGAACACAAACCCTATGAGGAGAGGCTGAGGGAGCTGGGGGTGTTTAGCNATGGTCTAGTTGACTGGATAGGGCTGGGTGCTGGGTTGGACTGGATGATCTTGGAGGTCTTTTCCAACCTGGTTGATTCTATGATTCTATCCAGTCCAACCTATCACCCAGCCCTGTCCAGTCAATTAGATCATGGCACTAAGTGCCTCATCCAGTCTTTTTTGAACACCTCCAGGGACGGTGACTCCACCACCTCCCTTCAAAATAGAAAACCCTTGATTTCCCCTGCATTCTAGGAAGATTATCAGGGTATATTATACCATGAAATAGCATACTTCCACATGAGATCAAAATATATTTGCACATGCTGTGAGGTTGCACAATGGTCCAGTCTTTGTATCTAGCCATCAGGCAGTTGAAAACCATCTGTCTGAGATTGAAATGGCTGGAAAAAATTATAAATAGCTTAATCCATATCCTATACAAGAGACTTGTGACTCAAATTGTTCTGTCAGATGATTTATGATCTATGATAGCTGGGAGACAGAAAGATTTTTTTATATGTATGCAACTTAAGCTGAGGTGCTTTTTCTATATTCTCTCCCCTTGTTAGACATTGTCTGTGCATTTAATTTCTGCTGAATTAATGCAAAGATGTAGATTATATCAGACTGCTCTTGAAGAGCTATTTTGTCTCAGAATACTAATTCATTTTCAATATGCAGGAACTGATGCAAAGACAGGTTTTGGTTTGTTTTTTTTCTCTGCTAGAAAAGCAAGGTTCCTGAGATGAATTGAACCAAAGAAATGTCATTATTGCAAGGGAATTAATGAGACATGCAGGACAAAACACAGATTCAATGGTACAGGACTAACAGACTGGATAAAGAATTGTCTGTCAAAGATATAACCTGTCAAGCAATTGAAGTAAACTATGAAAAGTTGAGACCAAATCTCACCAACTTCAGTGCCCTTTTGCTTTAAAAAAAGATCCAAAATCAATACATTCTCTGTGCTAGTTTGAGCCTAGCTGGAATGTTTTGGTGAGAAGAACTAGATCATAGGCTGTGAAATGAAAANGGGGAAGGTGAGGGGGTGGTTGAGAGCCCCTCCTGAGGACTCAGGTTTCTGGGAGGGGAGTTGTGTTTCTGTATTACCTTTTTACCTTGTATATTTCTGTCTATAACTGTATATACTGTAAATATCTGCTTGTAAATTGTGCCAGCTGTAAATATAAGCTTCATTCAAATTTCCAGAGCCGACTGAGTCTAGTCTGAGTGATTTCCAAAGGGGGGGGGAGGTGCGGGGAACACCTAAACCATCACAGATGGTTTACTTCCCTCTTCCTCTGGTTCCAGAAAGAAGGAAAGAATTGAATTAGCCATCTGGGTAGCTCTACCTTCCAGTTCTTAGTGACTTGTGCAATTTAAAAAGATAATGACAAGCAGAAATATTTGAATTATTTTAACAGAACCAACCATGCAGAAAAGAGTAGCACAGCAAGGACTGGAAGTCCCTGCCTACAAAGTGCAAAGCAGCTCATGGGAGCAGAGCACAGCCCAGAAACACACTTTGTCGTAAGTGGAATTACAGAAGGTTGGAAGAAAGGTATCTGCTCAGCAGAATTTGCTGCCAGATCTGGGAGCACAACAGTTTTTTTGTTGGCCACTCCCCTGCTCTGATAGCAGCCTGCTTGCATGAGCTAAACCAAATGCATTCTCTGAGGTTCAGAACATTTAATCTGTTGTTAGTGCTCACGTGCTCTTATGGCACATTCGAAGGCAGTTCTGCTTAAAACTGCTTACATAAAGCCAGCTGCGTTTGGTGAATATCAGGGTAAAAAAACCCTTGGTAACTCTTTCAAAATGAAGCTGCATTTTTCTATTGCCCATGCTTGACTGCTTCCAACATTCTCTATAACTTAATAGACTTAGAAAAGTTTAACCTTGCAATTTCAACTCTCAGACACTTTTAGGCTGAATCAAAGCTGAAAGTATATTGTTCTACTTTTTACTGGACTAGAGTTAATTTTCTTCACAGTAGCTAGTATGGAGCTATGTTTTGGGGGTTTTACTAAAAACAGTGGTGATAACACAGGGCTTTTTTCATTATTACTGAGCAGTGCTCACACAGGATTAAGGCCTTTATTGTTCTTCTTACACCACTCCACCAGCAAGTAGGGTAGTGTTGCATAAGCTGGGAGGGAGCACTGCTGGGACAGCTAACTCCAAATGACCAAAGGGATATTCCATAGCATATGATGTCGTGCTCAGCAATAAAATACTGGGGGAACAAGGAAGAGGGGACAGTGCTTGGGGTGATGGCATACATCTTCTCAAGTAATGATTACTCATGATGGAGCAACACTTTCCTGAAGATGGCTGAACGTTTGCCTGCCAATGGGAAGCAGTGAATGAATTCCTTGTTTGGTTTGCACAAGCAGCTTTTGCTTAACCTATTAAAAGGGTCTTTATCTCAACCTACCAGTTTTCTCACTTTTACCTTTCTGATTCTTTCTCTTATTGTACTGGGGGCCAGTGTAGAGCTTAGTTGCCAGCTGGGGGTAAACCAAGACACACTATCAGGGAGGATCTTGTGGGGAGAAGACTAGGAGGAAGAGGAAAACACTGTGCTATGGCTACATATGGGCCCGTGTTTCCTAACGATGCACGTTCGTATTAGGAAAGGGCTTAGAAACGGCAAACACTGATTTCATTGGTATGCTGGATGTATCTGTACTGGATGTACAGATACACTACAGATACCTTATTGCTGTCTACAACTACCTGAGGGGTGCTTGTAGCCAGGGGGAGGTTGCTCTCTTCTCTCAGGTGGCCAGCACCAGAACGAGAGGACACAGCCTCAAGCTACACCAGGGGAAATTTAGGCTTGAGGTGAGGAGAAAGTTCTTCACTGAGAGAGTCATTGGCTACTGGAATGGGCTGCCCAGGGAGGTGGTGGAGTCACTGTCCCTGGAGCTGTTCAAGGCAGGATTGGACGTGGCACTTGGTGCCATGGTCTAGCCTTGAGCTCTGTGGTGAAGGGTTGGACTTGATGATCTGTGAGGTCTCTTCCAACCTTGGTGATACTGTGATACTGTGATACTATAATGAGCCACTACAGAGTGCTGGAGGAAAACTCAATAATCAAGAATATAACACATTTTTTTGCGTCACAACAGTACCAAATTTTGCCCTTTGGCTTGTGGGGTTTTTTTCCTTTCTTCCTCCCCCCCCCCTCCTTTTTCCCAAAGCCTGGATTAATTATCTAGACAATAATTAACCTGAGCAATTTCCTGCACAGCAACAAATGGATATTGTACCACTCTCTCGGAATGACATTGCTGTAACACATCTGTCATCTACAGTGACTAGAACTGCAAAAAAAACATTGCCGAGGTTATTGTTCTTGCACCACAGTTTATAATAGGTGGTTGGTCCAGTTTTATGCATTTGAAAGCCTATCAGGTAGAGGACATCTGTACACCAAAACCCAATTTATTTACTTAAGTGCTAATCATTTTAATGCAAGTACCAGAAACTGAGAAACAGTGTGGCATTATCTTATGGTTCATTTGTTTCAAAGGTTCAGGGAAAACAATCCTTAATGCCATATCCCTTCATATGCATGTCTTTCATTTGATGAAGCCACTGCTGACTTTCAGTCTTAAAACTAAATGTGTGTTTTAACTGACATGCATTACTCAAATGCAACAAGCAATATTTTAAGTTTTTATTGCCTCTCATTATCATTCAAACTTTATAGAGCAGAGGAAGCAGCTTGCAGCAATCTGGGGCCCATGCATCAAACCAAGCACATTGGTTTCTAGGTTAAATATTCCCTACAATTACCTCTGTGAGAGCAGTGCTTACGTCCCTTCACGTATATTGAAGGTTCGTGCCAACTCCAGTTTGTCCTCTGAATCCACCCACAGTATCCACTACGTTGTTCATCCTTACAGGGCATGTACACTGCCCCAGATGTACAGTCCCATCCCATCTCTCTGCTTCCCTCTACCCACTCCATTGTAGGCATCTGTAAGGATCAGGAGCACTCTCAGCATAAAATGCCTTTTTTTTTCCCTGTAAAGTTCCTAGTGTGTTGCTCCAGATATCAAGTGGAGAAAGCAGAAGCACTGGTAGGACCACCAACTGTTGACACACAACCACAATTTTCTCCAGAGAGAAGAAAGCATTAGAAACCTTTAGAGCCATTTATTTTTCCGTATTTTCAGCTCTGATTCCCACACAAATGTGCTCTAAATTTCTAGTTTTTATCTAAGTGTTGTGCTGTTGTGGAGGCAGGGAATTAATGCGGCCAAGTCAGGAATATATAGAAAAATAGAATTATTTTATTTTGTGAAACCCACCCCCAAAACTATATACAGGAATTAATTTAGTTTTAATTAGCAGATTCAGTTTGATTGAGAAGATCTTACAAGGGTACCATAGATAAATTTGACTATTTTAGAAGTCTGGAGTTGGAAAAAGATAAGCTACTAAACTTAGTATCTAAGTCAGGAGTTGGAAAAGGCTAAGCTACTAAACACAGCATTCCCCACTATTAATCAGGCTGAGCCAAAAGTTTACTCACAGCTGAGTCAGGCTGGCTGAAAGGGTGGTCCAGATGCTTGTCAGTTTGCTCTCTTTCAAAGGACATCCGAGGCTTGTTAGGCCTATTGAGCTTGCACGAAGGGTGCTTATGGTGGGGGTCCCTCCAAAGCAGGGACGGTCCTGTCCCTCAGGAGCTTGTCCTTCAGAGCGCCAGGGGACTCTTTCTGCAGGAACTATCCAGGAGGGGGAGAACTCTAAGACAGGAACCCCAGGGCAGGAAGTCCCCCAATATTTATACCCTTCCTAGACAAAGAGTCGAGTTACCACTGCCTAGGCGTGAAGACCACAGCCAGTCCCCAGCCCAGTTCCAGCGCGGGCACTGCACAGGGTACCACTCATGCCAGAAGGGCCCTTTGCTCCCTGCTTCATGCCTGCAGGGCTGGGGCGGGGGAAACAGGCCCTTTGCGCCTTTCCTCTCCCAGTCAAACCACAGAGGGAGAGGAATTTTGGGGTATACAGGACTCCAGGACATGTGAATCAACTTTAAATACTACTCAAATGTAATAACACTCATCTGGAGTGAAAAGCACAGTGCAAGAAAAGATCTGTTGAAAGCCATGGAGTTTGGCCTGTTTAAATGTGATGTGTATGTCATTTCATCTCAATTAGAAACAACATTTCACAAATAAATGTAACTATTGGGTTTGTTTAGTGTATGTGGTTTCTGTTTTCAGAAATTTTATGCATGATGTTTCTACATAATATGTGCATGGGTAAGAGAAGATGTACTGCATTTCCCTGTGTTTTGCTGCCAGCAGATTGTGCCGTGCTTGTTGACAGCTGCTAAGGATGCTGCAGCTCCTTTATGTGTGGAAACCTTTTTCTAGACTGTGGCTGTTGGCACTCAGGACTAGATTCTCTCTTTAGATGTATTAAAACACTTAGGAAGAGCAGCTTGAAGAGCAGCTTGAGTTCTGCTTAGACTACCCCCCCCCACCCCTTCTTTATTTCCCACATTCCCCCCTAAGCCTAGGGGAAAAAAAATCTCATGATGGTGACTGTGCTATGGAAGCCAACATTTGAGCTCACTCAAAAAATAGCAAAAGGAGAAATGAAACACAAGGACAAGTCAGTCTGTGAATGTGAATTTTCCCCAGGCAAAACCTGCTGCATATAGCTTTTATCTCTTCTGTGAGGAGTTGTGGGTGGAGTAGCCACCAGCCAGCCCACAGCAGTTTCTTACACATGGCTGAGCACACTCAGCTTCTGTACCCCAAATGTTGACTTGGGTGATGCCATCCCTGAAAACTGCTTCACCTTAATTTTACTTTTTGACAGCCACTCCTCCTGGCAGGCTTGTGGTCAATTGTTCTTCCCAGTCTGATTCTCCTCCAGCCAGTTCTGCAGTCCATGGCTTGTGCTAGCTCTGTCTCCAAACCGTAAACTCCCACTTACTATTATCTGCTCTCTGCAGTTTGTGGAGACAGGTGAAAAGCTGAGGTTCCCTAGCTAGAGTCCCAGGAAAAGATCTGGACAGAGAGGTGTCCACCACAAAATGAATGCAGCCTGAACATTGGTGGTGTCTACAGCACACTAGGGGATTGGTTCAGTTGCTTTTGGCAGCCTCTATGGCTATTTCACACCCTAACTGTCATCTTAGAAGAGCACAAATTTCCTGTGTGTCCCATATCATATCCTAGGACATCTTAGATGACTTTAGGCTCCTACCTGTTGCCAGCCAAATTAAGACCCTAATCTCTAGAGTCAATGGAGAATTCATCAAATGAGTAAACATGAGGTGTGTCTACTTCAGGGTGAAATGAGTTATGCCTCAGGCTCTACTGGCTATATTGACCAGATCTCCATTGCCTGTAAGGAGGCAATTCAAAACAGTGTTCTTGCAGGTGTCCTGTGATGCACAGAATCTATCACAGATAGATATGCTAATCTCCAACTAAATCCCACCAAAAGGGTCTCTCTAAAATTTTGCTACCTACAGTTATGCTTTGAGCTCAGACAGCACAGTCCCATAGCCGGGAAGTAAATTTTTATGGTGTGCATTCTTACACAAGCTTCCTTTTCATTTACTGTGCATGATGTCAATATTTGCTAGGAAACAAGATAACCCACATATAGGACATCATGCAAGAATGGATACTGTTTTATTCACTGGCAAGCAACAGTATGATTTTAAACACTAACAATACTAGTGGCACTTAGCCAACTGAGTCACAAAATCTTAGATTAACTTTCAGACATTTCAGGATGACAAACTGCCACCATTCACACCTGGCACTATAACATTTTTATAAAACCATTAAAAGTGAAATTTTATGGGTCATGAATAATGAACTAAATTAATAGGAAGTCAGACCATGACAATGAGTTTCCTTTTTGGTATGGTACATTGATGCAATGAAGACCACAAACATAAGTATTCCATGGAACACATTAGAAACGTGAACAATTTTGTGGGTAACCTCCTTTGAGCTACCAGTATGAGTGGTGCCAAGCATATTTCAATTGCAAATTGCAAACCTGTAGAGCTAACAGGTGGAAAAGAAACAATGCTGTACACTTTAACAATCATAGGATTTATTTCCTCTCAGTCTAATAGTATTCATAAAAACATTGTCTATAATCCCTCTGCTTTGGGGATCTACATCTGATGGGATAAGCCCATAATCATTTGTCCACCCACATGATGTTGATACTCTGAGGCTTGGTTTATGTAATGCATTTTGATGTAAATCATATATATGTTTCAGTCATTCTAGAAGGATACTGAGTTTAGAGTGTGAATGTTAGGGGTGTGCTTTGTATTTCTGACTGCTCATTCTAACTGCAAATGGCTACTGGTCTAGGAAAAGACTAGTGTCTCCATAAGAGTGTTTGACATCCAATTCTCATATTTCACTTTTCACAAAAATCTCAAATCTTTTGCATGTGGTTTTCCACTATCAGCATTTAAAGGTTGGTAGGGATTATAGTAAGCAGGTAGTTACTGAGACTTTACCAGGAAACAATGTAAGCCTGTCTAGGAGATCACAGTTTTATTCAATGCCCTGCAACTCTGAGTCATCTCAAGAGGTCAAAAAGCCCTCACTTCACCTCCTGTGTAAGTATCTGTACAAAGGACAAACTTCTGGACAGGCAATTCAGCCCTTGAGAATGGGGGACCCTTCATACATGCATCGTCAGTCCTGTCATGTGTGCACATGCAGCAGTTTCCATCTATTTGGCCTGGTCAGTGGCCCATGAAGGGAGACCACATCTCTCTAGTAGCAAGAGTAGCTCACAGGATGCAATAGGACAGCAAAATTAATTAATATAAACACCAAATACAACATTCCATGCAAGAAGCAAAATATAAAAGAGAACAATCCAAATTATTTCCCCTGGGTACCTAATTCTCCATCAGTTTTCATACTTAGACTTGGTCTATATGTGCACAGCACCAAACAATGAGGTGTCTTTCTTCATTGAAGTCAGTGGATGCTACAGAAATAAACTTCTTGCTGTTGAGAGAAAAGGTTTGTCTTCATTTGTAATGGTATTCAAACAATACAGAACTTATTTAGAAACTACAATTTTGAGGTATGGGATCTAAATATTATTTTGTCTCACTGTGGATCCTTCTGGTGATCCTTCAGTTTTGCTATATGAAGAGCAACTCTTAAATAGAATATTTGTCATAGAATCATAGAATGACCTTTGAAGATCCTCTAGTCCACTACACCTGCAATAAGCAGGGACATCTGTAACTGAGTCAGTTTGTTCAGAGTGCCATCCAACCTGACCTTCAATGTTTCCAGGGGTGGGACATCTGCCACCTCTTTGGATAATGTATTTCATTGTTTCACCACTCTCATTGTAAAAAAAAAGTGTTCTAAAAAATATAGTCTAAATCTACCCTCTCTTAGCTTAAAAACATTGCCCTTTGTCCTGTTGCAACAGGTCCTGCCCAAAAGATTGTCCCTATCTTTCCTGTAGTCCCTCTTTAAGTATCCAAATGCTGCGTTATGATCTCCATGGAGCCTTTGCCAGGCTAAGCAAACCCAATTTTCTCAGCCTTTCTTCATAGCTGTGGTGTTCCAGACCAGTGACCATTTTTGTGGCCTTCCTCTGGACTCATTCTTGTTTCTTTAGATGCAGCCCAGGATATGACTGTCCTTCTGGGCTGCAAGCACACACTACCAGTTCACATCTATCTTATTATCCACCAGTACCTCTAAGACCTTCTGAGCTACTTGTCTAAGCATTTCATAATCTCAATTAACAGAAAGACAGTGTCTACCATGCAATTCTTGCAAAGGAGTCAGCTTGTTTCTGTCTCTTTCTGATTCAAGCATACAGTGACAGTTTCTTGTGCCTTGCTGGTATATAAATTCTTAGAAAGGGTTTCAGTAATTGGTGGGGGGGAGGGGGAAAAAAAAAAAAAAAAGGAAAAGTAATTTAATTCCATAACAGAAATCATATAATCATCTCAATACAAATATGCTTTTGTCACATACCAGTGAGAAAACATCACCAATATTAACACAGTCCACAAAAGAGAAATATCATTTTGTTCAAGTTATTAACATTACCTGAACTGTAATGAAACTTCTGCCTAATTAAACCAACTTCTTACTGTTCTCATCTCTATTTTCTGCTCTGTGAGATATTTCAGGGGCAATCTAGCATGTTCTCAACCATCTCTGCCTTCCTTGCCTTAGCTTCAAACAGTAGCATGCTCATCAGCAAAGCAGGGCGCAAGATCGAAGGTGGGATGTTCCTTCAGAGCTTGCATTCCTTGTGTTCACCTCCCCATCACAGGTGAAGATCATTGAACACGGTTGGTTCCCAGAAACAATGCCAACAGCAGCACTATGGTCCCTGAGAATCCCCAAAGGGACGGGAGAGAATGAGGTCCTCCCACCCACAGAGGAACAAGGAAACAGCAGGTGACCATTTTGCAGGGAGGCCCTGGCAGTCAGGGATCTGGCTGGTCTTGCTCCATGGGTTGTGAAAGCTTTCACATCATCAGAAGAAGCATGGGTGTGCATGAGGCAGGCAGACAGCAGGAAGCAACACAAGAATCGGCTTCATCCCCTTAAGTGTGATGAAGAGAGAAAAGGGAACTACTTTCTTCCTTAAGGAGCTACCCAGGAGAGTCAGAGGTATCCACTGTGCTGACATAGATCTAATAACATTGAATGAAGGCAGAAGCATGAAATATTTGACACTTCCTTTAAAGAAAGTTTCTACAGAAGAGCTCTGCTCCATTCAGCAATCAGCATGACATCTGAGGAAGCTGCAGGGCTGCTTGTTTTCACAAGTAACCTTCTTCCAGTTCTCTCTGTACACAGGATCAGAGACTGCTAGTAGAAAGTAGGGAGTAGAAAATGGAAACTGCTGACTCCATGAGTTCTAATCCATGCTATGATTATTATAAAGTATGCTAATGGTTTTCAGAGGAGGCAGGAGGCTGACTTTTATCCTGGGGGATATAAACCAGCATAATTTCATCTGAGTTGCTTCTCTGATGCAGAGAGGCAATTAAGTATATTCAATTTGAACATCTTGCTCTAAGAAGCTGTAAGTGGAAACCAGTGTCAGTCTGACATAAGGCCTACAAAATTCAGCAGATATGTCAGTCATTGCATTGTTCATCCTAATTTGTTGGAGAATTGGATGTCTTTTGATCTGATACTTTAACATACTGAGGTTGTACGGGTTTTGTGGTTACAGGAGAAGATAAGAAAGCATGCATCATGAAAGAGCTGATTCAGATGGAGGCTGAGTTTCAGTGTCCTACCTGCATTTCTACATCTGGACAGTTTTTCACTTAAGGGAAGGCTTTTATCTCAGCTTCAACCATCTGAATGGCATAACCAACTACATTTGATCATGAGAACAGCCCTGAGGAAAAGGACCTGAGTGTCTGGGTTGATGAAAAGATCAACAGGAGCCAACAGCATGCACATGCAGCCCAGACAGCAACCGCATCCTGGGCTGCAACCAGAGAAGTGTGGCCAGCAGGGCAAGGGAGGGGAAAGGGAGGGGATTCTCTCCCCTTACACTGCTCTCATCAGACCCCACCTGGAGTACCATGTGCAGTTCTGGAACCCCCAACACAAGAAGGACACCGAAAACTCTAAATGGGGTACAAAAATTTTCTTAAAGAAGAGAAAGGCAGAATTCCTTCATCAACTTTAGAAAAGCACTGCAAAACTAGAATGGCCATTTTTTGTTGTCTTACAATGAAATATACAGTAGGTGTCTCAACAATCAGGTAAAAAGAACAGTAAGGCTTTCTTTTGAATAGACTGCAGCTTACAGTAAAAGGTTCATTGGAGTAGCTAGGAAGCTTCATTGGAGTATCTAAGAAGCTTCATTGTCATCTGGAGTATTTGAACATTTTTTTTCTTCAATAGGTGAAAATTATTTAGAAGATTATTTTTGTTACACAGACAGAAATTATCAGACCTGGGAATCACATTCATTCTCCTCAGTGAGAGTTTTTATGCTCTTTTATTCAGATTTCTGTATGATATAAAATTCTACATGTACAATTGTACCTTGTAATAAGATGTGTATACCAATAGCCACATATTGCATCCAGCCTTTCTGACAGTAGGAAAAGAGAACATAGTGAGTGAGTAAATTCCATTTAGCATTTTTATTAACATTAAACAATACTGTGATGGTTTGGGTGTTACCTACCTACCCACCCCCCCACTTTGGAAATCACCCAGACTAGACTACTAGACTCAACCAGCTCCGGAAATTTGAGTGAAGCTTATATTTACAGCTTAGCACAATATACAAGCAGACATTTACAGTATATACAGTTATAGACAGAAATGTACAAGGTAAAAGGTAATACAGAAACACAACAGCCCTCCCAGAAACCTGAGTCCCCAGGAGGGGCTCCCAACCACCCTTCCACTTTCTTCCACCCTTCTCAACCTCACCCCAGTCCCAAGGAAGAATGGAGGTTCGGCCAGGAGGTTAGGAAGCAAAGTGGATTAATCGGAGAGACAGCAGAGAGGCTAGAGAGAAGTGCAGCTCAGGCAATGCCCCAAGCAGAAGTGCCTTATCTATGTTTGGATTCTTGTTCTTATACATCTCAGCCAGCCTATGAGTGAAGAGGACGTCACCCTGTTTCCCTTTCACAGCCTGTAATCCAGTTCCTCTCACCAAAACATTCCAGCTAGCTGAAACTAGCACAAGTACATATTACCTATCAGTTAGACTGGTTGTATTATATACTTAATCTATACTATACGTAACCAAATGAATTTCCTTCTTTCATTGTGTTACATTTTACAGCAGATAGAAAATAATCAAATTTTCATTCAACAATATATAATTTATTAAAAAAAAAAAAACAACAACAAAAAAACTTATTTGATCTTAGCTGTGTTTCTGAAATCTCCTTTCCTGTGAGCAGAAGCTCTGTTGCTCCTCTTTAGGGATGACATGGCCAGGACACACTTTAATTGAGTTGGAGGAATGAGATTCTCCCAGGAATGTGTTTTAGCCTGAGATGTCTGCTACCAAAGATCAGTGCTGAAGTACTCCATGTACTTGATTTAATTAAGCATTATAATTATATCCAAGTTAGCTTTTTTCTCTCTGTCTTTTTTTTTTTTTTCTCAACAGTATTTCCTGATTTTTCTTGGCCAATAGTTCAGATTTATAAACTTGTGTGTGAAGATGAGTTGTGGTAAACAAGGCCAATATAAGCAGGGTAGGTCCAAAACAGATATACAAAGACATAGAGAGGAGTTAACTCAATTTTAAGGATAGATCATATTAAGAATCATTCAATAAAAATAAGATTCTAGCCAGAAAAGTGCAAGCCCAAATGTTTTTTCTCAGTTTCAGAATATTCTGAATGATTTCTTTCTAACTCTCACACGTTACAAATACAAAAGTGCTTTTTGACCAATAACCCTACCAACTCAGCATAGGATCTGAAAGCCAAGGCGTGGTATTTTTGACCTATACACTGTTAGGGTTAAAACTATTTAAATTAAATTGATATTTTGCATTCTTGCAGGAATCACCACCTCAGTAATCCAACATGATTTTTTGGCTATGTAGTGGTGCTGGCTTGGTAGTATTAAAAGGGCTACAATGCCATCACTGGTGCTGCCTTCTGTTTGTTAAGTCCTCAGAATTTCTATTTACCCTTTCTCAGGCAATCTTTAAAAAATATTTTTGTTATTAACAAGTGCATTATACTACCCAGCTTTGCTGCAATAAGCAGACCTCCTACTATAAGCAGCCCCGTTGAGGCTGAGAGAAATAGAATAATACCCATCCAAATCTTCTGTTCTCACCGCACAGGTTGCATCTCGGAAGGACAGGCATGAAATATCCCTCTGGGGTTGCCGCCTCACACTTCTTTCCAGGTGGTACTAGCCCCTGTGGGCACATAGCCCTCCAGCACTTTGTGCAGCCTTCCTCTGCTATTGCCATCACACCCTGATGGGAAAGGAACTATCTTTTCTTCTCTGAACAAAATGTCAAATGAGAAAGATGTGTGTTCTTTGAGTACTTTTTTGGGACAGATTTAACACAGTTGATCTGGATGGATGTTAGGAGGAAGTTCTGGCTGGATGTTAGGAGGAGGTTCTTCACAGAGGGAGTGATTTGCCATTGGAATGGGCTGCCCAGGGAGGTGGTGGAGTCACTGTCCCTGGAGGTGTTCAAGAAAAGACTGGATGAGGCACTTAGTGCCATGGTCTAGTTGGACAGGGCTGGGGGCTAGGTTTGACTGGATGATCTTGGAGGTCTCTTCCAACCTGGTTGATTCTATGATTCCATGATTCTGTGATTCTATGATTCTATGATCTCAGAGATGAAGGTTGAGAAATCACATGGAGAAGTGAGACTTTCTCTGCAATAATCATTGCTAACACAGCACTGTTTTCTGTTAAGCAAACAGAATTGAGTCCCATGGAAAGGACAAGGGGTGATGGGGAAAGGTCACTGCTGGGGACATTCCCATTGCACTCCAGAAGAAAATGTTTCCCCATGAGCACAGTCAGACACTGTGATCTGACACCTATTTAAAGGAAGCATAGAAAACAGTTTGGATTGGCTGTCACTATTCCATGTTATGATCTGTAGCCAACCTACACATTCTATAATGTTTTGTTTTCTCATACTATTTCTGACCTGCACAGACACAGAGATTGCTTGGACTTCTAATCTCTCTGTCTGGGTATTTCTTATAACTATCAAAGAGTTATGATTTCTGTGCCTACAATGGGAAATTCATACAACTACAAAAACTAAGTGTTATGAAATGGACAATGTATGATGATATTTCAGCAAAACCATCATTAAACTATATTTACTTCATTGAAAATTATTTTTTATTAATTATTTCTCTCAGGCCAGATTGCGAAAAAAAGACATTCCAAGATCTTTCATGAGTAGATGTAGAATTATGTGCAACTGGAATAGAGTCAGATTGCTTTATTTGGGTTTGCTATGATCAAAACTTGCATTTTTGTCTGTCAAAGACCAAGGTAATTAACCTGATTGTTTAGAATTGCCATGTGGAACTCATACAACATTCTAGCAACAGTCTGTCTTTTGTGAGTATGCACCTTCCACCACTAAAATACCTCTATCCTTTTTCTGCTAAATGTCCTGTATGGAGATATCTAACCTAAAGCAATTAACTTTTAAATATGTTCTTAAAAATCTTACCTTCTAATTCATGTCATGGACATTTATTCAAGTCTTAAGATTTGAATGTGTTTGGCATAGCTGTCTCCCAGAGCTATAAAATATGCCAGAAAAATGTTCTGTATTCAGAAAATCATTGTTCCAGCTTTTAAAGTAAAATGATGCCTTCGTGTTGGCATCTACCCAAGCTTCCCAGACGCTGTTATATTATGCATCATTAGAACTACATATTTTTCAGTGATTTTGTTGTAGTACTGTCCTGGAGGTCCCATGTACCCCAGAAATTTCCTCTCCCTCTGTGGTTTGAATGGGAGAGGAAAAAGGCATGAACAGACCTGTTTCCCCCCACCCCTGCCCTGAAGGGGGGGGAGCAGGGGGACCCTTCCGGCAGGAGGGGTGCCCCGTGCCGGGCCCACACTGCACTCGGCTGAGGATTGGCTGTGTGATCTTCGTGCCTAGGAAGTGGTAACTCGGCTCTTTGTCCAAGAAAGGTATAAATATTGAGGGGTTCCCGCCTTGGGGTGTTCCTGCCTTGGGGTGCCTGCCATGGACTTCCTTCCTCGTCTTGGAGTTCTTCTCCTCCCCCTACCTGGATAGCTTCTATACACGGAGCCTCTACTCGCTCCGAAGACGCCCAAGGACTTCACCTTAAGCGTCCCATTGTGCAGCTGCATAGCCTCTTAATGACCCAGAAGGTGTCTGAAAAGACCACGGGACAGCCCTTTGAATCGTCCTTCTTTTCAAGCCAGCGAGCTCTGTTATGAGTAGCTTACGGCTCAGCCTGATTTGATAGTGGGGAACGCTATATTTAATAGCTCAAGCCTTTAACAACTCCTGACTTCAAATCAGTCAAGTTGACCTGTGGCATCCTATTGTGTAGATATTCTCAACCAACTAAGAACGAACCTGCTAATTAAATCTAAATTATCTTCTGTATATAGTTTTGGGGGTGGGTTTTCGGGAAAATAAAATAACTCAATTTTTATAAATTCCTGAATGTCCTGTAGGTCCCATGTACCCCAGGAATTTCCTCTCCCTCTGTGGTTTGAATGGGAGAGGAAAAGGCATGAAAAGACCTGTTTCTCCCCCCCTGCCCTGCAGGCGTGGAGTGGGGGGAAGCAGGGGGGACCTTTCCGGCACGAGGAGTGCCCCGTGCCGGGCCCACGCTGCACTCGGCTGAGGATTGGCTGTGAGCTTTTCGCGCCTAGGCAGTGGTAACTCGGCTCTTAGTCTAGGAAAGGGTATAAATATCGAGGGGTTCCCGCCTTGGGGTGCTCCTGCCATGGAGTTCATCCCCGTTTTGGATCGTGTTCCCGCCTTGGTGTGCCTGCTTGGAGTTCTTCTCCCCCCACCTGGATAACTTCTATACATGGAGCCTTTGACACTCGAAAGACAAGCCCTGAAGGACTTCACTTTAAGCGTCCTTATTGTGTGGCTTATCGCTTCTTAACGACTTTGAAGGTTGCTGAAAAGACCAGGGGACAGCCTTTTGAATCGCCCTTCTTTTCAAGCCAGCTGTCGTGAGTAGCCTAGGCTCAGCCTATTTTGATAGTGGGGAACGCTATATATTTGATAGCACAGATCCTTTTCCAATTACTGACTTAAAATTAATTAAGTGCCTCCATAACACTGACTCAGCCAAATTAATTCCTGCCTCCATAACAAGTACTGCAATTCACACTCACGGTAACATAAACAGGGAGGTAAACCAATTCCTAAATAACACTTCATTTATCAATATACATTTTAAGTGGATTTTGCATCCACCTTTACAATTGTAACCTAGAAGATTTTGAGAAAGATGGAGTTATCTCCTGACAAAAGAGCATAATAACTATAAATTCCACTCAGAAACAGCATCAGAAAGGTTGTATATGTGCCACACAGTTGTCTAATCACTGACCATATAATTTGTCAGTGATGCTCAGCGCAGTGACTATATATGTGTGCTAGCTGTCCTCCCCCTTGCAAGAATAATCAGATTAGCAGGGCATAAAGGACTAGTTTATGAAAGCAAAACCGGGGGAAGAGGAAAGGATCCAACCATGACCATTACTCACACCAATACAATAACACATTTGGTTCTGAAAATTTAGCTTGTTGGCATGGAGAAAATTTCCTGACACCCAGAACTGGCTCAGCAAACTGTCTTCTAGGCTTCAAAGCTGGTAAACAATTCACATAAGAGCTATGTGAGCATAGTGAATTTAAGCCTGAGAAGTTTGTGAATATGTAAAAACAAAATAGAAGCCGTTCTGTCCCCTTAACTACAAAAACATTTAACTTTGATGCCTGTCCTAATAAATGAGAATTATCCTAGATCCCTCCTCTAGCTTTTCTCAGTACTCTCTTACTTTACCTTGCAATATTACAGCTGAGGAGGTGGGTCAGCCTCTCCTACCTCCAATCCAGAAAGGATCTCATTTGCTCCCTGATTTTGCAAGCTGTCTGAGTCACTCACTAAACAGGAAAGATCTCATCAATACTAGCAAGGTTTCTCCACTATTCTGCTCCCAACAAGACACTACATCCTGCCCCTCCTTACCTTAGACCATTGCACTTCTGCTAATATTATCTATTTAACTGCTTTCCGTTGTTAGCTCATTTTTTCTTCCCTCATTGTGTCAATGCTAAAATTCAGACAAGTCATAGTGGTATCTCTGTACATGTCTTAGAATTTATTGGGATGCTGGAGGCACTGTGCACACCATACTCCCTGTTCCACCAGTGGAGACAGAAAGGGAAAAGGAGCATGATACAATGTCAGTGCAGAAATCCAGAGGAGAGAGCTTCTCTTCCAAATCCCAGATGTTGTGTGAAAAGTTTACAGCTTTCTCAAGGCAGAAAATCTTTCCAATTTCCAAGGTTTTTTTAATAAATTGGTACACAGTTCTAATGCCTCCATTATAGGTTTCTAAACACAATTCTAATTCAGTTGAATGCAACTCTAGGTATTAGAAGGAAATGTGGGAGGAAACATCTATCTGCAGGGGGAAGCACAAAATTCAAACTCCTCTAACTTGGAACTTTACAAAATCACTCTTATCAGGATTTATCACTGTGGCTTAGTCTTCCAGCACTCGCTCATCTCCGATTCCTCCATCAATGGAAAAAAATGAGGGCTACCTTAAGGGAAGATTAGAAAATGAAGTGTGAATTGCAAACAGGAAGAAACTATTTTATGTAGTAATAGGTAATGTGGAGGTGCTGGAACGTGTCCAGAGAAAGGCAACAAGGCTGGTGAAGGGCCTGGAACACAAACCCTATGAGGAGAGGCTGAGGGAGCTGGGGTTGTTTAGCCTGGAGAAGAGGAGGCTCAGGGGTGACCTCATTGCTGCCTACAGCTACCTGAAGGGAGGTTGTAGCCAGGTGGGGGTTGGTCTATTCTGCCAGGCAACCAGCAACAGAACAAGGGGACACAGCCTCAAGTTGTGCCGAGGGAGGTATAGGCTGGATGTTAGGAGGAAGTTCTTGACAGAGAGAGTGATTTGCCACTGGAATGGGCTGCCCAGGGAGGTGGTGGAGTCACTGTCCCTGGAGGTGTTCAAGAAAAGACTGGGTGAGCACTTAGTGCTATGGTCTAGTTGACTGGATAGGGCTGGGTGATAGGTTGGACTGGATGATCTCTGGAGGTCTCTTCCAACCTGGTTGATTCTATTCTATTCTATTCTATTCTATTCAACCTACAGAAATGGGGGCCTTCTGACAGATGGCTATATAATTGAGGTAAATATGGCTGAACACACAATAAAAGGCAACATGATAATTAAATTCCTGGGCAACAAAATTTTCAATCTTCAAGCACCTAGCATAGGACAATAAAAGAAAGGTGAAAATCCTGACGCATGATACAGAGCATGTTCCACAGATCCCTGTTTGAATGTATCTGTCCACCTGCCCTTTCTGCTTGGGCTGAGGTTGGGTGCTTCAGGTGAATGCTTAATCTGGCAGCAGATTTAAAAAATGGCAGGAGCATTATCCAAAACACTGAACATTTCCTTCAGACTTGAAAAGGTAATATTCTGGGTTTCAGCTCCCTTCTGGCAGAAAATGTGAGTTTCACATGCTTCTGCTGAGACATTTTACTCTGCAGTCAGGCTGTCATATTCTAAAGCAGGTTATCCCAAAGGCTGTCTCACTTGATTTAAGGGAAATGCAATAACTTAACATCAAGGAAATCTCTAGGGTACAAAGACCCATAATCTTTTCTCCACAACCTTCCCAAATTTCACTATTCCTCTTATTTGCTCTAGGTTTCCCCTTCTCCTTTTCCCATCCATTCTATTTTTCCTCCTTAACAGCTTCATTCTGAGAATAACTGAGTTTCTCTTGATATAAGTGCAACATATTGATATAAAACCTCAGCCTCAGTAAAGACATCAAGGCCTTTAAATGCATTCCTGGGAAAGAAATAAGTTACACTGAGACTGAATTTCTCCCACAATAGTGGGAGCTGAAATTGTGTTTTAATAAGCTAGGAAAGCGTAAAAGTGCTGCAGTGTACTTCAATTTGACTTTTAAAACTAGATGTTTTGAAGATTTTGCAGTTTTGTTTGCATTCAGAAAGCTGTCTTGTCTAGCACAGGGTTCCTCAAGAAGGCATTCAGATTGCTAGTAACAGAAGTCAATAAAAAGACAAGACTGAAAACTAAACTCCATGACATCTTTATGACTCTTAGTAGACTCATTCTCTGAGTAGATTTAAGGCATCTATAACAATGCAGAACTCAAAGGAGACTTCCTGGCCATAGGCAAGCTGACAGCTGGACTGATCTAGGGTAGGGTGTCCCTGCCCATGGCAGGGGCTTGGAACTAGATGATCCTTGTGGTCCCTTCCAACCCTGGCTGATTCTATGATTCTGAGTTGGGGAAAAGAGAAGCATCTAACTCTCGGTAGTCTGCTCCTGCTACCAAACCATCAACAGCCTGAAATCCATGAGGCATTTATGTAGCCTGATATTCAAGGGGTCAGACAAGCATGAGTCACTGTCATTCACTCATTTGCATAAAAGCAAGAGGCATTCACAGTTATGTTTTGGTCTATAGTCTATCCTCATATAAAACAGTGTTGCTCACGATAAACTGTAACTTCTGCCCTTTTACCTCTATGCTCTCCTGGCTCTCTTACCTCAACTCTCTGATTTTTAAAGTGAAATAATAATCTCTTCTTCATACAGAGGCTGGAACATGCACTTTTTAGGTGGATTTAACCTGAATGATTTATGATTTATAGTTTGTCCTGTCACTAAAACAAATCTACCAGGCCAGTTCTACTGCTGCGGAAAACCTTTTCATAGCTTTTCAGGGTTATTCTTTCTCTTTTTACATTAGTTGGGCAAATATTTTCCAGATAACTCTATTTTCTTAAGAGAGTTCTGTGGCAGTTTGAGGGAGTCACAGGTTCCCTTAAGATAACTATAGAAATGAAGTCCCTTCCCAGGGGGACAGACCCGATCATCCCAGGATATCGTAACACTACTATTCTATTCTGCTTTCACATATCACAGTTTATAAGCCAGTGCCTGGCTGATATCTTTCTCTTCCCTTCCCTTCCCTGCCTCTCCTCCCTTCATTTCTCCAAGAAGAGCATGTGTTCCTTCTTATCTCATGATTTGTGTCTGGGAGATGGCTTCTAGCTGGCAGGGAATTTTGAGCTGCATCATGCAGCTTGCTGAGGCCTTGTAGGTCTAAGCTGGGAGGGCAGTTTTGGCCTCCCTGAGGGTGGAATGGGTGGAGGATTCTAGATGGTTTTACTCCAATAGACTTGGCCTAGCTTGTGGACATATTCATTCTACCTGATTGCCTTTTACATATATCCACCAGTAACTAGACTCTCTCGTTACACTTCCAATCAGTGTGCAGTATGTTCATTCTTACTCTCCAAAAGGAGTGTAATTTCTGTCCTCCAGTCCCAGATAGCTCGTGGCCTTAAAGTGGGACAAGGTCTTTCTCTCTATATATTTTACCTGGATTCTTCCATGCACTCACAGAAATCTCAGGCAGCCATCTTCTTTCTATGAAGTTTCGATGTTACGCATTTGATTTCCTTTTGATCTTTGCCAGACTCTCGCTATCTCTATGTGATGGTTTGGGTGTCCCCTGCCCCCCCACACTTAGGAAATCACCCAGACTAGACTCAGCCGGCTCTGAAAATTGAATGAAGCTTATTATTTACACCTTAGCACAATATACAAGCAGATATTTACAGTATATACAGAAATATACAAGATAAAAGGTAATACAGAAACACAACTCCCCTCCCAGAAACCTGAGTCCCAGGAGGGGCTCCCAACCACCCCTTCACCTTCCCCCTACCCCTCTCTACCTTACCCCAGTCCCAAGGAAGAATGGAGGTTTAGCCAGGTGGTTAGGAAGCAAAGTGGATTAATTAAAGAAATGGAGGGTGAGGTTAGAAGAGAGATACAGCTTCAAGCTTGCCAGCAGGCGAAGTGCTTACCTGTGTTTTTATTTCTTGTTCTTATACATCTCAGCAAGCCTATGAGTGAAGTAGACATCACCATTGTTTTCCTTTCACAGCCTATAATCTAATTCTTCTCAACAAAACATTCTAGCTAGCTTCAAACTAGCACACTCTATTTTTACAGGCTGTTTATTCCTACCAAAAGATACTGTCCTCTCAGCCTCTGTGCAGAGAAAAGGCTTCCTATGGGTGGGGCTGAAGAAGAAGGAATCAATTTAGTGGTACTCATGCCAAAACCACCATACAATTAAACCATAGCCTGAGTCTTCCTTAAAGATTCACTGCCTGTTGTTTAATAAACCATGAGATAAAACCTAACATTGGATTCACAGCAGGAGAGCAAAATATTAATTGAGTTGACTAACCCAATCTAGTACTTGTGTCCCACTTTCCTAATTCTCAATATAACAGACTTCATGACACTCCAAGCTGCAGGGCTGGACATTGCTTGTATAAGATTTTATGGCTCTACAGCAAAATGCCAATTGTCATAGTTTTATCTATTAAGTGGATTAGGTGTCAGGAATGTCAGGTGTATGTTAAGTATATATTAACAAATTCACTGTCCTAAAACAGGGCTGTTGACTTTGTTTATGCAGAAAAAACTTTGAAGCAGTGCCATTTTAGATACTTACAGGGATGTTTTTCAACCATTGTTTGAGCATTTTTTCCTGTGCTACTAGTCTGTGAACTATTATTCATCTAATTTACCTGCGGTGTGATAGAATAGAATAGAATAGAATAGAATAGAATAGAATAGAATAGAATCAACCAGGTTGGAAGAGACCTCCAAGATCATCCAGTCCAACCTATTACCCAGCCCTATCCAGTCAACTAGACCATGGCACTAAGTGCCTCATCCAGTCTTTTCCTGAACACCCCCAGGGACGGTGACTCCACCACCTCCCTGGGCAGCCCATAATAACTGTGTCATATAACTTATTCCCATATGCTGTTTTATTTCTTCACCAGATGTACTTATTTTTTCCCCTTTTGCTGGGACATGCATTATCTGTGGAAGATGATATTTCAAACCTGAGGAGGAGGGTGATTTAAAGTGGTTGGTTTTTTTGTTGTTGTTGTATGTTTGCTTGGTGGTTTCTTGTTGTTTTCTGGAATACAATGAGCTTTTCAGAAATTAAGAGAGAATCTCCTGGGTCATTGTCAGTTATTCATTTCTCTCAACAAAATGAGAACTGATTCTCTTAGGTTTCTTAAAAAATATGCTGGTTATATCCATAAACAAGAACAAAAGGCCAAGCTGTACCCACCATGATGTTCTGGTTTTTCCTGGTGGCTTGTAAAATGTGCAGTACAATAAGCAGCACTGAAAGGTTTACACTGGTTTACACTGTATTCTGAAATCTCTGTACTGCTTTTACAACACTGTTTTCCTGAATTTTAAACCTGTATATATTATATGGAACAATAACAACAAAACCCAAACCCAAACAACAACAACAAAAAACCCCAAATCTAAACCAAGACCTTTGTGTTTCAATGAATTCCTGTCATGGTGATAAATAAATTATAATTCTTCTCTGTTTTATACTGTAAACCAGTCATGATGCTTGATTGTGGATTTATATTACAAAGAGCTAAGTGGTATATAATCCTGCTACCTTCTGTAGGCTATAACCTTGCAGGTGCGCTATGTAAACGGCAGCCAACACAAGCTCAATCTTTTCCCCATTTGCAGCCAATAAATCTTCCCCAAAGATGTTAATATGGAAGGTTTGCAGAGCATTTGTCTGTCAGATGTTTAGAAGAGTGGGTTGTAAATATGACCACTTTTACAACAGCAGAAGACAAAACAATCAATATTTGAACTCCGTAATGAGCATTGTCAGTCTATGTCAGTATTTATGCCAGTTAAGAAGCTTTATTCACCTCAAGGGGTTGAGGTTATTTTCCTTCTCAGAACTCAAAAAGGAACATAGGGAAGGGGGGGGAAACAGAGGTCTGAAGACCTCCTTTTGCAAAATGACACATGAGCAGCAAAGACAGCATTGTGCCTAATAGAATTAACATCAGTGTGCCAAAACACAGTTCCTCAGGCATATTTGCAAAAAAATTGTCTGGAAGTACTATCTTCTCAGCATCTTCTGCATAGGCTGATGTTTATAGACACATGAACCATTCCCTTAAGTGGTGGTTAAACACAATGTGTTAAGGCGCTGTCGTGGAGGGCCCATAGGCCCAAAAACAGACTTGCATATGCCTTGCCCTGCCTGGACATGTTTTTCCTGCTTTTAGTCAGGGGTGAGCACATGGCCAGCACAGAGGGGCACAACGGGCCTGGTGCCGTGGAGACTGGCTTGCCCAGGCTTTAGGTTGTGTAAGCCCCCACGTGCACAGCTCAGGCTTGCTGGGTGCTAGGCCCATGTGAGCCCCATATTTGGAAAGTCCAGGCCTGTGGCTCCTTGCCTATTATGGCAAGGTTGGCTGGCTGCAAGCCTGATTGGTTATTGGTGGCCAATGAGACCATTGATCTTGGCCCACAGTTAATAAATAGAGGTGCACTCACGTGGCAGCGTTCCTCTTTCGCTCGCCGGTGCATGCACTCAAGCCTGCCTTTACGGAGCTCAGACTCCCCGTGCAGCCGTGCATCCCTCTGCACGCCCATTGCCTTATTCCCTGGTGTGTGCCACAGCCACGAGATACCAGGAGCAGACCTA
>WAAF01012306.1:81050-100022 GCA_013400475.1 Tricholaema leucomelas | reverse complement strand
CAAAGATGTTAAAGAGCACTGGTCCCAGCACTGACCCCTGAAGAACACCACTTGTCACCGGTCGCCAGGTGGAAATTATATTTATACACTATATTATAGGACTATAGAATAGGAGATTGTTAACAGAAGAATAAAACTCTGAAAACTTTGGGATCAACAATTTCCACTGGTCCATCAGTAGCACATAATTAGGCACCCAGAATTGTGTTAGAATATTGAAGGAAATTATAGATACACTGATTCCTTTTTATATATGTAGGTGCTCTCAGCAGCTTGGCAGCATCCACTCAGTCTCAAGGTGTAGTGAAGGCTAGAGGTACACTCAGTATAAGGAAAGGAGGAATCCAAATTAATCCACAATAAAAATGAAGATATTCAAGTAGGACTTGTGATTCCTTATGCCATCATTACTGCTGTGCTTAATAGATGAATGGCACACCCCTAGCCGTAGGTGGCTCTAAGCCAGGTCTTGAGTGTCCTGTGATATCTCATTCACAGGATATGGAGCTAGGAGCTACCACGGCTAGAAACGCTGCCCAAAATCTCCTAGGTTTTTCATGCTTCTGCATGTACCTGAGTCCAAGCTGCAGGCAGGCACATGCATAAAGCAGGATTCCTGGTCTATGTGTCTGACTCTCTAAAAGCAGGCACTGGTCATTCTTTCAGGAAACGCCAGGACCTGTTCTGTACTGGTAGTGCCCAGAAGACCAGCCTGAAAGTTCACTTCTAATACTGTACTTCAGTATGTCACCTGTCAATCTACCTTACATGCCTGGTTATTAGCCATTCTGACCAGAGCTGAGGGTAATCTCTGAAATGCCCAGGACTCTTATTCAGCTTCAAATCCAGCATTTGGAGCATTTGGTAGCTTTTATTTGCAGGAACTAAGATTTCAGTTTGTTCATTACGGAGCTTTCACAGGTCTTGGTGCAAGCAGCCACCAGGAAATATTTCAGCTTCCCCACAGCCCAGAGCTCATTGCTGAAAAGTGAAAGGTTATAAATCAATCATATTCAGATTTGTCTACGCAGTGTTTCTGATACCTCCCAGTTATACATCCACACAGAAATATCAAAAGCTGCTGTATTAAACTTGAATAGAAACTCTGACCTATAACAAGAAGCAATCAGTCAGAAGAAAACCAAGGACTCACACAGAAGTTGCAATGAGAGCTCTGTAATTTTGTAGCCACGCTAGTTCTCATGATTACTAATCTAGCCATGACTGTATTTCTATGACTATTTGAGAAAAAAACCTCAAACTTGCCTTGTTTTGTAGCCTGCATTAAGAAGGTCCAGCTACAAAAGAAATAAAGTACAAGTTCTATCACACAAAAGGAGATAGAGAAGAACTTTCTCTTCAACAAATTCACTCGCATGTATGTGATTTATTTCATAGTTCTGCTTCTTATGATTCAAAATACTTTTACTCAGGCTAGCAGGGAAGTGAAATACCAAGTTTCACAAAACTTGACTGTCTGTCATTTATAGCTACCAAAAGACAGAGAAAACGATACTGTTATGTGTATATGGTTAACACTCCAGGAGGAGTGGCCCTGAACGAGACACTTGACCTCAGGTGTTCTTGACCCCTCCCCAGGGGTGGGTCTGAACACCACCAGGTGATGGTTAGCCCACTCCCCCTTTCCTGTCCCATAAAAGCAGGGGGACTGCCTGTTCCTCTCTTGATCTGGACCACACTGCAGCTCTCTCTGCATCCCTGCATCTCTCCACACACATTACCAGCCGTTTACCACGTGGCCACCACCATCACAAACTCGGGTTGTATTTATAGCTTTTGTATTTGTTATTTCCCCCTTCCCTACACCTTTGTAACCTCCCTACCTCTGATACCCTTTTAAGTTATTGTTAAACTTTTCTTTTTAACATCCAAATCGAGTGAGATTGATTTATTTGGGTGTGCTTACCTTTCCTCTCTACTTCTAATTCCGTTCTTTGGGGAAGGAGGTGGGGGGAGAGGGAAGGGCACTCTACAAAATTGTTATCGATTCCATCAAATTTATTAGAGTCCCTGGGAATTTAAATTAGAACTGGGACATTATGCTAGAGGGGGAAACTAATTTTTCCACTTCTCAATTAAAAAGGAAAATATTTAAGAGCTAGTCATGCTTTTCTAAAGCATTCTGACTGTCATAAACTCAAAAATAGCAATCTGATAACCAAGGCTTTGATCTTTCACTCTTATTGTTGGTGGAAGAGGCTCAGAGCTGAACCCAGACCTCCAATTGTGTTACACCAGTGTTAAGTGAAGGGGAAGAATCACCTCTCCAAATCTGCTAGAAATTCCCTCCCCAGTGAAGCCTGGGATGATGGAGCTATTATATAACTTTCTACTATTTACATTATTAACATCCCCTGTTCAGTTGTTCAAAAAGTAGGTATCTTCACATGTATTTGCCTTCTTATACAAGGAAACCATCTTTTTACATACACAACAGTTACATGACAGAATCCAAATAAAAGACCTCTGTTCAAAAATGTAAAGCTTAAAGAAAAAAAACAGTCTCTTTAGTAACAAAAATCCTTTCTCTTGTAGCAACTGGGAAAACACACAAGCCTCAGTTATCTTTAGACAACAGTATCTCATAAAAATCCAACCCGATAATCTGAGCTATTTATAGTACCTAAGATTATGCAATTTAAAGTCAGTCATCAAGAAATAAAACTCCACTCAGTCTTCCCAGTGTATTTCTGAAGTTGTTTGATCTTGATAAGCCAAATAAATTTAACTAGTTTAAGTAAAATAATAAAGCTGTAAGCATGATCAGAAATATCTTTATTTCACTAAGGAACTGTGCTAGTTTGAAGCTAGCTAGAATGTTTTGGTGAAAAGAACTAGATAACAGGCTGTGAAAGGAAAACAACAGTGATATCTACTTCCCTCATAGGCTTGCTGAGATGTATAGGAACAAGAAAGAAAACCACAGATAACCACTCTCACTTGGGCTGCTGGCTGAGCTGCATCTCTAACCTCACCCTCGGTTTCTTTTCTAATCCACTTTGCTTCCTAACCCCTCTGGCCAAACCTCCATTCTTCCTTGGGACTGGGGTAAGGTTGAGAGGGGGTAGGGGGAAGGTGAGGGGGTGGTTGAGAGCCCCTCCTGGGGACTCAGGTTTCTGGGAGGGGAGTTGTGTTTCTGTATTACCTTTTACCTTGTATCTTTCTGTCTATAATACTGTAAATATCTGCTTGTAAATTGTGCTAGATGTAAATATAAGCTTCATTCATATTTCCAGAGCTGGCTGAGTCTAGCCTGGGGGATTTCTAAAGGGGGGGGGGAGACAGGGAACACCCAAAACAATAGGAAATGCAGTATGCACTAAGCAAAAGGGAACATTCACTTCCCTTAATATTTGACAGTACTTTCTGTATGCTTTCTTGGATATTTCGACAGCAATTTGCATTGGAGAAATATCCTAAAGAGCAGCAAAGTCAGTAAAATCTCTGTCCTCAGATGTTTTCAGGACCTAAAAGCTAGGTCCTAACAAACCTGGTCTTATCAGATAACTGACTGCTTAAAGCAAGTGGCTGGAATAACAATCCACCAAGTTTTCTTGCAAGCCAAATAATTCCATAATTCAATAGTTCAGCTGACTGGCTTTCTTCTCTTGCAATATCTATAGTGTTTGTGGTCCTAAAAGTCTACGCATTCCTATCTTTGAAAATAAGTTCCTTTTGGGGGGCTTTGTTGCACATTTCTTACTTAATCTGTAACTCTGTTGTATCCAAAGGAGCAAGAAATCTCATTTTAAAGTGGAAATATGCTCAGAAAATTAATTGACATCTTTTATCTCATAAAGAATTTCTTATTTTCCTGAAAAGTGTTGATAAAATAAGCTCTAGTATCACCATCGCAGGAGATTCTCTACTTTTGTAACCTGGCAAAATAGGAGATGGGAAAATGTATCAGAGCCTTACCCTATCATCTGATCCTATCAGAGGATTTGTATGTCCTCTGTGTGTCACCAAATTACTCCTATTCCTACTGGTTTACTCTGCAGCCTCAAAGAGCTAGATTCCTCTTTCACTGAACCCCCAAAGTAGTTAAGATAGCCCTGGAAAGAGAGGTGCATCTTTAGCTTAAAACACATGTACTTCCTTGAATATGCTGGCTTTTTGGATAATGGTTTAATAAATGGAATGCAGAATTTCACATTATACAAAAGATTTTATGAAGCAAGCACAGCTGAGAAAAGCTTTTAAGAATTGGTAGAAACAGGAAGCTATTCTCTATGGAGAAGAAGCTGTTACAGGGTAAGAACAGGTTTTACAATGCAATTCAAAGCCAAACAACATCCATTTCACTTAAAACTTCACTTTGGTCTTTCCTCTCAGGTGTTTTGCAGAGCTTTACAATCAGAAAAAATGAGCTTAGTGCAGAGTAACCTTGGGATAAAAACTTCAGGACTTCAGTTTGAAATCAAAATATCAGCACAGTTTTCATTGACTTTTTAACTAAACCTGTCCAAACTGAATTTGGAAATAACATCCTGCTGAAATTCTCCATTAGGAAATAAGTGGGCTTCTAATTTAAATCATTTAGAGCAGGAAGAAAAAAGATTCAAGAATTTCTAGCTGGCTCACTTCACACTACTCCATCAATTTTCCCAGTATTCCTAGAGCATCATGCTATTTTCTTTAAAATCTTTGAGTATCTCATCTGCAAAATAAACAAAATAGTGAATCATACCAATACAGTTTAAGGAGGGAATTTAGACATGGCAGGACTAATTCCAAAGTCTGAAACTTAACTTTTGTTAAGTACAAAAAATTCAAACAAATGGACAAAGCTATTTTTCCCTTTGCTGTGGCTGTCGTGGTAGGCCTAAGCAGGCCAAAATAGGCTTATACATGTCTTGGCTTGCCCAGGCATGTTTTTCTGCTCTCCCTCCTTCTATTTTGGGGATAAGACAAAGAACCTGGAGCCAGTGAGTCTAAGGATGATGGCTTGCTCAGACTTGTTTTGCTCCTGTGGTAAACAAGGTGCACACACTTAGCTTGTGCCTGCCTTGTGCAAGGCCTGTGCTTTCCCCAAATGTGGGTAAAGTAAGCCTATGGTTTCACGTAACATGGTCAAGCTTGAATAACTGCCATTCTGATTGGCTATTCTGTGACCAAAGGCCCATTAGTCTTGGGCTGTATTGATAAAAGAGTTGAGCTGGTAACACAGTGTGCTATGCTGTTGCTGCTTGCCTGCTGCCATTGCTTACTGCCTCAGTGCATCCTGAATTACCTGGAAACTCCACTGCCTCGAGTTTACCAGGAACAGGCTCTAAATGCCTCCACGCAATCGGCCTGCATAGCCAGCGTGACATTGTGCTGAGACTGCACATCACAAGACATCCTGCCTACACCTGAAAGTCTCCTTCCAAGATGGGAAGTCCTGCAGATACACAGATCATCCAGAGAAGGCAGAACCAGGTCAGAGATAGTCTGCCTCCTTTCCTCAGCATCCTGTGAAGTTTGGGAAGATTCAGAAGCCTCAGCAGCTGACAAGACCATAACAGAATTCCCTGAATGCGTTTGGGTACTGTCTGAAGCCCTGCGAGCCGGGAAATAATATTTTGTGAGTAAATATTTAAAGCCTCTTGTACTTCACCATTGCCTTCTGCCATAAGCAGAAAGGAGCTTCTGAGTCCATCTAGTTGGCAAATGATGTATTGACAGCAAGCGGTATATTGACTGCAGGATCCTTCTCTTCCACTTCAGCTGAGCTCAATTAATGTTTATATATTTTTGCTAGTTATTTCGAGATCTAGTTATTCCTCTGTGTAAAGTTTCCATGACCATGCGAGGAGACAATTACTATTAAAATTAGTGGTCATGGGTGGTGAGAGTTCTGAATATCAAAATGAATAAACAATATTAATTTTGGAAAAATATAATCTCAGATTAATTACCCTTCCATTACAGTGGCTCTTTGCTGACCTTCTACTGCAACCTCCAGCTCCACCCATTCTCTTCATTCTCCTTTTAACATTCTTTATCCCCACGTAGACAAGAGCCCAGATCTTGTATCTTATTTGTCTCACTTCCCAGTCATTCCTCTATAATCCTTAGCAATTGAGATATCCATATGCTTTCTCATAAAAACAAGACTGCGTCCAACACAGTCATTTTTCAGCAGCTCAACTCTATTTACTACAAAAGCAAATTAGTGCTATAGCAGCTTGCTTGTTTTTTGAATATTCATACCCTCAATGAAAAATGAACTTAGTACTGGGCAGGCAAAGCCACACTGACCTTTGTATATATTTTCACTGTCCAAGACAATAACCTACATCAGCATTTATGATCCTCCTCACAACAGAGTGGTTCTTCTCCTCTTAGTCTAAAGTAATGGAAGTGACACTGAGCACCAGTGCTCACTAGCTGCAGTATTGTAGGCAGACAAAAGAATTTCATATGTACCACTTAGCCTTTTTGACAGGTTTATCTGTAGCCAGACAGCTTAAGAGATTGTACATTTACTTACTGGCATGTCATTGTCAGGCCTCTAACCAAGGGAAACCATGCAATGTCTGAGCAAAACAGCTTTCATTTCACTCACTGCTTGCTGAGTGAGGGGCAACTCAGCCTTGCATAGCTCCTCAGAATCACTGCCACTTCTGCACGTGGATGCACTTAGAGCCTGAGAGACCTCCAGTTTATTTAGTAGCTGTGTGCCAGTGTTGACATCACTGTTTCCATGTGTACCTGCTACAGCCAGGGCAGACTGAGAAGCGTGTCACCAGAGAGCAAATGCAAAAGAGGGCAAACTTATTTACAGAGTGAAGTCTTCCTCCTTAATCTGTTCACAAAAGGGGCTTGGCAGGGAGGATTCTCCATATCAGCTTTCACTGAACATAGTCTTTCTTTCAAATAAACTTACAAGACCGGATGAGGCACTTGGTGCTATGGTCTAGTTGACTGGATGGGGCTGGGTGCTAGGTTGGACTGGATGATCTTGGAGGTCTCTTCCAACCTGGTTGATTCTATTCTATTCTATTCTGTTCTATTCTAAGACAGAACCTGCTCCATGCACCACAATGTGGCTGTGGTACAACAGTCCATGTGCATGGTATGGTGCTCAAGTGAGGTCACAGATTTAGGGCCCATAGTAGGTTAGGAAATCCCCCCCCCAGCCCCCCAAATAAAACTTACCAGACCAGCTCAGAAGGTTTGGAAGTAAGATAAAGCTATATTTAACAGCAAAGCCAAATTCACAAGCATACATACAAAAATATATTTACATGTATTTACAATTATATACAATTTAGAAATAATACAGAAATCTACTCCTCCCTGGACAAAGAAAGCCCAGGAGGGGCAAACACCACCTTCTTCTCTCCCCCCACAGATAGAAAACCAGCAAGATTTCACGTCCTGTCTGGTCAGCCAAGGTTAGTATTCAGTTATGCACAGAGGTGCAGTGGAGGAGGTGGGAGGCAGAAGGCAAAGTGAACAAAGAGTGAGAAATTGTATATACATTGTTGGTTTATCCCTCTTAGCAAACCAATGAATGATACAGACTTTATCATTATTATTCTTGCTCATTCAGTCTATATTCAAAAGAATGTCCAGAAAGTTCCTCTCTCTTGTTTGTAATTTAGAACCAAAATGGAATGCGAGCTCTTAAACTGCTACAGGGCCCTTCCTGCAGAGAGAAGCTGGCTCAGGACCCAACCTCCTGGCTTTTCTGTGCCAGAGATCAGGAAGGTGAACAGCTCCAAATACTTATCAAACAGGTCCCAGAGGGGAAATGCAAAGAAACAGGGTTTTTAAAAGCAGTTTGGAAAGTCTCTCTCTTCTTATTTATTTAATTTCAGAATGGCAGAGGCCAAAGATTGAAAGAGGAAAGTGTCACCAGGGAGGGACTGGAGGCCAATAAATATTCTGCATTAGAAAGCAAACAAGCCAAAGCAAGGAGCATTTTGTTCTCTGAATATTCCCTGTAGGTCTCATTAACTGTCAAAATTAAGCAAAGATACAAACATTTTCCACAGTGGCTCTTGTTGCTGGGAGCATTCACATTGATGTCACCACTTCTGAAGTGATTCAGAGCAACTTGCAGGCAGTAGAGAGATGAACTTCCCAGTGACAATAATACAGTCTGCTGTCATTTTACATTTTAATTAAGTTCCCTGTGCTACTGCAGTGCTCAGCTGATGTGACCTTCCTAGTACCAAAGTGTCAGGCAGAAAAGCTCAGATGGGCTTTTATGTTTGTTTTTGATGAGTTCTCGCAGTGACCTTGTTCAGCTTAGGGACAAATGAGCCAGAAGTTGTTCTTTGTTGTTACCCCACTTTAACTGCAGTCTCTGCTAGCAGTTTTGGAATCCTTCAGGTAGACAGTTATGGCTTTTAGTTATGGTACCTGAGTACAGCTGCAATCAGGAGTTTAGACCATATACCAAAGGAAGCTGACAACTTTGCCTACAATCTCCATTAGCTGCCAAGGGATTGGTATTGGTTTTTTCTATCTGCAGCAGTGAGAAAGTAAGCAATGAGAACTTTCTTAACACTTTAAAATCTCAAAGTTTGCTGTCCAATTTTGTTTTCAGAATCTAAGCCAGAGCTTTATAAAGCCCTATTCTAATATGGCTTTATACATAATAGAGCTTTAAAAGTCATGTAAGCTCCATTCTAAACCAACTTTGAGTTATCTCTTTCAACATTGAACATAATTGCTTACGCCAGATGTTCTCTGAGCATTTTCTCCAGCATAATTTAAACAGGTAAGAGAAAACCTGTGGCAAGCAGCTCAAAGCAAAATCACAGAATAACAGAATCACAGAATGTTAGGGGTTGGAAGGGACCTCAAGAGATCATCAAGTCCAGCCCCCTTGCCAGAGCAGGATCACCTAGAAATGCAACCAGGAAAGTTTTGAATGTCTCCAGTAAAGGAGAGTCCACAACCTCCCCAGGCAGCCTGTTCCAGCGTTTTGTCACCCTCACAATCAAAAAGGTTTTCCTCATGTTTACATGGAACCTCCTGACACTTGCCCTTCACGTATTTATAAACATTAATGAAGTCACTTTTCATTCTTCTCTTCTTCAAGCTAGAGAGCCAGCTCCATCAGCCTTTCCTCATAAGGGATGTGTCCCAATCCCTTAACCATCTTTGTGGCACTGTGCTGGACTCTTCCAAGCAGTTGCCTTGCCTGTCCTTCTTAAACTGAGAAGCCCAGATCTGGACACACTAAGGATAAGTAGAAGGAGAGGAGAACCTCTCTTAATCTATTAGCTATACCTTTTCTAATACACCCCAGGATGCCACTTGCCTTCTTGGCCACACGGGCACATTGATGGCTCATGATAACTCCATTTTCTGCCAGGTCTTTCAGGTCCTTTTTTCCAGAGCTTCTCTCCAACATACCAGACCCCAACCTATAGAGGTCCATGGGGCTGTTGTTTCCCAGATGCAAGAGTCTACGCTTGCTGCTGTTGAACTTCAGTTTCTCCCTGCTCAGCTCTGCAGCCTGTCTGTCTCATTGAATAGCAGCACAGCCGTTCATTTACATGGAAAGTAAATTATGGAAACACAACTTCATCTGAAAAGTTTTGGAGAGGGAATAAAATCTGCAGGGGTTCTACATAGCAGACAAACACAAGAACTGTAGTAGCACAAAGAGAATCTGGAGATAGATAAGTGAAGAAAATATTTTGCTTTTAACCTAAGAAAACAGACAATACTGCAATATTGCCTAAGAATTTATTCAGCTGCTATCTCATTTCTGGGCATACTAAACTTTTACATTTTCAGAAAGTAAAATAAAATCAATATAATAGTAGAAAAATATAAATAATAGAATCATAAAATGTCAGGGGCTGGAAAGGGACCTCAAAAGACCATCTGGTCCAGCTCCTCTGCCAGGGCAGGATCACATAGTACAGACCACACTGGAACACATCCAGATGATTCTTGAATATCTCCAGAGAGGAAGACTCCACAACCTCCTTGGGCAGCCTGTTCCAGTGCTCTGTCACCCTCACAGTGAAATAATTCTTTCTCAGGTTCACATGGAACCTCCTATGCCTCAACTTCCACCCACTGCCCCTTGTCCTGTCACTAGGCATCATCAAGCAGAGCCTGGCTCCAGCCTCCTGGCACTCACTCCTTACATATTTATAAACATGAATGACATCACCCTCCTCTCCAAGCTAAAGAGCTTCAGCTCCCTCAGGCTCTCCTCATAAGGAAGATGTTCAGCTTCTTTAATAATTTTTTTAGCTCTCTACTGGACTCTTTCAAGCTGTTCTCTGTTCTTCTTGACCTGGAAGGCCTGAAACTGGACACAATACTCCAGATGAGGCTTCACCAGTGTCGCGGAGGGGGTTCTGCCCTTATCGCCCGTTTGTGGCGAAGGGGAGAAATCAATAGGTGCGAGATCATTATATAAANGAAATAGGAATCTTCCCATTTCTAGGGATATTAATGATTCTTCCCATTTCTAGGGATATTAATGATCCTCCCGGCTTCTGGGGGAAATCAATACAGTCTCTACCTCCTTCTCCTGGTGAGGATACCTTCTGCCTTGTCTCCTGGTTCCTCCTGGAAGCTTGGTCCAGGAACTGCTTTGGGACCGGTGGCAGGACCTCTATTGCTGGAGAATGGGTGCTATGCAGCACAGTTCTCACTCTGGCTGTCAGGTCGATCGCGTCTCTGCAGACAAGGGGTCTGCTCCTGGTGGCTTGGCAGCTTTGGCTCTTTCCAGGCTGAAGCAATGGGCATACACGGCTAGCTGGAGTCTGTTCTCCTCAAATATATAGACAATGCAGGATCGAATGTCCTGATTAGTTCACCATGGCTGGCTGGCTGGGAGATTCTATCTCCATAACAGCATGAGCAAATAGGCTGGTGAAACAAAGTAATATCAAGGTTGTGCCCAAGTATAAGTATAAGCGATCGTGAGCGTGAGTGTGAGTGTGAGAGAGGAGAGAAGCAAGCTCTGGGGAGCTGGAGAAAAGCACTGGCACACGTGTGCGCTCTCATTCATAAACTATGGGCTGAGATCAATTGCCCCAATTGGCCACTATTGACCAATTGGTTTGGCAGACAGCCAAACATCACCAAAATAGGTGAATTCACTATGCCTTATACCTCCATAGATGGAGAGAGCATAGGCTGGGCCACACGCTCAGTGTGGGCTTATGCAACCTGTTTACAAGCTGCTTATGTAACTTGTTTACTACACAGGCCTTAGCAGGGCCGGGGCCAGGCAGACACCCTGGCACCTTGGCCTTTTGTGCCTTTTATGCCTTTTAATGTGTTTACCTGTTTTGGGCTTGTTTACCCCTGGTTTGGGGAGGAACATGCCTGGGCAGGCAAAGCAAAGTGAGGCATAGAATGAGCCTATTTTTCGGGCCTATGGGCCCTCCACGACAACCAGGGCAGAGTAGAGGGGGAAGGAGAGCCTCCTTCAACCTGCTAATCATAGCCTTTCCAATACACTCCAGAATGGCATTGGTCTTCCTGGCCACAAGAGCACACTGCTGGCTCATGGCCATCCTTCCATCCACCAGGACTCCCAAGTCCTTCTTCCCTTCACTGCTCTCCAGCAGGTCAGTCCCCAAGCTACACTGATATACAGGAACACATAAAATGTTAACATATCAAATAGAACCAAAACAAACTTATAAGTGATTGAAAATTAAAATAAAACCCGTTGACATGAGAAATAAAACAATGTTTCCAGTCAGAACTAAAATACATCGGGGTCATCATTTGCCATAGGCTGCGATACCATAGTATCAAGAGTAATAAGAGACGGGGAGAGAGCTTAATTTAAGCAAGTTCCAATTTATTTCACCTAAGCATAGGTTTATATACCCTTCAACGAAGACTACGAAACAGGATTACAAAACTGTGCCAAATTCTAATTGGTTCGACATTACATACTACTTATTAGAATCTTCCCATCTTCCAACAGAGCACAACAACCTTCTCTGTATCACAACTACGCTGTCTTAAGCAGACAGTGAGCAAACAGGCACCAGGTGGTACCAGCCTGTGAAGACCATAAAGCAATTAGTTTAGACTACAGGCCTCTTGTTTTCTTTTAGAGGCACTTTGATCTTACATTTTCCCTAGCTTGCTCTCAAGCCCACAACTTGTATCCAACAAGTTCTCAGAAAAAAATTGCTGAAGATGTTCCCCTTTTGAGATATATGTCTTCTTTTAAAGAAAACCTATTTACAAAGGCCTCAGAGTTCATGACAATGCATTGTTTTGTACAACAGTGCAACTAAGTTCTTCAACGTGCAGCTAGAAGGATGTTTTTGCCCCAAAAAAGGATATTTTTGTCCAAAAAAAAAAGGTAAAAAATGAGTTTAATAACACATACCTGTCACTTCCCTAAAAGATGACTTTTCACTAAGTAAAAAGGTAGACATACTAATATTTATGAAGTGGCAGCAGCATAAATTTGACAGCCCTGTATCACATTGTTGCTGACAAAATATTCAGTCATCCTGTTTTAAAAACATTACATTGAAATATGACACTCCATTTCCTTACAGATGGATGATGAAATCATTCTCTTTAATATCTTTTTGTCCTCTATCATGAAGCAGGTCATAACTCTCCTGCACACCTCTGAATAAAGATAAATGCATAATTATACGTAGGTAACATTTTAAAGTGAGATACCTAATAAAGAGAATAAAACAGCTGTGCCTTCAGCAGTACCTCCTCTTTACTACTGCATGATAAGGATAGTAGCTTGCAACCATTTCAGAAGCTTGATGCCCAACTTACACAGTATTTCAGAGTATTCAGCACGCAAGTTCCTTGGAAATCCCCTCCACACTTTTCAGAAGTTCTATGGGTTTTTTGAGGAAAATTAAACTAGAGGCATGGTTATGGATAGTTACCATAAAAGTTGCTCAGCTCCTGGTCACCCTTCAATAATTGCACAGCACATTGGCCAGAGAAGCTAGACTTTAAGAATAAATAAGTTATTTGGGATTAAAACTATTCAAATGAAAATGCCAGAAATAGGAAGCAGTGAAAGGGCTTACAAAAGCTACAGCAAAATATCTGTGCTTTTCCACACACACCCCCAGTTAACCTATTGTTAATGTTCCCCATACTTATGTCCAGCCATCACTGAGATCAGTCCACTCTGTCTTGTATAATCATTTTATATTTTGCAGTCATGGTCCAAGAAAAAGAAAACTTGAAAACAAAATAATATTTACTGAGACAATTCCTTTGTATGTTGACAGGAACTTCTGTGAAGCTTGAGATAATTAAGAGTTGCTGTGATGACTAAGTAAGATTTGCTGCCTAAGTCCAGCTAAGACAGATCTCTTACTTTCTCACGCACTGAAACAGGAGAGGCAGCTTTGTGGTTACACTCTGCAATAGGTGCTGGCAGGGCAGCTTTGTCAGAGAGCCTCTCCAATCAAGCCTGTCTTGTCAAACACTTGTCTACTGAGATACCACTTTCATGGGGCACAGCTCCACTGACTTGGTAGAACTATTTATGTTCAAAGATTTGGACCACTTTCTTTTTGTTATTTACCAAAATATCAAGCATTGGAATTCTTACTATAGTAAGACTTTCTGTAACTAGTATATGTGCCACTTGAGCAACATTAAATAACAGCCTATGCTACCTTAATTATGCAAAATACAGTGCTGTGAGCTGAAAGTGAGCATCTTAATTACATAGGTCTTCATATTGGATGATGATGTATTGTGAGAAAAGCTCTTTATAAATCTTTCTGCTCACAAATCATTCTGTTTTGACTGTGACATTTTAACTATTAGCATTAACCATTTGTGGTAGACAGTTCATTACTTGATGTTATTACCCTAACAGCCATTCAAGGCGGAAATAGCACAGGTGCTTTATTCCGTATTATAATAATCTTACCATTCCAGATGTCAAAATCAATCATTCATGTGCACTCTGCATGATTGCAGCTGATTGAATCAGGTAGGGATTTCGAAAATGCACTCAAGAGCTCAGTCAAAAATAGATTCTGATGATGCATTTCTGAGTTATAAAGTACTTTTCATAACTTTCAAGATGATGTGCAAATAGCTTAGAATAATACCCATTCAAATCAATCATAAATAAGCAATATTTAAGGTTCACTCTACAAATGTTAAATTGATTCATTTTTAAAAGTAAATAAACTAGGAATTATCATTAGGAGAAAAGCAAATCTTTAGTCTGAATTCACTCTGGCACTTACCACACAATAGACAATTCCATAACACTGGTTTAAACAACCTCAGTGCAGTGTGAATTACTATATGTATCAGGAAGATTTTAGTGACCGACGATGAAGGCTGAACAATTATCTTGGGAATAGCAGATAAAGGCTTTTCATAACCCATCCACATTGACACATTCTATCTTAAGGCAGACATGTGCTACTTTTCATCTATTCTGCACTTTTACAGAATCACAGGATCATTTTTTCCTTGGGGAAGACCTTTAAAATCGTCAAGTCCAACCATTAATATCTTACACGAGTCCAACCATTATACACATAATACAAATTCTGGTCTAAGCTTGAGACAAAATTTCTCTTTCCTATGCAGTCACTCTGATTTGCATTCTACCAGGTGGCAGAAGGGACTGGATAGGAAACAGACTGTGCCATGCTAATCTCTGGGCTTCCCAAAAAGATGTTTCTTGGATTTATGCTTGTGAAGGAAGTAATATAAGATTTCCTCCCATGGTTCACCAATTCTAGTTAGGATAGCAACATGAGCAGTGAATATGCAAGAAATAAGGAGCGACAAAATACGATAATGCAGAGCAATATCCCAGAGCATTAACACTGGAGATGTTAAATGAGGTAAAAGACTAAACCTAAACCTCATAAAGCATAACCACAAACATTCTGTCTCTTGTCTTGTAGAAAATTATCTCTTCTTTTCCCTTCTCCCTTTGGACCCATGTCTAGCAGTAGGTATTATGCAAAGCCTACTATGTAAGATACTGTACAAAGGTCACGCTAAAATACAGGTGCAGTGCAGCACAAGGATTTTGACATTAGTAAACTGTATAAAGTGAATCAAATGAAAAGCAAATTAAATTCTTACAGCACACTGATGGTTCAATACATTTCCTTCCTGACTGATGATGAGAAATGTTGAAATGTAAATTCTATTTGTCTTGACATTTACATCTGTTTATGGTTTTGCTGTACACAAACTTTTTCACAGGGAAAAAGAAATTCTGCAATTGCATGTTTTAAGACTTTAAATTTTGTACTGTAAGCATAGATAAGACCATGACAGATTTCTGTGACACAGCTGCCAAATGCCTTATTGCATTAGAGAGGTAGAATTCTGTAACCAAGGCCAAGTTGGCAGATTTCTGGGCACTGGGCTTAGTACCTAATTATTGAGTCTCAGCAAGATCAGGAACAGAACCAAAATGAAATACAATGAGATAAACTGTGAGGTCTTTAGGTATATAAATTTCCATCTGAAGATCCCTTTGAATACAAGAGCAAAGCTAGTCTTCCACTGTTGTGTATACACAAAGATTAATACTTCTGCAGCCTTTCTTCTTCTCCCACCACTCTTTTTGGTAGTATCATTTAATCATCTGTTTAAACTAGAAAAGAGTAGAATCAACCAGGTTGGAAGAAACCTCCAAGATCATCCAGTCCAGCCTAGCACCCAGCCTCACCCAGTCTTTTCTTGAACACCTCCAGGGACGGTGACTCCACCACTCCCTGGGCAGCCCATTCCAGTGGCAAATCACTCTCTCTGTCAAGAACTTCCTCCTAACATCCAGCCTATACCTCCCCTGGCACAGTTTGAGGCTGTGTCCCCTTGTCCTGTTGCTGGTTGTCTGGGAGAAGAGACCAACCCCCACCTGGCTACAACCTCCCTTCAGGTAGTTGTGGACAGCAGTGAGGTCACCTCTGAGCCTCCTCTTCTCCAGGTTAACCTCAGCTCCCTCAGCCTCTCCTCACAGGGTTTGTGTTCCAGGCCCCTCACCAGCCTTGTTGCCCTTCTCTGGACACGTTCCAGCACCTCAACATCTCTCTTGAATTGAGGAGCCCAGAAGTGGACACAGCACTCAAGGTGTGGCCTGACCAGTGTTGAGTACAAGGGCAGAATAACCTCCCTTGTCCTGCTGGCCACACTAGAAAAGGGCCTATTTTTAGTGTAATCACACAAGGAAATAAAGCTTGTGAAGTCATGCTACGTGTTTGGTATTCCCATTAAGAGATGTTTTTACTTTTCTTTGGATGCCAAAAATTTCCCTAGTAGGGACGAGGAAGCAGGAAAGGAATGAGGAGAAACACACACTGGGAACAGGGCTACTTCAGCTCTGTTGTGCACAAAATTATGTTCTTCTCATGTTTGCATTGACAGATGGTCTTATTAGACACAGTGTTCATCTTGAATGAGATGATTACAACATTTGTGCCTTTGAAGAACTAATTAGAACTACATCACTGGAAAATATATTTTTCTGTGCCTCTTAAGGAGCTAAATAACTAAGGCTGCCTTTCGACTATGTTCCTGGATTTATTTCACTAAGGCTTTCTGCACCTCCAAATCATCCCAAAGCTGCTATGTTCTCCAGAACTATCTAGCTCCTTAAGTCAGTTTCTGACACCTTGAGGAAACAAATTAAGTACAGTTTGGGGAACAAATAGCTACCTTTCTATCAGGCTGTGTATCCAAAATCTGCCTGGAATGGTTGATATCCTGTGAAAGCTTCAACCTCCCATAAGAGAATTATTCAAACTTCATGTCACATTTATGTACTCAGCATTTTACAGAGCTCGTTTACTCAATTTGACACTAATTTATGCAAAGTAGAGTTCACTGAAGAAAGGCACACTTTTTAATGCTCTATTATCCTCTGTCATAGTCCAAGCCCTCCAGGATTTCCTGAAAATACTCTGTGACAACTGTGCTCACAACCTGCACTTATCTCCTCTTGTGCAGCAAAAGTGTACTTAGCACAGTCCTTTAGCAGTAACATGTTTTTATAATGCTTACTCGCCATATGCCAAGGACCTCTATTCACAGCAGCTTGGCTGCTGCCAGTCACTGTCAGAAAGGTTGCACTCCAGGAGAAAATACTTATTTCACTGTGAGGCAGCATGGCAAGATTTATTTCTTGATGATTTATATGACAGTTCCCACTGCTGCAACGGTGCTGGCCATTTGAGAGGGAACCTGTAGTTCTCGCTTTCATCCCTTTAAGCAACTGCAGAGACAGGGAGGTACTCCACTTGAAAACACTGACTACTTGCATGACTGCACCCCATTCATTCCTACAAAGAGGACTCCTGGAATGTGGGCACTGAGCAGGACATCTCATGACACTTAAGATACTCTTTCATGTCACTCTCCAGACACTATGAAGAGGGACTCCCAGACACAACACAGCTGTCCAGATTCCTGCTTATTAGGATTCATACAGGCTTTTCCCTCCCCTGCCCCACAGACAGACAGGCCTGCTAGGCAATGCCATGCTGCACTCTCCTGCCATCACCTGGCATGACACATACAGCTGATCACAGGGTGCTTAGATCTGTCCCATCACATGTCACCAGGCATGAACCATTAATCTCCTGACCAGACACAGCAGCCTCTCTTGATAGAAGGAAAATCCGTGAGGCCTTCAAAGGAACGTTTCCACACTACAAGAGACCTACACAACCAGCAGCTGTGAGTGAAAGGAGGAGATGATTTCTTAAGATAGTGACTCAAAAGTAGCTCTCGCTCTTCTGCTCTAAAATAAATATGGCTCTTCCAGAAAAACAGAATGATGGATGAACCAAAATCATTGTTGTCCACTTAGAAACACAGGTGGGCAGCCTTCCAGCTGTTGCTGCAAGAGCAATCTAAAACTTGCAAAGCATCTTTAACAATATCAGGCTGTGGTGGGTTGACTCTGGTTGGATGCCAGGTGCCCACCAAAGTCACTCTATTTCTCCCCTCCTCAGCTGGACAGGGGAGAGAAAATATAACAAAAGGACCATGGGTTGAGATAAGTGCCAATTAATGTCATGGCAAATTCCAGGAACACTTGTCAGCTTCTAGTTGCATAGCATCTCTCACAAACCTCAATGACAAACTGCTCAAAAACTTGGGAGTTGCTCAGTCCACACTGGGAATCCATTCCCAAGCAGTAATTCACGGTCCACAAGTCCCAGATTTGTACAGAAGACCCAGAAAGGCAAACAAGACAGCATCAAAATGGCAAAAAAAAATAAACTATCTAGAAAGAAGTGATAAACAACACTAACTTTGACTCAGTCCCTTACCCACTGCAATGAAAGGAAACATCGCCAGTTGGACTCATTTTCTCTCTCACTTGTCTGTCCTTACTCCTTGGGTACAATTAGTTTTGGTGGAGGAAGGTACTCAAACTAAGTTACTTTCACATCCTAGGTTCAAAAAGGGCATTGCTGTCCCCCTCATGTCCCTCCTAGCCAGAACAGTGGTGGCAGGCAGTGAAGGGAATGATGTGTCTAGTGATAAGTTTGACATTATAAAGACCACACAGCTTGCTTACTGACCCTCTGGTTAGATTGGAGCATGAGAAGGAGAAGCAATTCAGTTAAATTTCTCCACTAATTTCTTGCTATCCTGGCACCATTAAATAAAATGCCATTGATATTTGCTAATGAATGCACATTCAGAAGTTGTATTTGCTAATATTTGCTAAAGAATATCCTAGCTCCACCATGAATTTGTATTGAACAGATTAAAGCATTCATTTGTTCATTATGTAGATTATAGAGGTGTGAAGGGGAAAGATATATATATAGGTATTGTGCTGGTTTAAACCTAGGTAGAATGGTTTGGTGAGAGGGATTAGATCACAGGCTGTGAAAGAGGAAAACAATGGTGATGTCTAATTCACTCATAGGCTTGCTGAGAGGTATAAGAACAAGAATCCAAACATAGATAAGGGAGTCGCTTCTTCTTCTTGGGGCATTGCCCAAGATGCACTTCTCTCTAGCCTCT
>WAAF01012306.1:0-73817 GCA_013400475.1 Tricholaema leucomelas | reverse complement strand
CACATCTCAGCAAGACTGTGAGGGAAGTAGACACCACTGTTTTCATTTCTTAGCCTATGATCTAATTCTTCTCACCAAAACATCCCAGCTAGGCTCAAACTAGCACACTCTTCAGAGGGAACTGGACAGACTGGATTGATGGACCAAGGTCAGCTGTGTATGAGGTTTAACAAGGCCAAGTGACTGGCCATGCCAACCCCATGCATGCTACAGGCTTGGGGAAGAGTGGCTGCAAAGTTGCCCAGCAGAAAAGGACCTGGGCTTGCTGTTGACAGCCAGCTGAACTTGAGTCAGCAGTGTGACTAGATGGCCAAGAAGGCCATCATCCTGTATCAGGAACAGTGTGACCAGGATGAGTAGGGAAGTGATTGTGACCCTGAACCCAACACTGGTGAGGCTGCATCTCAAATACAGTGTTCAGTTTTGGGCCACTCACTACAAGAAGGACATTGAGTTGCTGAAGTGTGTCCAGAGAAGAGCAATGAAGCTGGTAAAGCACCTGGTGGATCAATCTTATGAAGAGCAGCTGAGGAAACTGATACTGTTTCATCTGGAAAAGAGAAGGCTGAGGAGAAACGCTATTGGTCTCTGCAACTACCTGAAAAGAGGTTGTAGTGAGGTGGAGGTCAGTCTCTTCTCTCTAGTACTAAGTGAAAGAAAGAGGAAATTGCCTCAGGTTGCACTAGGGGAGGCTTAGGTTGGATATTAGGAAAAAATTCTTTACTGAAAAAGTGGTCAGGCATTGGAACAGGTTGCCCAGGGAGGTGGTGAAGTCATCATTACTGGAGATGCTAAAAACCAAAGTGTACACATGACACTTGGGAACATGGTTTAATGGCCACGGCAATGTTAGGTCAATGGCTGGACTTCATGATCTTAGAGGTCTTTTCCAGACAAAATGATTCTATGACTCTCTAAGTAGTCTTGTGGACCAAGTTGTGTTGCCCTACATATTCAACACACAGCTTCTGGGCTTTCTTAGGCTATATTTTAAAAAATCCATTCATTTTGGTCTTAATCAGACTACACAACTGGATTTAAACACATACACACACATACATACATGCTTTCTTACTCTCTGCTTCAATCTGAATGATCAATCCCACACTACTGCACTTTACAATAGCCATTTAAACTTTCCTCATCACTATCTGCAAAGGCTCACAGAATAACTCTGCTTTATAAGCAGTGGATCAAAACATTACCTGGAAAACTGGGCAGACTAGGAAGGATGCATTAGCAAATGGAATTCACTGCTTTCTGTTTCATCTCTCATTCAGCTCGGCCAAATGTGCTGAGCAACTGATGCCAAATCAAACAAGGCCAAAGCGGCAAGTGAAAAATAATGACCAAGCAGCAAGTCATTGCTTCAATATTAAGTTCTTCTTATCAGTTGCCATGTGACAAATTAGGTGCTATGAATTTTTCAAGCTTACTCTTGGTCAACATGTTCTCCAGCTATCTGTGAATGCAAGATAACCTTTCAGTCTAACTAACAGCCTTTACAAAGACTTAGTGTCACTTACCATCACTCTTCCATTAAGAGCACAGAAGCAGGGAAACCAATATTATAGAATCATAGAATGGTTTAGGTTGGAAGGGACCTCAAAGATCATCTAGTTCCAACCCCCCACCATAGGCAGGGACACCTCCCACTAGAACAAGTCACTCAAGGTCTCATTCAACCTGATGAACACCTCCAGGAAGGGAGCATCCACAACCTCCCTGGGCAACCTGTTCCAGTGTTTTAACACCCTCACTATAAAGAACTTCTTCTGAACATCCCGTCTAAATCTCCCCTTTGACAGTTTAAACCCATTACCCCTCATCCTGTCATTATAAGACCCTGTAAATCGTCCCTCCCCAGCCTTTTTGTAGGCCCCCTTCAGATACTGGAAGGCCACTAAGAGGTTTCCTTGAAGCCTTCTCATCTCCAGGCTCAAGAGCCCCAACTCCTGTAGCCTGTCTTCATAGCAGAGGTGCTCCAGCCCTCTGATCATGCTCATGGCCCTCCTCTGGACTTGCTCCAACAGTTTGATGTCCTTCTTGTGTTGGGGGCTCCAGAACTGTATACAGTACTCCATCATAGATACTTTCTACTGATTAAAAGAACTGCATGAAATTTTTGAACAAAAGCAACTTTTTAAAGTTTTCAGTCCAAACCACAACCAGCAGCAAACCTTGCTTCTTTTCTGGGAAAAAAAAAAGAGAGAGAGAGAGGAAAAAAAACCTGAAAAGCAAAATATAATGTCTTTTTGAGAAAGAAGCTATTTTGATAATCAAAAGGATCTTATTCAAGAAGCTGTCATGTAAAATCTTATGCAGTTTCACTGTCTCAGGTGTCCTTGATTTCCTTGGGTCAGAAGCATGATCCTGTTTCCCAATATGCATATCATGTAGGTACTTCTAGTGCAATCTCAAATGATTCACAAAACACAACTAGGACTTTACCTGAATAAAGGAGCCTCATCAGTACAGAAAAGCATTCCATAAGAAAACCAAACAGCATGTTCTGTGCGTACCTCCAAAGGAAAACCACACAATTAATCATAAAATGCTATAGGCTGGGATATTTGAAGATAATCTAGTCCAATTCCCACCCACTGATCAGGGATATCCTTAACTATATCAGGTTGCTCAGAGCTCTGTCCAACCTAACCGTGAATGTTTCCAGGAATGGGGCATCTAACACCTCCCTGGACAATCTGTTGCTGTGTTTCACCACCCTTATTGTAAAAGAATTCTTCCTTGTATCTAGTGTGAATCTCGTCTCTTCCAGTTTAAAAGCATTACTACTTGTCCTGTCAGAATAGGCCTTGCTAAAAAGATTGTTAGCCTCTTTTTTTCAGGTTCCCTTCAACAAATGAAAGACCACAGTAAGATCCTCCTGCAGCCCTCTCTTCTCCAGGTTGAATCCCAAATATGTCAGCCTGTCTTTGTAGGAGAGGTGCTCCATCCCTCTGACCATTTCTGCAGCCCTCCTCCGGATCTGCTCCAACAAGTTCGCATCCTTCTAGTGCTTAGGGCTCCAGAACTGGATGTAGTACTCCAAGGGAGGTCTCACCAGAGTGGAGTAGACAGGCAGAATCACCTCCTTCAACCTCCTGGCATAATTCTTTTGATGCAGTCCAGGATATGATTTGCTTTCTGACCAGTGAGTGCACATTGTTGGCTCATGTGCAGCTTTTCATCCATCAGTACCCCCAATTCCTTCTCTGCAGGGCTATCCTTAACCACATCATCCAACAGCCTATATTGATAATGGGGATTGTTCTATCCCAATCCAGGTGTCAGATCTTGCACTTGGCCTTGTAGAATCTCATCACATTCACATAGGCCTACTTCTCAAGCTTGCCCAGATCCTTCTGGTTAATATTCCTTCCTTCCAGACTGTTGACACTACTCAGCTTTGTGTCATCTGCATGCTTGATGAAGATATACTCAATCCCACTATTTCTTTGATGAAGATATTAAACAACACTGATCCCAGTATGGAGCTCTGAGAGACTCCACTTGTCACCTATTTGCATCAAGGTATTGAGCTGTTGACCCTCTGTACGCAACCATCCAGCCAATTCCTTATCCATCCAGCAGTCCACCTATAGAATATCTTCAACAAAGAGAGAAGAATGTTCTGGGGAACTATATCAAAGGCTTAATAGAATTCCAAGTGCATGCATAACTCTTTCCCTTGTCCACTGATGTGGGTACTCCCTCCCAGAGAGTCACTAAGCTGGTGAGACAGGATTTGCCCTTGTAAAACTATGCTCTCTGTCTTGAATCACCTCCTTATACTCCATGTGCCCCAGCATAGCTTCTAGGAGGATCTGTTCTAAGATCTTCCCAGGTACAGAGGTGAGGCTGAGATAATTTTAGATCTTTTATTTTCAGTTTGGTTTTTTTCTTTTCATTTCTTAATGCTCATCTGACTCCTTTATAGGTTAAAACAAAAACCAACCAACCAAAGCCCAAAAACCTTTGGCATAAAATAGTAGAAGACAAAGTTGAAGGTTCTCAAGAAGTCACTCAATTTACAATATCAAGTCAACAAACACCAATCCCAGAAAAGTTCATCTATCATGTCTTTGAGATTTCAGTGGTGTTTCATAATGGAGATTAGAAGAGCCACAACGAATCCTGCAGTACACAGCAAACAAACAATGCAGGCATTCTGCAGAATGAAAACCAATTTCCTTAACAAATATTCCCTTCCCTGCTGTGCGAAGTCAAGATTCTGGTAAATTCCAGAGCCCGCTACAAGACCTGTATTTGTTGACAAGTATACTACGTGTCCTGTCAGTTAGGGCTGAAAAGGAGAAGGCATTTGCCATGGGAAGTATCTCATGATGCAGAAGAGGCGGTGGACAATCCATGAAACGATGTGGCTACTCAATACTTGAATCTTAACCTCCCCATCATTTCTGACTAACCTTGTCCACTTCACTCCTTCTAAAGGTTAAAAAGTTTTGTGAAACATGAGGCTTCAACCTGTGTAACAGACACACGCTCCGGTGTGCTGGCAATATTTGTTAAAAAATAACATTTTTTGACTTTGTAAAGAACCAGTCAATGACTTGGCAGAGACACTGAAACATCAAATTGATTAAATATTGCCGTATGCAACCTTCTTCTTAAAAAGACAAGGCTTCCTCAAATGCCACCCATCTGCAAGTCTTTCTTCAGACTGTAATGCCTAGACTAAGTCACCAAATAAGAAATCATTGCCAAGATACAGTCTTACGCATCAGCTTCTTAAGCTCTGGACTCAGATGCAGAGGGTAGAAAGAAGTCATGGTGCACTAAGTAATTTTTAACATGGTCCTGTGGAACTCCATGTCCACATTGTTGAACTTCTCAGCAATTGTGCACTTAGTAATTATTTTAACTTGCTCATAAGACAATAGAGGACCCAGCAATAGAATCATAGAATCATGGAATGGTTTAGGTTGGAAGGGACCTCAAGGATCATCCAGCTCCAACCCCCTGCCACAGGCAGGGACACCTCCCACTAGAGCAGGTTACTCAAGGCCTCATCCAGCCTGGCTGTAAACACCTCCAGGGAGGAAGCATCCACAACCTCCCTGGGCAACCCGTTCCAGTGTCTTATCACCCTCACTGTAAAGAACTTCCTCCTAACATCCAGTCTAAATCTCCCCTCTTCCGGCTTAAACCCATTCCCCCTCGTCCTGACATTAGCTTTCAGTCCTTTCCCTGCAGCAGATTTGAAAGAGAACAGTTCCTCCTCTCTGAAATTCTTGCCACCAGAGGTTTGTAGGGTTTGTTATTTTTTTGCTGCTTCTTTCCAGAAGCATAAGACTGAAAGGCATTGTGAGCTCAGCTATACTGTCATAGTATTGCTTATTCTTTGTGGATGAGATCTCTGTAATTCCTGAAGCTTCTAAATTAATCTTTCAACCCCCAAAAGCAATCTTTGATGGAAAACATTCGGAGCAGGTGTTGATCTGTTGGAGGGTAGGAGAGCCCTGCAGAGGGACCTTGACAGGCTGGATGGGTGGGCAGAGGCCAATGGGATGAAATTTAACAAGGCCAAGTGCAGGGTTCTACACTTTGGCCACAACAACCCCAAGCAGCGCTACAGGCTGGGGACAGAGTGGCTGGAGAGCAGCCAGGAAGAAAGGGACCTGGGGGTGCTGGTAGATAGTAGCTGACCATGGGCCAGCAGTGTGCCCAGGTGGCCAAGAGAGCCAATGGTATCCTGGCCTGTATCAGGAACAGTGTGGCCAGTAGGACAAGGGAGGTTATTCTTCCCTTGTACTCAACACTGGTCAGGCCACACCTTGAGTACTGTGTCCAGTTCTGGGCTCCTCAATTCAAGAGAGATGTTGAGGTGTTGGAACATGTCCAGAGAAGGGTGATGAAGCTGGTGAGGGGCCTGGAACACAAACTCTATGAGGAGAGGCTGAGGGAGCTGAGGTTGTTTAGCCTGGAGGAGGCTCAATAGTGACCTCATTGCTGTCTACAACTACCTGAAGGGAGGTTGTAGCCAGGTGGGGGTTGGTCTCTTCTGCCAGGCAACCAGCAACAGAACAAGGGGGCACAGTCTCAAGTTGTGCCAGGCAAGGTGAAGCCTGGATATTAGGAGGAAGTTCTTCAGAGAGAGAATGATTTGCCATTGGAATGGGCTGCCCAGGGAGGTGGTGGAGTTGCCATCCCTTGGGGTGTTCAAGAAAAGCCTGGATGAGGCACTTAGTGCCATGGTCTAGTTGATTGGCTAGGGCTGGGTGCTAGGTTGGGCTGGATGATCTTGGAGGTCTCTTCCAACCTGGCTGATTCTATGGTTCAAGGGAAACAACAATTATTCATATGTAATATGATCTAGAAAGGGGAAAAATGTTTTGGAGAACCACATGTACTGAAGATATATTTTTCTCCTTCCATTGGCAAAATGGGTCTACGCAGCACTTCAGTAGAGTGTATAACAACTCAGAGTCCCCAGTAACTCTTCTGCAAATAATTACCAGGAATACAGGGTAGGGGAAGTGTGTAGGGCTCCTTCTAACCCACTCTGCCACACTACCAGCAATCCAGCATTCACCATAGCAAAGTAGACTTGGGGATTTTGGTAACCTTTAACAGATTTTGAATTGTTAGCAGAACTGTCTGTGCTACCATTAACATTAATTCAGAGATTACTGCTATTCTGAAATCATCATCTGCTCCTATGTGATAACTCTGGAATGCTTCAGAAACTCTCAGCAGAAGTGCCATTATCAAACCAGCAATATTGCAGTCACAAAAGGAATCAGCATGTTCAGTTAGACTTAATGGACTGTATTTGTGTTCCTGACTTAGCAGCCTTGCAAACTTTCCTGCAGCAGCTGTCAGGTGCAGCAAGGTCGTTGACTTTTTCATTAGTGCTGGATGGCAGGAAGAACTAGCAACATGCAGAGTCTACTCAGAAGATCTGTTTTTCCTGAATGTCACTAATGCTTATTAGCACAGATAGCACTGCTTTCCTACAGAGTCACTCTTGCCCTTCAGAGGGATGGAACAGAGCTAGTAAATGAATACTCTTCAAACTACACTAAGTCCAAATATGGCAAATTCAGTGAAGGAAGGACTACAGATAAACAAAAACTTAAAGTGTTTAATAATCTTAATATACTTTCTCAGCATCAGAACTTATATGCAAAGTGCCAAAGATACTGGTAGTGGTCACCTCTGAACATTTTATTTGGCATTGTTAGGATTCAGTTGTCTATAAGGAATGCTTGGAAGAAGTGCATAATACATGAGTTAGTTCAGTTCAAACATCTAAAGCAGCAGCACAGGCAGTGTAATCCAGGAGAAAACATCTACCTTCCCTTGGCCAATTGGACATTGGTCATCTAAACTGATGTTTGCCATGGTTGACTGATAATTTATTAATTCTCATTGTTCAAAATTTAGAAATGGAAACATATATAGAACTAAAATCAGGAAACTGTGAAGTTCACAATTTTGATGCACCCATAGGTTTTTAAGATAAGATATTTTTACAAATATAGACTTTTTTTGTGTTTTAATGAAATGCTATGTAGAAGAATAACAGAAAGTAGGTGAATCAACACAACTGATATTGATCTGGTGGTAGCTATTCCTGGAATACACTACAGTATCCTAAAACTGAGTACATAGTTCAACTGGTAAAGCCTGCACAAAGCATCTCTTCAATTAGAATAATGACCCCAGCATCTGCCAATCTCCAGACTTTATAACACATAAATAAAAGTGGATTTTCACAAGAGCAGTTCCCAGTCTGGTTCACTGCAGCTTCATGGAAGGCAAGATTGCCTTTTACACCACGTGTATGGCACCTTGGAGCATACAACAAACATAAAACAGCTGGGGGCTCTCCAAAGCTAGGCAGGCTGTTTATAGCCATGCTCTACCTCCTTTACTTGAGCTCAGGATCTGGTGAGTAATCATAACTAGCCACCATGGCCACTCAGTGATCTGCAGAGAAGTAGGCTATGACTCTATTATGACTATTCTTTTTGCTTCAGTCCCCTACTTGTAAAATTGGAATAAGTGCAGTGGAGGCACTGTAGGTTGCCAGCGTCTACAGCAAATTCAGCATCTGAGGCAGCTCAAATGAGTGCAACCACACTGATGACTTGATAAAAGGAAGCATGCAGAACAAACCTGAATAGACATTTGGATGCTGGTTTTGAAGGAACTCTTCTATACCACAACCAACTTGAAAGACATGCCCACTAATATTGTTTCCTGATGTAGATAGGGATCTTTATAGATAGTGATTGCTTGGAATACAAAATAAAGGTAGATTTTGTACTTGGTTCAAAAACTCTTTACCCTGGAAAGGTCACATTCCAAAAGATATATCCTGTGGCATAAGGATGGTCAAAAATAGTTGAATTCTCCAGCTAGTGAAATGCAGAATCACATGCATCACCATCGAACACCAAATTCTCTCAGAGTGAAAGCACTACTGACTTTAATTTCTGTGGCTATGAAAAAAAAACACCCACAGACTCAGGAGAATATGAAATACAACAGGGGCAATTAGCTATTCAGCTCTCATGAATACTCTCAAAGACATTCAAGTTCTGAACACAGTGACTCCCTAGTTGTTCCATGTGTCATGTTTACAATTACATAGGTACTGATCAGAAAGGCTAATTGTAAAATAAGCTATCAGTTTCTGATCTTTCAAATTATCTTTCTACATTTCAAACAGAGGTAGAAAAGAAACTTCCAGGGCTTGTTTTACTCTAGAGTTTCAATAGAGCACTAAAGAAACAGCAAAGCTACTATATGACATATACCAAAGAACTCAAGAGTGATCAAGTAAAGGAAATGAGATCATTATTCACTGTTTACAACACCCCAGTTGTGCAATTTCTTGTTGTTTCATTAGAGTTAGTTTACATCCATTTCATTAAACTATCTGCAAGAAAAGACCTTATTGCTGTCTACAACTACCTGAGGGGTGGTTGTAGCCAGGAGGAGGTTGCTGTCTTCTCTCAGGCAGCCAGCACCAGAACAAGAGGACACAGCCTCAGGCTGCGCCAGGGGAAATTTAGGCTTAAGGTGAGGAGAAAGTTCTTCACTGAGAGAGTCATTGGCTACTGGAATGGGCTGCCCAGGGAGGTGGTGGAGTCACCGTCCCTGGAGCTGTTCAAGGCAGGATTGGACGTGGCACTTGGTGCCATGGTCTAGCCTTGAGCTCTGTGGTAACGCATTGGACTTGATGATCTGTGAGGTCTCTTCCAACCTTGGTAATACTGTGATACTGTGAAAAATTGTCTGTGTGAATCACTCAACACTTGGCTCTTTTAATTAAACTCTGAATACATCTTTCATCAAATGTTTAAGAGACAAGACTTCTGTTCGTGATATTTCTAATATTAGAACGTGAAGCAGGAAAAAAAAGTCTGTGGAGTGCTGCTCATTTTTCAAACATTTTCTTTGCAGATTGCCTGCGTTGGGGAGGGGAAATTCATTAATGTGAGATGATATTTTCCAAAATTAATATTATTTACTAATTTTGCTATTCAGAACTCTCGCCACCCCCGACCACTAAATTTAATAATATTTTGGTTCTTACACGGTTATGGAAACATTCTATGGATAATATCTACATCTAATATAACCAGCAAAATATATAAACATGAGTTGAACTGGAAGAGACTATTCCCGTGGTCAAATGCCGCTTGTGGCCAATACGCCGCTTGCCCAGTAGATGGGCCCAAGCTCCTTCTGCTCTATGGCAGAAGGCAATATTTACAAAGAGGCATTTAAACATTTACTCACAGATTATTACCCTCGAGGGGGCTAGCCACAGTCCAGACAGTGCCCAAATGCTTTCAGGGGACTCTGTCTTGTTGGACATTGATGCTTGAATCTTCCTGGCTTCTGGGGAAAGGATGCAGGTGATCTCTGACCTTGTTCTCCTGGCTTCTGGATGATCTGTATATATGTCCAGGAATTCTAGGCAGGACCTTCAGGTGCAGAAGAAGGATGTGGTGCAGTCTCAGCACGGTGTCACGCTGGCCACACAGGCCGATTGCGTGCAGACATCCAGGGTCTGCTCCTGGTAACTGGCGGCAGTGGAGTTTACCAGGCAAGCAATAAGGCAGTGTGCAATAGCAGCAGGGCTGGGCACAGCAGAGAGAGCAGGCAAAGAGCAGGGAAGCAAAGCAGAGAAGCAAAAGCAGGTTGTTCACCTGCGTATCTCCTTTTATCAATGTGGGCCGAGATTAACTGCCCTTTGGACACAGAATAGCCAATCAGGATGGCAGTTAGCCAGACCTTACCATATTATGCAAAGCCACAGGCTGGCTTTTCCCTACTTTGGGAAAAACACGGGCCTTGCACTAGGCAGACGCAAGGACACTAGACAGGACCCTGGACAGGCCAGACCCAGTGGCTCCAGGTCCTTTTGTGTCCGTTTGATAGGTAAACATGTATAAGCCTATTTTGGGCCTATGGGCCCTCCACGACAGCCTGCAGTGAAACAGTAGGTACATGCTCACTTGCTGACCCAAAGCCAGTGAATCTGGACAGAGACCACGGCACTACATGATTTTCTTTCTGTACAGACACAGAGGATGGTATTTGGCATGCCAAGACTCAGTGCTACATACCAATTTTGCTGATTAAACTTTCCAAAGCAGTTGATACATCAAGTCCTTCCAGCCATTTGACAAAAACATTTTACTATGTCCAGGTCAAGTTAAGACTATGGGGGTTTAAAAATTATATCATTCCCTTAATCTTAAACATGTTTCATTTCTTCGACACTGAATAAGTGTGAGTAAAGGAAAAATCAGAAGTCTTCATCAGGGATCATGCTTATCAGCTACGCTTTGCCAGCAGTTAATACCTTGCAAAGCACCTACACAAGTAATGGTCTGTATCTGCAAATACATTTAAGGAACATGAATATGCAGGTAAACTAAATGTTGATACTGCTAGCCCTCCAGTTCAAACCACTATATTACTGGGCTTGTACTTCTTGCCTGTGTTTCTCCTGGGTTTTGCATTTCTTGTTTATTTCTGTTCCACCTCTGAGGCATGGATGGAGAACGCAGGCTGCCAGAAGCTGACATCAATCTCCTGGTACCTTGTGATGTGGTAGCAATAAAACATATAAAGAGAGAAAATACTTTCTTTTTTTTAGCTGATAAATAAAAAAAACCAAAACAACAACACCACCAAAAAAAAAAAAACACCTAGAGGCAAAGAATTTGTCTCACTGCACTACAAAGCACTTGCTGTTTGGCAGATTGAATTCCTTAATGATATTCTTACTAAGTTCTTGCTGCCAACTGCTGCTTATTTTTGCTGTCAGAACTGTCTGCATTAATAATGAGTAACTGCTTGGAAACTACTTATGTAAAGCATTATTTTCATCTCACTGCCATAAACAGCACCTCTGGGCAGGGAAGAGAGCACTTGGTGAATTACTTCATTGAACAGTCATTTTTAGGGCACTTAGGCCGGGACAGCATTTCTGTGGGCACAGTCACTTCAGTCTAGAGTACAAAGGATGTCTCAAGGATGAAAGACCTGTAGCATACACTTCTTCTGAGTGGTCTCAAACTGTGCTTTCACCATGTTTGCAGCTGAGTTAACTCTCTAATGAAGAAATGCTTTTAGCAGTAGTTATGAGAGTAGTGAGATGAAGTAGTTGTGATAGACCCTCCAAACAAATGTAAACACACCAAGTAAGCTAAGCCACTGCCTCAGTGTAATGTGGTCCCTGAGGTAGGAGCCTCTTGGCAGATGGGGAAGGGTTACAATGCATGAATGAGCTTTCTGCATAGTCTTGTAGAATCCTGCAAAAATTACACTGTTCCTTGAACAAATAAACCAAAGCAAGATGGCTGTTTCCTATCTTTTTGCTTTTGCCTCAAGTATAATGATTCTTTTATTTTCCCCTGGTCAATATCAGCTTTGTATGCAGAACACATACAAAGTAATTTAGAGAGAATGCCCAACAGTGAAATTTTCACTGTGGAGCTGATTTGTTTGCAATTTGTTACTGTTACAATGTGGTCTCCTTGAGTTCTGGATATAGCTGGGAAGCTGCTACCAGTAAAACTCTTGTTGTGAATAATCTTGTGTGTAACTGCTGATGGATCAGTAATATGTCTTTGCCAGATAAGATCTGACCCAGATTTAGCTCTAATGTTTGAAAACTGCAATCTAAGCTTTTAAGAGTGAGCAATACATAGAATATGTCAGAGTCTTTCTTAGCTTTAATGAGATATTACCAAGAACAAGTTTTAAGAAGTGGAAAAGCCATGTAGTGGTAATGAGAATTTGAAGGGGAGGAAAACTACAGGAAAAGACTGTAAAAGCTCTACAAGAAGAAAAAATGAGCCTCCCAACAAGGGGAAGTCAAGGTCATACAGAAGTTGTGCAAAAAGGCAGAAAAGAGTCTTGCTGGCTGAAGTCAAGCCACAACTATTTAGTTATCCTCAGATGTGTAACCCACAATTGGCCTCCCGTTACAGTGGCTCCAGTGTGATTGTATCAGCTGCATGCTAGTTGTATGCATGCAGTATAAACACCAGCATGACTGAAAACTGCTGAGAGAGAGAGAGGTAAAAAGTGCAAATCCTGCATCTATCCTTCAAACGTCTTTGTGTAGTGTATATAGCACAGACTTTCACACCTGGATTTGACTTTGCTGGAAAAAAAAGCACAGTAACATTGCTTTGGTAATTCAAATAGCAGCAAAACTGCATCAAAATTACAAATCAGAACCTAACATACAATATAGTGGCCAGAGGGTGTATGAATTTTTTTCCAAGTTAGTTATAGGAGCCAGGAATTTCATACAGTCCAGAACACATCCCTCAGCTTTTTGTAACAAGCCCAATAATAACATCAATGTACCACTGTGAGTATATCTCAGTGGGTGGATGACAAGGGACAACAGAAACTTTATTTATAGAACAATTACAAAAGTAAAGGTTGTCAGGTATATATGAGGTCATAGCATTACTATTCTTTCTCCTCTAAGAGAGCCCTCTTCACCTCTCAAACAGCTCTTCTGTCTTAGAGCAGTCATTGCACAGTATGATATCCAGGCTACTGCTAACAAACCGTACCTGCTTCCATGAATCTCTCTGTCGGGGAGCAACAAGGTCCAGCTGTGCCATAAAGAAAAGGCAGTGGGGAACCAAGTATGATGAAGAATCTGACAGACAGAGGAGCTGTGCCATCAAGGCCGTAGTCCCATAGTATTTGAGTGAGATGGCCAGAGAATATCTGGTGACAGCAGACAGCTTAGGCTGGACCCTTATTCAAAGTATCTTTTAGCTCTTTATTCACAAGAGCTCTTTGCAAAAAACTACTCTTGAATGAAACTAGATAAGATCTTGGATTTAAGCCTAGGCAGGCAAACTTGAGGAGGGGAAGAGAGATGAGCTGGATTTTGACCATCAGCACTCACTGTGGGTTTTCCTTCTAAATGGTGAGGAGCTCTTGAGTGAAATAAGACCACAACTGTACTAGCTTGTGGAATTAGATATTTTCAGAAAGATTCAAATATACCTTAAGGGTAATGATGAATTTGTTTCCTTTGCTGTATGATCAAAAAAGACACGCAGCTGTAAGGCGTTTTGTAAACCACAGGGAATACTATGTCTAAGAAAAATAGGAAAACTAACTGCCATCTGGTTGTGTTTAAAAATGGATAGAGATTGTTGCAGTTTAGGTGGCATCCATCTCATTTCTTAATGACAGACAAAAAAAAAGAATATCCATTCACACAGTCAAATGCAGACAAGCCTTTACTCTTGGTGTTGAAACCAAACAGACTCTTTGTCAATGAAAAACGTTGAATCAGATATAGTTAGCTAGCTAGCTGAATATCCTTTGCAGAGGCAGAGAATAACAGCTGAACTCTGAAAATAAACTAGAAGATTTAAATAGGACCCTTGTTATGAAATGCTTTTTAAAATCCCCATGAATCTATAAAGTGGCCATTCCTTCAAGCTTACAAAGTCCACCTTTTCTATTTAAATCATGATTTTGATGATTGTGCAACCACTTCAACCTGTAACCCCAGGGTATTTTAGGATGCCTGATGCTTTCCTCTTTTTCATGAAACGAGAGGAAGATAGTTTTGATCTAGTCCCATGGTGATAACTAGTGCAAGAGAGGGCTATCCAGAATGAAGAATGTTCAAAAGAGAACAAGTTCTTGTGAGAAACTGGTAGGCATTTTGAGATGGAGATGATTAAGAACACAGTCACCTAAAATTGGAACCCCATTACCTAAAAAATGAACCCCACAGAGTCTAACACTGACCTCAGAGTTGAAGCAATACCCCTGTGCCTTGAGTTCTTTGATAATACATGAACATAGAACATAGAAGATATATGAACATAGAAGATTTCACTTCAACATGAGGAGAAACTTCTTTACAGTGAGGGTGACAGAGCACTGGAACAGGCTCCCCGGAGAGGTTGTGGAGTCTCCTTTCTCTGGAGACTGTCAGAACCCACCTGGATGCATTCATGTGTGGACTACCCTCGGTGATCCTGCTTTGGCAGGGAGGTTAGACTTGATGATCTCTGGAGGTCCCTTCCAAGTTCTAATATTCTGTGATTCTGAGGGTAAAATCCATCTGAATAATGAGTACTTCCTGTGATCTTGACTTTAGGTAAGTCACATTCCCAGTAGATTCAAGACCTTCACGGAGTTTCCCTATATCATACTAGCTGTATTGCTCCAACACTGTACAGTGGATGATGATTCCACTCACATTTTCCAGCTTACTAGATGCCATTCAGTCTTTCACCACTCTTATAGCTGAAGTTGGGATCGCAAAGAAATAGCAGTTTCAGGACACGCTTACATACAAATTGCAGGTACAGCTTTTAGGAAACAGGACACAACTGGCATTCTGCAAATGTATTTTTCAGTGGAACGTACAGAAGGCTAGGGCTTTACAAAATTCATGTTTGGTAGTGGGATTACTGTCTGGTGTTGGAAGCATAAAATAATAGAGAAAAAAAAATACCAAGCACAAAGTTTGTCGTAAACACTGGGTGACCAAAGTAGGCACAGGGGCTGGCTGGGTGGAGATTTGGTGGACAGTGTTGCCATGGCACTAAGGGGAATGGAAGGGGCAAGGCAAAGGCCCACTGCTCCATTCTTCCACTTATCACCTGCAATGCTGCTGACCAGAGGAGTCACACCTGACAAACAAGAAATATCACGTGCAACTGATAAAGAAACAATTGGTTGACCACCAGGAATGATAACTTGACTGCAGTTCCACCCCCACACTCAGTATGATTGTAGATAATGAGATATAAATATTCATGGAATCAACCAGGTTGGAAGAGACCTCCAAGATCACCCAGCCCAACCTAGCACCCAGCCCTAGCCAGTCAACTAGACCATGGCACTAAGTGCCTCATCCAGTCTTTTCTTGAACACCTCCAGGAATGGCGACTCCACCACCTCCCTGGGCAGCCCATTCCAATGGCAAATCACTCTCTCTCTGAAGAACTTCCTCCTAACATCCAGCCTATACCTTACCTGGCACAACTTGAGACTGCGTCTCCTTGTTCTGTTGCTGGTTGCCTGGCAGAAGAGACCGACCCCAGTTTCATATTTCATTTGGAGAGGACTGAGAATTCCATGCCAAATGATCAGGACAGATCAACATCACCCAGAAAGGACACTTTTTTAAGTAAGATGTGCCATCTCAGCTAGGTTGAGTGCTTACCTGGAGATAAAGTATGTGATTGCAGTGGTAGTTTAGAGGTATAGAGCACCCCTGTAATTGAGTGTGTTTATCACTGGCAATCTAAATCATCTCTGTGCATTGCATATGAATAAACTGTACTATTCGTGCACCCAATTGCTAGGTCTGGCTGCATAGCTACCTGATGCAGCCAGACCTACAGCAGACAGGATGTTTGGGTACCTGGTGTTTGGTCTATAGGGCTACAACTGGCATATCTGTTAAGAGATAAATCCAACCACCCCTAGCCCCTTTAATCTCTGGGAACCAGCCAGAACACAAAGGGATTCATCTCTTCCAAAATTTATCCTTCTCTAAATGCACCACCTCGATGTTTCTTCTAAACAACAGGAAAAGGCCTGCACAGAAGTGATATGGTTTCCCTTAGAACAGTCAGACAAGACTGTGCTTCAGCATTCACAAATCCTTCATTATCACCCAGAGTTTATTTTGGGACCAAAACTATAAAAGAGCAATGAAGCTGATGAAGGGTTTATAGGCACAAATCTTATGAGGAGTGGCTGAGAGAACAGAGTTATTTAGGCTGGAGAAATGGAGGCTCAGGTTTATTACTCTCTACAACTATGTGAAAGGAGGTTGTAGTGAGGTGGGTGTTGATCTCTTCTCCTTAGTAACAAGAGGAAATGGGCTCAAGGTGTGCCAGAGGAGGTTTAGATTGGGTATCAGGAAAAATTTCTTCACTGCAAGGGTTATCAAGGACTGGAACAGACTTCCTAAGGAAATGGCTGAACTAACATCCCTGGAGGTGTTCAAAAGACACATAGATATGGTGCTATGGGGCACATGATCATGGGTCTTTTCCAACTTGAATGATTCTATGATTTGGTCATTAAATATGCAGCTTAACAATGTGTTTACAACAAACTACTCTCAGTGATTCGCTCTCTTGAAATTTACTATCCTTGTGCTTCAAGGAATTCACCTGATTTCTTGCATGAGGCTCTTTACTAACTTGGCAGTGACCCACACTCATGCAAGACATGTTTTGCATGCACAAGGTCCATTAAATCCACAGGGAGCAGACAGACTGTGAAAAGGTGTATTCTGCAGTAGGGGTAACATATTATGTATCGTGGTGTCTGACTGAGTTGCAGTCCCTTAACTCTTCTCTTCCCTTCCCTTGAGTTAGGCTGCTCCTGTAGGAGCAGGCTGATCCTGTAGGATCAGGAGACAAAAACAAAAATAAAAACAAAAATATTAACAAAAGTATTACAAAAATAAACAAAAATAAAGAGTGATTCTTACATCCAGATCAAACAGTGAGTAGATAATTTTATCTTATCAGATTGAAGTAGAATCGTATAAATTATATGATCATTTCTGCTGATGGGAGAGATTTTAAATAACATTTCTCCAGGTCTTATTTGGAAAACTGGATGGCCAGACGATAATTACTCTATTTCCATTTCTAAGTTACTGCCAGAGGAGGCTCAGCTATTGCAATCTAGCAGAGATCAACACCTCATCAGACTCGAGGCAATCAAACTGCTGAAGTCTAAAAAACATGCAGCCGGGTAAGCTTTTTTGAGTGACTTGCATTAATTGTTCTAAAGGCTTTACTTACTTTCTTTAAATTGTTTGAGCTGTATACTGGGAAGATCTTTTGCATGATGCTAATTAAAATACTACATACGTCAGAAGGATGAAAAAATTCCCCTAACTGCAGCACTTCCGGGGATTGATTTCAAATAGTAAAACTGAGCAGGCTCAAGGCAAAGTATTTCAACAGGAAAACTGAAGATCTGAATAAGAGCTTGCTCTGCTTTTACTGCAGGGATGCATAAATTCTGTACTGGTTGCTTCACTATATCCAGAGCTCTACCCTTCCACACAGTCTGGCGTTTAGAAAGGAAAGACATCTGAGGAAGGAAGTGTCTGTATGTTTCTGGGGAAATTAATTCTTGGAAAGATGAAGAATAAAAAACCAAAAATCTCAAGAAGCAGCAATATCCAGAGACAGTCTTAGTGTGGGAGTAGTATTTTGCAGACAAAGTTACTGAAAATCCAAATTAGAAAGTATAAAAAGTTGTTACACCAAAAGACCTCCTAACACTCTCATTTCAGGCTGCACATTTCCTATTCAATTAATGAATACTGATAGCTTTCTGGGTTTCCATGCCAAGCAGACCAACAGACAGGAAAAACTATTTGCAAAAACAATGAGGCATTTCATATGAGTATGCAGAAAGCCTGACCAGACCCCTACCTCTAACTAGATATTGCAGCCATGTCTGCAGTGCATGTCTGTCAGCACCTGAACCCATAAGATTCATCAAAACAATCGTGGAACACACTAGATGGCACATGAAAGCTGGAAAATACAAGGATTTTTGTGTTGTTTCATCAGCTGATGCACTCTAATGAAGATTTTATATGTGGTCTGAGACCAAACAGTAAGGAACAGTAGCAATTTGGTATTAGGGTGTCCTTCAGCTCCCAGTGAAGGACAATGATCCTATACATGGCATCTTAACTAATTGCAGAGTGCAATATAGATAACAATTACTGCTGAAAAAATATGTTTATTTGTCCCTGGTAATAAACAGTAACTATTCCCTTGCTGAAGGACATCTGAGGTCCTTAATAACTGAGGGGTTTACACAGTTTTTGTTCAGGCATAGATATTTCTATCCAGTGACCATGCAGAGTACCTCAGCCTATAAACATATGAGCATAGCCTTTGCTAAAGCTGGACAAATATGAGGAATGGTACATGTAAGAGCATTATAGATTTTATAATCTGACAGGGTTAATTCAGGTGCTATAATTCACAAGACTATATGGCTGTAAGCTTTGAAATAAATAATAAAATATAGTCAGGAGTACCTTGTTGGAACTTCTGCAGAAGTCACACTGATCTCTGGACAAAGACTGCTGATGCAGTCATTTCAGTATGGTCATTTTCTTTTAAAAAAATAAAATGAAGAACAGTATCTTTCAAAGGCATTTTTTTTGAAATGTCCACTGACATGTGACAAAAACATACAGAAGAAAAATGGATGCCCTGACAGATGGAGCACAAAATTGGTTTTGCTTGCATTTGCTCTCCAGTTGGCTGGGGTTAGCAAATTCAGGCTGTATGAGATGCAGCCAAGTTCATTTTGGGTGAGACTGGATGGGCTGTGCCAAGGCACACTATTCAAATGCCATTCACATGGAGGATGCTCTTCCTTCTTCTCTCCTCATATAAGCAACCTCTTTGTAAACACCATGAAATGTGGGGAGAAAAAAGGGACCAGAAATCTACTTTAGAGCATTATTACCTGGCATTCTCAAACTTCTTGACAGACATGTGGATACTTGGTGCTTGTACTTCAATATAGTTTGGCATAGATTCTTAGTTTCAACAGATGACTTGCTTCTCCTTTCCCCTTTCCTTACTACTTTCCATCTTCTCCTGCTGTATCTCTGCTCCTGGGAACCCATTTCTTTCTCCTAGGCAGCTGGCACAGTGGTCTTTACTCTTAGGTTTTGCTACAACTCCAGGAAAAAAACAGTGAATCAAGCCTGATTTCCAAAGAATTTGTGTTTTGCAATCAGAATGTTTCATATCTAAAAAACTGTGACCTCATTGAAATTCTCAGTCACAGTGTTTTAATGTCTTTCTCCTGCATGGATAATCTGCTGCTTAGTCAGACTTAAGCAGAACCTACATTTTTCCATATGCTCACCATCAATAAATGTATAAGGAAATTAACATCTCTGAGATCTATGCTGCTTCAGGTGAAACAAACCAATGATTAAAAAATTATAGAGGGACTGAAGGGACCAAAGGGACAAGAGAGCAAAGACAGAGACATAAAGAGACACAGGAATGTGTGGACGTACAGGTATGCATGTTGGCTGAAAACATCACAGCCATCACCAGCACAGACATTAGAGCACAATCTCTAGTAACAACTGATCTTACTGACACTGCTTGATTCTTTTCAGGGTATTAAACTACCCTGGCAAGAGACTAATTACTCCAGTATAATATATGTGGGCACATTTGCCTTATCTGGAAGTGAATCCAGTACAACTAAGTTGGGAAATTCTTCTCTACTAACAGGTATTGGAGTTTGAGATCCTTTTCCTACCTAGTCAGCCTATCATGTGTGCACAGAAGAAATGTTTTTCAAATCTTTTTGATCTACAGCCTCCTCCATAATTCAGATTAAGTCTCCTGATAATAGAACTACTTCTTTTCCAAACCTTTTTCAGAGTGCTTCAAAGCAGTTCATGTGTTGAAACTTCAGGGTCTCGCAATACTTCTCAGCATAATTCAAGTGTATGTTCCAGCTTTGTCTTCACTACATTCCTTCCTCAGTTCTTTGTATGCCTCACAGTTTTGCTTCTATAGCTAAAACCAGAGGGCTGTATGAGCCAATAAAGTCATACTGTATTGTTTGGGCCTGACCTAATCAGTTTTACTACTTAGTGGGAAGCCCATGATAAATGTAAACTTGCTCGTTTACAAAACTTTCTCACAGAAGCACTGGCCTAAAATGAAAAGATAAATTTCTGATAACTATTTTTGATCCAATAATGCAAACACTTCCACTGGCTTCACAGAATCACAGAATCAACCAGGTTGGAAAAGACCTCTAGGATCATTGACTCCAATCGAGTCTTTTGTTGTTTGCTTTTAATAAGCACTGTGACAATAACTCTTCAGTGTCAATGAGAGGCACAAGGCAAAAATGTACACTTTTTTAATACTAAGAAGTTTCCTACTCAGAAGCTCACATTGCTTTTATATGACTTAGAAATCACTGCTTTTACCAGCAGCAAATTCATACTCTGTATAACAAGAAAATTCAAGGGTTCTTTTGTTAATTTTGCTTGGTTGGTTGTTGAACTGCAAAACAATTTCCAAATTAATTTAACTGGTATTCACTAGGGGGATTTACTGTTTATGGAAGACCATAATTTAACTTTAGAAGGCAGCAATGAAAGTGTATTTGGTTAAATCTCATTAGCTACCAGAAAACTTATCTGGAAATTCCTAACCATCCTTACTTCAAAATAGAAATTTGATACTGTAAATTACCATGACCATAGGCTATAATTCTAAAGCCTGTAATTGCAAAAGAGAGTGAGGTTACACAGAAGGCTGTTCATTAATGGTTTTGCTCACATGGATATTTCTGCTAAGATAACTAAAAGCAATTTATACAAAGGCAGGGACTTGCCTGGTTTTGTACCAATTCAGCTGTATCCAGGAAAAGAACAAAAGCCCACAGCTGAGTAAAATATGCAGTTCTGTGCTTCTGTTTGCTATGTTAACAACAAATCACAGAATGGTTGAAGTTGGCAGGCACCTCTGAAGATCATCTGGCCTGACTCCTTGCTCAAGGAAGACCATGAAGAGCCAGCTGCCCAGGACTGCACCCAGACAGCTGTGGAATATGTCCAAGGATGAAGACTCCACAGTCTCTCCAGTTAACCTGTGGTCATGTCACCAGTGTTTCACAGAGAGGAAGAAATCACCTCCCTTGACCTTTTGGCAACACTCCTCCTAATGATGCCCAACATATCATTTGGTTTCTTTGCCATATGAGCATATGGCTGGCTTTTGTTCAGCTCGGTGTCCAGAACCTTTCCAGATGGTTGACCCTCAGCATGTACTGGTACCTGAGGTTATTCATCTCCAGGTGCAGGGCTTTTCACTTCTCATTGAACTTGTGAGGTTCCTGTCAGCACATTTCTCTAACCTGTTGAGGTCCCTCTGGCAGCAGAGCCCTGTGGCAGATCAGTGATTTCTCCCAATTTGGTGTCATCTGGGAACTTGCTGAAGGTACACTTTGCCCCATCATTCAGATAAGCCTGCTACACCTGGCTGTTCAGTTTACAGCTGACCTAGATCCCTCTTCAAAAGGAAATGGGCCATTATAGATAAAAAACACATCAAAATAATGCTTCTGTATTGCATTCCAGAAATGTGTGAGTGCACATGCTCTCTCTGTAATTTATCTAACTTCTCTGACACTACAGCTAGAGAAATTTGTGAAAGAGGAATAATATGAAACATCAGCAAGAATTTGTATACTCCAAATACATTTCAACTAGGCTGTGATACAGACACTCCTTGGTAGTGTCTTTCTATACATTCAGCTGTACAAGTTCTCTAACACTTTTAATGACCTTGTTTATTTTTTGCTTTATTGATAGCATTAGAGTAGTTGAACAGCACTGTCTTCTCTGCCTCAGAGGACAAAACAGCAACACATATATCCAGACTGCAGAGCAGATGTGCTCTCTAGCACCTTGCTATTCCAGTTACTCAGCACCAGCCCCTTCTTTGCAATTAAGCTAATAACTCTCACAGTGGTGTAACACAGAAACACTGTCACAGAAGTGGCTTGTAAACCATCTGCCTGAGGCTTGCATGAAGAAAGGAGAAGCATACTGTAAAAACACCTGAAGTCATATGCAGGAAGTGTTAGTGCAAGTAAAGAAGCAGAAGGAAAATGGCTTCCTTGTTCCTAGTGCCGCAGTGGCCAGCACAGACTTCCAAGTTAAGCCCCAAGTGGGTGTTCTTACCAAAGAATAGTCCTCAGCCACCACATCACATGTGTATTACATGCACCTACATCCCTGGCCCACCCCAAGATAGGTTTACTCTTGTTCGGTTTCTAGGCCAGTGATACACCAGGAAACAGAGGCATATAGTTATGACTGCTCTCTACCATCACACAAAGAAGCCATGGGCTTCTTTAGTACCAATTCGAGCAAGATCTGGACTGAATGCAACCCAAAATAGATCTATTCAAAGTCACTGCTTCCCAAATGCTTTAGGGTAAACAATGCCAACTAAAACGTTCCAAAGGGCTTGAGGAAATCATGAAATAGAAAACATCAGTGAATGAATAACTTGCTTGCTGACTTAGCTTAGTAAACAAGCTTCTTTGATGGAAGATGAAAGGACTTTGAGACATAGTCATTTTAACTGACCACAAGTTTTCCTCCTCAGTCATTTAGTCACTATCTGCTATGCATTCTCACTGAAGAATCTTACATGTGGCTTTCTGCACTTCCAGAACAGTTACAGCACAGTAGTGATTTTTTTTTTCCAGCTTTGAAAATGTTTGGGACTGTCTTCAGTTACCTTATGAGAAAAATGCATCACCAAGAGCAAGTACTTTATGTTGGTAATGCTACCAGTCAATTTAGGAATGCTGCTTGACTACGGTTTTGTTGTTGTTGTTGTTGCTGTTTTTTAAATCTAGTCTATTTAAATCTAAATATTGATTTCAAAACTGGAGCCTAAAGGAACTTTTCTGAGTAGCGTTGTGTGTTGTGCTTTATGCAAAAAGGTATCTCAACTTTTACATAATGAAATCTTTGGACTGCTTCCACATGATACCTAACCAAACTGGCCAGAAAGATAGAGGGGCCGTCCTATAGCACTGTAGTGTGAAAACAATTATTTCCTTATAACACATATAACTATTTTGTGTCATAATTTATTATGTGCAAATAGTTGTCTAAACCATTAAATGATTAACTTCATGTTTGCAAACCTGTACTTATGTGGTTATTTTCGTATCATGCTTTGACACTTGTTTGCTTGTTTACGTTCACTGGATGATCAATCTCTTTGTGTCTTTTCAAGGTCTGAGATTGTCTCAGTTCTGCATTCATGTAATACTGAGGACAGTAGTGATACAGTTGTATTTGAAATTGTTTACTGCCATGGCCATTCAAACAATAAATAATAACTGTCTGAAGCACTTGGCAGCTTTCTTTTTCTTTTGAGATGTTAACATCAAAATAATTGACTCTGTTCCCAGAACTGCATGTTCTCTTTTCAATAGTCTTAGGAAAAAAAAAATACAAACCATTAAATTTCAAACTTTCTCTGAAAAGAAATGCTGCTAGCTTTAATTAATTTTTTTTTTTGGGGCCTAAGTTCACTTCCCCACTATGACCTGCTGTTAAAAATAGTGTTCACCAGAAGAAAACAACAAAAAAAATCACATTCTGACATTTAAAAAAAAAAACCAAACCCTACTTTCACACATTTTTATGTATGCATATCTGTGCACACAGAATGGCATTAGTTTTTTAAGGTTATCCAGCATTTTTGTATGAATGGCTTGTTGTGCTGATGCCGCACAAGATTGATAGTTCACAGAATAACCTGCAGATTTATTAGAGGAGGACCAAGAGCAGAATAATTTCCTGCAGGTAAGTATCACTAGCCATAGAATGCAGCTGAATGGTGAAGAAGGGCATGCATAGCTGTGCAACTCTGCGTTACGTTCTTGGCTACCCTTAGCCTTAACTAAGCTTGAGAACAAAGTCGGAAGAGATAATGAGAGTGGTGGTGGTAGTGGCTTATTTTTATTTTACTTTTTTTTTTTTTCAGTCATTTACAATTCTTTTCCTTGTCTCACATACAGGAATTCTCTCTGCTCAGGGTTCACTTCTGTTTCCTAGATCATACAGTGCAATTATCATCTCTTGCTGAAACGTGACTAGAACGTAAAGACACAATCTTCCCTGAATTTACACATGGCAAAAAAGTCTCCCTACCACGGCATTGTGTGGAAATCATGCAAATTGTGGCAGCTCTTTGTTGTTTTGTTTTGTTTTGTTTTCCTCTCCTTGATTCTGAAACAACAGTTGAGTAATTGCACAGTTCTGATCTGATACCTAGGAAAGGTACATTGTGGCAGTGCTGTGAATTCTAAGCTCATATTGGTCATTCAGGTAGATACACCTGCACATCTTTAATCATAAAAAAAACCAAACCAAACCAAAAAATCCATCATCTAACCCCCCCATCGTTTTACAAGCTATGGTTTAGTGAAATAAAAAAATCAAAACGGTTTTATAAAGCACTTTGAGAACTTAAGTTGAAAACTGCAGTAGAAAGTACAGGGTATGTTGCCTGCAAACCAGCCCAGAGAGGATTTCCATCAGCTAAGTCATGCTGTCCACCTTATTAAGATAATGACCTGAAGGTAGATGGATACCTGCGACATGTATCTATAGTGCATTCCTGAGGCAGCACTCAAAACTGTATCATCTCTCTTTCTCTGGACACATTAAGCAGCCACCACCTACCAGAATCTCTGCTATCAGTGCTAGTCTTTGGCACAAAGTTGTGAAATGTGACCAGCTGTATCCTGAAACAAGTGTTGCTGTTATTGGCCACCATGTGCCCAGAGAACTTTACAGTACTGAAGAGCACATGTCTATAATTATAGTTGGGGTATGACGCACTTATGCTCACCCTCTACAGTTCTAGGATGTATCCTTGGCTCACTTGCAGAACGACATGGACACAGCTGGTCCTGGTGTCACAAATGACAAACAGCTAGCTCTGTAGAGAGCACGGTCAGGCCGCTGCTCATGGCATTTGAGCCCACTCCACTATGAAGATCCATAGAGCATCTTGCTCCTTTGCTCTCCTTTTCCCATCTTCATGGATTGCAGCCTGACTCAACATGTTTCTGCATAAAAATAGGCCTGAACACTGAGTGTGGTGCCAAGTCAGGTGTCTTACACAGGCAGCTTGATGGAGTCAAGAGATTGCATAGCCCAGCTTAGGGCAGGGCAACTATTAAGTGTCTTGCCTACCCCTACAGGCTTGTGGAATCAGAATTGTGTATGCAGATGCCATTATGGAAAATTCTGACTGCAAACAATGGGAGTTTAAGGGTGCATGTAGGGAATAAGACTCTTCTAATATTCCCCAGCTTTCATGCAGTGCTGATCAACTATAGCTTTTTAATGGCCAAAATTACTCTGGCATAAAATTCTGTTACTATTTGAGTGATTATTGCACAGACAAATTTACTGCTAGATTGCATTTTAAATGGTGGTATTTTTATTCCTGTTTTCCCACATGGCTACAAGCAATGGAATCAACAGGCAAGTTGTCTGAAACAAAAGTCCAGAGGAAAGGAGTGGCCTTACAACCAAAGCACAGGGTTAGGAGTTAGGAAACTTCCGTTCTCAGGGCTTCCTGAATGAAGTCTCTTTGCCTCTCTGGACCACAGGAGGATATTCTTAATTACACTGAAAGAGCATCCCTTAGAAACTCTGTGACAGCCGTAGTACCCAAGGGGAGGTTGAGTTAGAGAGAAAGATTTCTCTTCAGGTTAAGTGAACGTATTTTATTAGCAGAACATGTTTTGACACGTGAGGAAGGTGGGTGCCTATCGTTCCAGGCAAATACAAAACTGTTTGCAACAGGCCACCGGGACTTTGGATGGAAGCTTCAGTGGATGTGCAAACCTTTTAATAATAACTGCAATCTTGCTATCCTAGATGGATGCAAATTCATAGCCTATTAATTTTGCGGGGACGAAAAACCCTACAGTTTCTCGTTTGCAGTAGCAAAGAGATGTGCGCATATACAGAAAACACATTTGGGGTAAGGCCAACGGTGCCTTCAAAATACCAGGCGCTGAAGAAGACAGCGGACACAAGTCGTTTATCTGCGTGCCCCACATCTGCCCGTCCATCCAGGCAGGTCACCATTCAAGTGCCACCAGGGCAAGAGGAAACAGGTAACCAACACCGTCAACGGTGAGGCACCCTGAAAGGCCCGGTCAGAAAGTAGAGAAGCTGCGGGTACCCTTCCTTTCCCTCCGACAGGCTCTGTGGGAGGCGGGTACCCTGCAGGCAGCCGCTAGCTAAAAGCGCATGGCTTCTTAAGAAGGAAGAACGTACAAGCCCGCACCTCACCACCCAAGCCCGCCGCCTGGAGAGACTTGGGCCGCTTGGCGGCAGCGCTTCACGCATGCGCGCCGCTGTAGCTGTAGCGGCACCATCACCGCTCCGGCCGCCGTTGGCCGCCGACCGTATCTACCGCGGGGGAAGGGAAGGGGGGGGAAGGGAAGGGGGGCCGTTGCGCCTGCGCGGGTGGTTCCCGGGTTGCCCGGGCAGGGGGAGCTGAGCTGAGCCGAGTGGAGCGGTGGGTGGCGGCGCGCGCGCGAGCCCGGTGGCGTGGCCGGCCGTGCAGGCGCTTGGCGCTGCGTGCCGCTGGGCATGGTGAGCAAGGGGCCGCTGCTGCGCCTGTTGACCGCCATCAACCGGAGGAGGATGAAGCTGCTCATGGGGCTCGCCTTCGTCGCCTATGTCGCCTGTAAGTGAGTGGGGATGGGTCTGGCCCAGTCATTCATTTGCCCGCTGACCGGGCGCCCCTAGCTTTCCATGTCCTCCGTCTCCGGCCGCGGGGAGAGTGGAGGAGCTGGCGGCTTTTTCTGGCGCGACCCGTTGTACTGCCCTGTTACGACGCACCGCAGCACAGTCTCCGCGGCCCCTCTGCCTTTGGGCAGCGGGGCTGAGGGCTTCCACGCTTTCCCGCTTCCCCGCGCTGCCGAAACTTTCCCAAGTCCGGCGGATGGCCGGCTAGGCCGTGGCGGAGGGTGCTCACAGGGCCGCCGAGCGGGCCGTGCCGGGGGTCCTCGTTGGGTATCTTTCCCCTAATCTGCCCCAACGGCTTGCGCAGGCAGTGCCCTCCCTGTGTCCCCCTCGGCTGCCGTGTGAGGAGACGGTCGTGCTGCGGGCAGTTTCTTTTGGGGGCGGTTGACCGCGCTTCTCTTTGGTGAACCCGCGGGAAGGCGAACTCAGGGGCTTGCGGGCGACGTGCGGCAAGCAGCCGAGCTTCCAGCCGAACCCTGGGCGTGTGGTAGATAGCATGCTTCCGAGATGCCTAGGCGGTGGGGTAGGGTGGAGTGGGCTACCCGGACAGGGGGGAAGCGGTGAGAGCGGGACGTGGCTGCAGTATTTCCGCAGCCGCTTCTCACACCGCTCTTTGTCCGCCTTGGTCGTAACCTGGTAGCTGTATGAGGTGAGCCTGTTAGGGAGTTTTCCAGGGCAAGCCTTGTCTCTTTTTTTGGTAAAATCCTTCCATAAGCGTTTGTCATCTTAGTATGTATCTGGAGTCTTCGAAGCCTGAAGAGAGGCATAAAGGTATTTGGGAGAATCTTAGTATAACAGCTGACAGTGATGATTATGGCTTCATTTGTTGGACATGAGTCAGATAGTCTTGGATTTACAATGTGGTCCTGTCAACTCTCTTCCCATTCTTGTCCAGATCTTTTTCTGTTTCATTTTTCCTATTCAGTTTATTTTATGTTAGATTATTTTGCTTTTAGACTTAATTAGTTTACCGTACACTGAACACCACTAGGAAGGAGCTTTGAAGTCTTGTCATCTTAGCCAGGAACAAGTGTTTTTATGCTTCAAAATACAACGGGTGAATTAGCTTTTGGGATGGGTGTGTGCATTAGATTTAGGATCCACCCTTTCGGTTTGGAGAGGTACACCTCAATCTGGCAGAAGAGGTGGTGTTTCCTACCACAGACACAAAACGTAACAATTCTCTTTAATACCGTATGTTACTGTGTTTATAGGATCTCATTGCTTAAATACTGCTGTTATTGATGAAGTTGTGTGAATCAAAAATGATACGTGCTTTGGAAAACAAAGTTAATAGGCTACAGTGGAAATGCTGGAATTGAGTGGCAATTGATACAGGACCTGGCTATTTGATTAGATGTTCTAGACGGTGTTTGCTTTCTAGATTTATGAGTAGAAGTTATCCTTAAGGGAGATTAAAAAGGCAGTAGGTTGGTGTCTGATCAAAAATGGTTTTTGCAAATCTAACATGTCAGGTTGCTGTACTTTTCAATCAACTAGTGCTCAACAGTAGCAGAATCATTAGTTAAAACACTGATGTCTTAAATATAGCATGCTAGCAGATGCCACTGGTCTCACTGATTCTAGAGAGATTATTTTTTTGTTTTCTATGGAAGTGACTATGATCCCATCCCCCTATTCTAAAAGTGTGCTCCTTGCAAGATTACTGATTCATCACTGTGCTCTGGTTGCAGTCGGATAATACCAAACTGAAATAGCACAAAATCTGAGAAAATTGAGCTGCTGGTGTAGGTGTTGGCACTTCCTACGTTCCATCTTTCTCAAGTACTCTCCAAGTGATTGAGTGTTTTCAGGCTCTGCACCTCCTTTCCATGAATTTCCGTTCAGAGTTAGTAAATGGAGAATCAGATTTGGAGCATATTATGTCATAGATAATGAAATCCATGGCAAGTACATTATTTTTTTATGACCTAGGAGGTAGGACTTTTTGATAGTGCCATTCTGTGGGTTTGTGTGAAACTCAAAGAAGCTCTCAGCTGTCTTGTTCTTGAGTCATGGAATGGCTCTCTTGGTGATTTCATAGTGCAAGTTGTTGGATGGCAAGGCTGGCTTATGTAGCCCTACTCCACATCTTCCATTTCCTCAGCATCCATCATGTACAAGGACTTAAATTTTTCTGTTTAGGCTAGTCCCTGGCCTAGAAACAGAACTGCACCTGATGAAGTATCCAGTCTTGACTAAGATTATGAAAACACAACAATTTGACAGTGTGGGTATTCAGCCAGCTGTTTTGGCCCATCTGAGGAAGTGGTGCAGGGGTGAAACGGGCAGCTGGGAGTACTATTTGCAGTATTGCCATCACTTGCTTTTTACAGGTCTAAAATCAGTGTCTTGCTTAAGGAGTCTTATTGACATGGGTTAAAGCATCACCATGACATGAAGTGCATAGTCAGGCTTATGTTAAAGGTATCTAGAACTCTTTTTACAGATTTCACTGGTTTCCCTAGTGGCACTTAGAGTAAGGAGGATACTTACTTTACATCTGTGCTTCAATTCAGGTAATATTTGATATCTCATTTTTGTAAACCTTTGTAAACTTTTTTTTTAACGTTGTTCACTTGAAACAGCATGATACACATAGTTTGCTTATATAAAAGTAGAATCCAAAAGTGGCATTTCTTTGCAACAGGCAGTTTAAAGTTGTTACAGCTTAAGCAACTGCTCCTTGGTAAAACTGAAGATCAGAGTTTGAGTAATGTTGCATTTACCTTACCTGCAAGGTGAATAGGATGATTTTTTCCCCCATCACTTAAGTGATGAATCTGGCAATAGTGCAGCTAGTGAGCTGTCTGGATCACTCTGTAATCTGGTGGAATGCTACTCAGTGTTATTTCACTTTTTTGAATATTTTTCAAAATTAGCATGGCTGACTTATTTGCAGTGCCATCTCCTTCTGTGACCATAGAGTGGCTATACTCTGCTGTATATATAATGGGAAGCCTTGCCTAAAGGTTGAGTATTCATTGCCCTTTCAAAGGGACAGTCTTCTGCTACAGCTTTTCTCCGATTTAACTCCTTGCAAGATAACTGGAGTGTTAGTGCTAACCATAGGAGAGAGGGGAATATGGAGATGGACTGTAACATTCTTTCAGTCATGAGCTGCACTTGCAGCATCTTGAAGCTTTTGTGAAACTACAGCTTAAAAATGTGAGGTGATTATAAATACAGGTGGATTTAATTGATATTTTTTTTTTTTGTGGTCCATAATGAAAAATGTAGATGGATGATAAAACAGTAACATACTGGGTAGATAATGTAACAAAAAAAAAATCCAGTGTCATCATGATATGAGTAAACGAGTAACCTCTCCAGCTTTACATTGCATACTGAGATGCTTTAGTGAGGCCATTGTAGAATCAGGACCTTAATTAAATTGTCAGAAATAATACTGTAAAAGCTTGTAGCCAGAATTTAAAGGTCAGAGCTCATCAATTTGCATAGTTTGCCTTAATCTTAGTGCTACTGGAAATAATATGTGGATGTCTTGGTATAACAAGGAAGTTACATGTTATTAATGAAAATAAAGTAAGAGCTCTATTTATGGTGAAGAAGTTCTTTTTGCTCATTTGTAGATTAAATAGTTCTCAGGAAGTATGTGAGTACCATTGCTCCTTTTCCAAGGGAGAAAAAAAGAATGCATATTAGGGTTCTGTCATGAGATCGAATATTAAGACTTTATTACCTTTGTAAGGTACAGCAGCTACTAAACCAACTTAAAAACAAAATGTAAAAATAATGTGAGGGAAGTACATCCTGCTGTGTAGTGGCTTGAATTCTCTCAGCATTGTTAGTTTCCATAGTTGTTATTCTTTGTTTTACAAGGTTAGACATTTGTTTTTGTCAGATTTCTATGAGCTAGGAAGAATGCATAATGTGCTCTTCTCAGAATATCGAGGTTTAAGATTTTGATTTGAATCTTACTAGTCTCTTGCATGTGTTCAAAATGAAGGTTAGATGCTACTGCATCTTGTGTTCTTATAAGCTTTTACTTTCACTTTTCATAATAGCAAAGTAGCTGCAATTTGATCCTGTCTTAATTTGTCAAGACTAGCAGAAAGTTATTCAGTATTGCTGTGCAGAAAACTATAAATCTTCCTTCCCCAACTGTTACACAAGTAGGCAGCAGAACCAACTGGCCTTACAAGAGTTAGAAGTGGTCTGATGTGACATCAGGCTCCCTTGTTTTTTATGTCAACATGCCGTGGACTATACCAAAAAACACAAGCTAAAGCCATTTGCTTCCCGACTTCATGTCTGGCAGAGCTGCCTTTCATCTGTGGGTTTATGCAAATAAGTTTGCTGTCTTCATCAGCTTCCAGTTCCTTGTTCATCAGGCTTCCACTAGCTATAGTTGTACAGTTTATAAAACCTTATTCTTGCTTCAGTTGAGTTCATCAGGAACTCTGCCTTGTTAGCCATGGTATTTTAAGCCCCCCTTTTTTTTTTTTTTTTACATTCTGGAGAAATTCATCCTTATGGTTCCCAGCTTATCTCCATTAAATATTTGTCTTAAGTATTTGTCTTTAATATTTTACCCTCACTAGGTGTTTGTCTTTTCTGTGGCATGTGCAGGAGGTGGTGCTGTCATCATTCAACTCAAGAACAAATGCCTTTGGAGCTTTCAGCTTTTTTCCCCCTTGTTCCCTAGAGAGGGAGAGATGGGGGTTTCTGCACCAAGATACTTGGAAGGGGTTGTAAGAAAATAACTGGGAAAAGAGTCTGTTTTGCCTGCAGTGCTGACTAGTGGAGCATGCTACAAGTTTGCAGAAAAGAATCTTGGCAATCAACAAACTTAAAATGCTGAAAATAAGTTACTTGAATTATGACCCCTCATTTCATTGCCATCCTAATTTAAGTTACAGAATCAACCAGATTGGAAAAGACCTCTAGGATCATCAAGTCCAACCTATCACCTAACCCTTCTAATTAACTAAACCATGTCACTAAGTGCCTCATCTAGTCGTCTTCTAAACACTTCTAGGGTTGGTGACTTCACCGCCTCTCCAGGCAGCCCATTACAATAGGCAATCACTCTTTCCGTGAAGAATTGCTTCCTAATGTCCAGCCTAAACCTGCCCTGACAGTTTGAGACTGTGTCCTCTTGTTCTGACACTAGGTGCCTGGGAGAAGAGAGCAGCCCCTACAACCTCCTTTCAGGTAGTTGTAGACAGCAATGGAGTCTCCCTGTGAGCCTTCTCTTCTCCAGGCTGAACAACGCCAGCTCAGGTTATGTTACTTCAGGTGACTGCTCTGTTTCTAGGGTTTGACGTGCGTGCTGGTGTATCATGGTTATCTTGAGTGTGTGGAGTATTCTCTGCCACTGATTTGTTTGAAAAATGTCCCACAGTTCTGCTAGCCATGTCTGAAAAACAAAAGGTTGAGGACTAAATCAAAGAGAGTACTCCTCCTTCTCCTCCTTTTTTTTTTTTTTTTAATTTTAATTTTTCATTAATATTTTAAAGCCATTTGAAAATTCAGGGCTACCACCTAGATGGGGTGAAGCATGATTTGTGTGAAATGGCATACAGTATATTCTGAATATGGTGTGTTTCCCTTTCTTCTGCTTTAAATAGGGAAATGTGTGACCCTGACAGGAACACTTACAGGTCTGTTGGCTTAGAATGTTTCTGTTGTTTTTTATAGCTTGCCGTGTTGCTTTAAAACAAAGGGAGAATATGCTGTTCATAACAAATTTTATTGATGTGAATTGTGTAGATCAAATCTATCTGGAGGTAGATGTCATTTCATAGTATTGCTTTCGCTATCTTCTGCTATTAGGGAAAGATGCTTGGAGTTTTCAGTTTTGTCTATTATTAGGTGAAGAGGGGACACAGGGATGTTAGCAGTTTAGATCGCTTAGCTTTACATTGCCAAAATGATTTTGATCCAATGAAAAATGTACTGTTCCACTTAAGAGAAGACCTTCTGTCTGCCTTGGACGTTCAAATCTTTTGCAGGCAGTCCATGCAATTGCAAACCACTTTGTTGCTTCAAGCAAGTAGATTTAAAGCCAAAAAAGTATTATGATGCCCAGACACACTTAAGTGTATGTGGTGATGAAAATTGAAGATCCTTCTTGGTATTTCATAACTGTGATGCATTCTATTTTTTGTTGTAAATATTGGATGCATTTTTATGTTTGTACTAGCAGTTGGAGCACGTTACCTTACTTGTGGCAAAATACAACAGACAGACAATGGATGAGTAGTGGTGAAGAATTGTATACTGAAGATAAGAGACAGGAAGGAATAGAAACATTGAACAGAGAAGTGAAAAAAAGAAACTTAACAGAAGAGTTGGAAAGAATTTACCATCTGGGCAACAAAGAACAGAATTGAGTCATAAAGTGACAATGCTAACTGAAATGTTAGATATTCACGATTAGTTCCCCATCCAGTATGAAACATCATTAACTCTTGTAAAGAAAGAAAATTTACATGATGTTATATCTTGCAGCTGTAGGAGTGTATAACTTTGCCAGAATTTAAGTATTCATTCTTGAGAGAAAGCACAAAATTATTGTCTTGGTGACTGTGTTGCTTTTGTTTTGTAAGGCTAGCCAAGAGATTTGACATAGAATGGTGATGTTACTCAGGTTGAAGAGAGCATCTTTCTCTTCAGAAAATGCTGTATCTTAGTAACTACAGAACTTGCCATGTAGTAAAATTTGCAGTTCCTTTCTGCTGTCTTTGGACTGGGACAGGAACTTTACTGTGGAGCAAGCCATCAGTTCAAGAAATAAACCAGGAAGACCTACTTACTATACAGAAATCCATATAGACATACCAGAGGAATGTTGTGTGTTCCCCAAAGTCATAAACATTACCAAGAAAGATGACATTCTATATAGGAAGTTATGAATAGTAATTTTGTCTTACCTCCACTAGTATTGCAACGTATTGTAATTAGTATAATTACTAAGGCATATGAACAAACTACTGAAATTACAGATAGGATACAATTAGGGAGGTTGGTGGGTTTTTTTTTAAGTTGTTATGGAATCTAGACTGTAAAACGCACTTTGAAAAGCCTTGGGCAAATTATGGAATGCTTATTTTGGAACAGACCTTGAAAGGTCGTGTAGTTCAGCCTACCTTCTGTAGGCAGGAGCATCTTGTTTAAAGCCAAAACCAATGTGACCTGGAACACTTAGAGGGATAGGACATCCACAACTTACCTTGACAATTTGTTGCAGCATCTCACCACTCTAATCACAGAAGTTCATCCATGTATCTAATTTAAACATACTCTCTTTCAGGTTCACACTGTCGCTCCTGGTCATATTACTACAGGCCCAGGTAAAAAGTCTGTCCCCATCTCTCACAGGCCTCCTTTAAGTACTGAAAGGCTGCAATAAAGTCTTGCTGGAGCCTTCTGTTTTCCAAGCTAAGCAACCTCAACTCTCTCAGCCTTTCTTCACAAGGGAGATTTTCCAGCCCTGTCATTATTTTATGGCTCTTCTCTGAACTCACTCCGAACAGGTCCATGTCTTTCATTTACTGGGGATGCTGGAACTGGGCACGGTATTCCAGGTTGTGTTTTACCAGAGTAGAGGAACAGAATCACCACCCTTGACTTGTTCACCATGCTTTTTTTGATGCACCCCAGGATATGGTTGGCTTTTTTGGCTGCAGGTGCATATTATTGGCTCATGTCTAGCTTTTCATCCACCGGTACCTCCAAGTTATTCTCATCATGGTTACTTTCAATGCATTCATCCTCCAGTCTGTACTGATAACTGGTAATTGCCTTGACTGAGGTTTCTCTCCTTGACAGGAGCTTTCTCTTGACTATGTTGTACTTCATGACAGTTCATATTTGCCTACTCTTTCAGCTTGTCGTGGTCCTTCTGAATGGCATCCATTCCTTCAGTGGCACTACTTAGTTTGGTGTCGTCTGCAGATTCACCAAGAATGCACTCAAATCTTACTGTGTCGTTAATAAAAGTACTGAACAGTACTGGTTACAGTCCAGATCCCTGAGGGACACGGCTTGCTATTGATCTGCCTTTGGACATTTAGCAGTTGACCACAACTCTTTGGTTGCAGCCACCCAGCCAGTTCCTTATCCATTGAGTAGTTTATCCATCAAACCCATATATCTCCAATTTGGCAACAAGGATACTGTGTGAGAAATGATAGCTTCCTTGAATAAAGAATAGTTTTCCTAACAGCATTATGTATCTGATAGAGATCTTTAAGATAATTAAGTTAATACTCTAATGCAGCTATAATAAGCATTTAATGAGCACCCTTTGCCTACTTCTCCTTTTTGTCAAATTTTCCTCTGGAAACAAAAAACTTACTCTACCAGGAAACTGGAGCTGCTGAATGACTATGGAGAGTCATTTAAGAGGACACCCCCCCCCGCCCCCCCAAAAAAAAAACCAAACAAACAAAACAAACAAACAAACAAAAAAAAACAAAAAACAACACAAAACTCTTTTGAAGGACATTGTAACTGCCTGAAATTTTGCAGAAGCAATTCATTCTGGACATTCAGAGCATACAGTTTTGCTCTAGAAATTCAGGTTATGTCTGTCTGTCAGTTCATATTGTTCCCACATGCTGTTTCTGATGATAGAGATCCATTTGAAACAAACATAATCCTATGCTCTTTATTCTGAGGACTGTAGCTCTAAGGAGAGTCATACTGTGAAAAATTTACTGTGTATTCAGCTAAATCTACTTAGACAAAAGTTTGTGTAAAAGTTTTTTAACAGAGTGCCTTCAAAATGCAAACAAAAACATTTGGGAAGAAAATTATTTTAAAAGAGATTACATCCATTTCTTGTACAATTGAATCTCTATGGGCATCACATCTCACTTTTTAAAACATCTCTTTTAAAATGTATGTGATGCTGAGACTAATACTGTTACTGATAATTCCAGCTTAAGAGTGTTTATTACTGCCAGTGCTTTGTGATAGTTTATGACTTGATGTAAATGCCAGTTAACAAGGCCCAAAGAAGGGTCATCCTGGAGTAAAGGAACAGGATCTCTGAGACACTCTTCTTAACACCATCAGATTGTGATAGTATTATTTTTACAATTCTCCAACCTTTTGTGGCTGGATTAAGGCACACACCATTCTCAAAGTAGTAATCTGTGCTTTTTAGAAACCTATACAGTAAGTATTATCACAGCTAACAGGCTCAAAGGATGTTCAGGTGAAGGCATATATCCTTTTCCCCTAGCTGGGGGCCAAAAGCCCACCAAATCTGCTCTGTCACTCCCACTCCTAGATGGACAGGGGAAAGGGGAAAATATAACAAAAGCTAGCTATAAAATAGAAGCAATTTAATAATAAGGAAAGCAGTGGACTGTAGGGAAGTAAGAGAGATGTAATCTCTCCTTTGCATCAGCAGGCTGATGGCTGATCTCACGAAGCAGGGCTCTCCATGTGTAACGGTTTCCCTGGATGACAGACACCATGGGTAAATCTCCCCAGACTTCCTTCTTTCACTTCGTTCTTGTATCTGAGCTGATGTCGTATGGCATGGAATATCCCTTTGGCCAGCTTGAGTCAGCTGGTTCAGCTGCCTCCCCTCAGACTCTTGGGGAGGGGAAATGTTGAGCAAGCGTAGTCTGGGTGCCGGACTCAGCAGTAGACAAAACACTGGCGTGTTGTCAACACTCGGCTATAGCACTGCAAAGCACAACATTAGGAAGATGCTTTGAGGATATTTAACGCCAGCTTAGGCCAAATGCAATACAGAAGTGCAGCTGATCAGAGCGAAGTCTGACTGTGGATGCTCAACAGCAAATTGCTTGGAATTTCTGTTGTGCTTTTTCCTGTGTGACTTAACAGATTTTGTCGTTTGCTTTTATTTTCTTTTTTAAATTGTTTTACTTCATACAGGCAATGATGGCCTGTATCCAAAAGACAGCTCTTGGAATATGCCTTTGCTGAAAGCAGCCCAGTCATTGTACTGCTTTGCATCCATCGTAACTTCAGAAAGGGTCTTGTCTAGAGAAACTAGCCAAACCTTCAGTAGAAAGAAAACTATTCTTTACTCATTTGTGATTGATTGGTTTTTGTTTAAGGTAGTTACAAGAAGCCTTGGAAATCTACAACAATTTTTCCAGAAGACTGTGCTTGCTAAATAGTTACGGCTTTATCTTTCAGAGGCTGGATGGGGAAAACCCAAACAAGAAACCAACCAAAAGAGAAGCTTGGGATTTTCTGAAAACCATGAGTGATTAATGTTTAGTTGACAAAATGTAAATACCTCTTTAATAACAATACTGTGATTAAGGCTTTAAGAAACAAATCTCTTTTCTAAAAGTACAGCTTGTTATTGCTTCATCTGAGGCACATCATTCTTCTCTGGAAGCTGTCACTTAAAAGCGAAGTGTTTGTGGGAGTGATTAATGCCTCTGTATTTTTTAATCTTCGTGATACTTGTAGTTAATCCTTGCAAAAAGGCTACAATAAAAAATAATTTTCTCACTATTTTATAGAAGGAATGCAGCAGGGAAAAACATCCTAGAAGAGATAGTCAGAACAAGGCTAGACTTTTCTTGTACAGGTTATTAACCCAGGTCTTCATGGGTCTCAGAACAGTCCAAATGCTATGATCTCTTATTACCTTATTGTCACTGGGTGAGGTTTACAAATAGTCTTTGAGAGAAAAAGAACAACCTCTATTTCTTCTCTCTTGTAAGTGAGCACCTTAATTGTTTGATTACAGGTCATGTCTAGTCCAATTCATCATGACTTCTTCCCTTGCACAAAGTTTCAGCAGATGACAGAAAGACTCTGTTCATGAATGCTCTTTAGTTGGGTAAATAGTACACACTCTATGAGGAGCTTCCTATGTGTGGCTGTTGATGGGTGAGGGTGTTCAATCTCTCAGGTTTGAGAATTGGCATGGGACTGTTATCCTAGATGATAACCTCTTGGCTCAAAAGATTTGACTTTAAAGTCAGAGCTCTTTTTCATTGTAGTGTGAGTGGCTTTTACAGTGAGATGCTCTGTGTGTCACTGTTTACTCAAATTGGATCCATTAAGAATCTGATGCTTTTGAAAACTGGATTCATACATGGTGCTTGATTCATGACCTTGCTGGTGTGGAAGCTTTTTTTTAACTGTCCACGTTTGCAGCTTTTGGTGCATGAACATGATGAGTCTGTCAAGGCCTTTTATGGTACCTGTGGGAGTTTTTGCCTTGGATTTAGGCTTGTAATTCTGTGTCGTGGGTGGCTTGTGGGTCTAGGCCTGCTTGCCTGATGTGTTTCCGTCATTCCTGCCTGAATGCCAGGCTGGCCTTGGTGTAACATTTAGTGCAAGGAAGCAACAAGTCAGGGAAGTACTCTGTAAGCCGTGGTCATACTGTTGGTTCTGCAGCTGTTTAAGACCATTATATAAAAAAATGTGGTGTACTTTGAAAAACTGTGGATGTGCTGTAGCCAAAGAGATCCTTCTTAGAATCATGCATTCATAATGCTTTGTGATGGAAGTACTTCAGGTGAGCTTCTGCTTCACCTTTCTGCATATGAAAGAGATTTCAGGGTTCCTCAAATCCTTCCATATGGTATTTGCTGTGTGGTTCATTTAGCAGCTTCATTGTTTTATGCAATAGTACAAAAATAGACATCCTTGAAGATCATTTACTTCTATAGGACTAGGATATCTAGTGTAGTGTTTCTGGAAGTACACAAATGTCTTTTTGAGCTCCCTTTCCCTGCTGTGGACACTGAGGACACAGAATTTACATGTTTTCTCTAGAAAATCTGTTTCTCATATGCAATATAGCTGCAACATCTTTGCAACATAGCTGACAGGGTGGTATTTGTGCTTCAGCTGGCAACTTATTTTTTCGTCAATTTGTGCTTCACCAACTAAGTCCAGATGTTTCTTGCCATAGCATAAACAATGTTACATTATTTATATGGTTTTCTGTAGCCCAGAAAAATAACCATGGAAAGTGTCACTGAGTAATCTGTGACATGATAATTCTGTACTTGTAGTTTCTAGATTGTCTTCACTGAAAAGAAAAAAATAATTAATGTTATAATTAAAATTCTAGCCAGAAAGTAAATATTTAGGATTTAAGTTAGTGCTCAGTACTGTGTCCCTTTTTCCCAAAGGGAATTCATTTTAATGTGAAATCCACAGTGTTTCGTAAATTCAGTTGGATTTTGTCAGTCCTCTGTTCTAATATGAAGCTTTCTTATCCTTTTCCTCAGAAGATGACAAAGGTTTTATGATACAACCACAGATACCCTAGTGTCCTCCTGCAGTTTGTCTGATAGTCTGGTACGGATTTGCGTTACTCCTTGAATTACTCAGTGGCACTAAGTTGTTACAAATGCTTTAGTCACTTTGCCATCCCTTAAGGAGTGGAATAGTGATTGTATTACTGCATCCTCACTCATGTCTTCCCTGCTGTCCTTTCCTGGGTGTTTCATTTCTTCTTTGGCCCAGGAGATGCCTGTGACTGTAGCATCATTTTTAGTCTTTCTATCTGCTTGAGAATCATAAGTTCTAATCATGAAAGTGCAAAACCTGAAACTAGGCAAAATACTTCATTAGCTGCTACATGAGACCTGAAATGCAGCTTGCAATAACGGAGGACACTTCAGAAGCTTTTCACATGTATATACTGCATATAAACTGCTCCTCCTCCTTAAGACCTAGTGAAATTCAGGTTCTTAGGCTGTGGCTTATCTCTTGAAGAGCAGTTGGAACTTGATTTTTCTGAAAGTATTCAGGGTAGATTTTCTGTAATGGTTTTTGTTGCAGAGTTGCTTACATAACTGTTCTGTATTAATCTTTTTTATCTTGACAATCTGAAGCTGTCAACTCTCTAGTGTAGCTTGGTTTCAATTTTAAACTACTTTCTGTGTCCCAGTTGAAAATTAAAAGGAAAGTGAATGTTCTGGTAGTCTTTGTGTAATCAGACACTGAACAGTTTCAGAAGCTTTCATTTTTTTCTATCAGAAAATAAATTGGGCAGATGAATCTTTTTGTGAACACAAATTAAAAAGCTGATACATGTTTGCTGTGCCTTTTTTTTATACTGCAGTTTGTCATCTTTGTAACTTTTTTCCATACGAATGGTGTAATAAATAAGCTTTGTTTGCCTAGTTGAGACATTTGGTTACATTGCTGAGGTATAATATTTACATATTTAGAGAGAGAACACGTGTGCACAAGCACTTGCTACTTTTAACACAGAACTCCTGTGGCATCTGTTGGACTAGCTAAGCTATCATCTGTAGTGGCCAGTTTTTACTCTTACCAGTCTGCAGGTTCCAGTTTTGTAGTTGAAGGTCCACAGGAAGATGATTTTTGTCTTGCTCTTGATGTTGTTGTGGTTTTTTTTTTCAATATCTCAGATAAACCCTGAAGTATGATTTGTTGAATCTGTGTGTAGTGCCAAATTATAGTTCAGAGAACTCTTGTACATTTTGTTTCTGTAATACAGTGCATGGATAATGATCAGATAAGTATCTGCTCATTTACTAGTCAGATAATTCCAAGTGTACATTGGAATAGTCTGGTCCTTTTACTGACTTAATGTGTTTTCTTTCTTTTTGTTACAGTCTTATGTGATTTCATCAGAATTCCTCTCATACTCTTAAAATGTCTTTTAGTCACTTGGCAGGGGGTGTGTATATGTATCATATATGTAACCTATGTAGGTAATTTCTGATTAACATTTTTTTATTGTTTTAAATTCCTTCTGATGATAATAGGAAAAATGGCCTCATGTACTATTACATGGCACTGTAACATTCTCTCTCTTCTTATTTTTCAGCTGTATGGGGGAACTTTGTCAATATGAGGTAAGCCTTATATATACACAATTTCTGTGTTGAATATCCTTATCTGAAATAAAGTTACCTTTCCCATCTGAGAAAACAGAGCAACAGCTCACATTGTTGTTTAGATGGTTGCTATGCTGCTGTGATACCGTTTTCTGCATGCAAGGTGCTCAGTCTCAAAAAGGCTTGTATGTCTGCTGCAAATCTCACCCAGGATCTTACTTGCACTTCAGCATCTGCTTTCTTTACATAAATTCATCCTCTGATTTTGAATTCTTCAGCCAAATTGCTTAGCATAGCTGAGCACATACTCTTCTATTCTGCTTTTCTGCAGTGCAGTTCTGCTCATACTCAATGACAATAAAGACTTAAACATTGAAGAGCTGCAGTTCCTGCTTTCTATAATTAAATTTCTATACCTATAATTGGAAATGTTGTTTTGAGAGATTTTAAGTTGTCTACAATTAATTGGGAGAGAATCTGATGGTTCAAACTGCTGAAAAGCAAAAACATCCTAATGCTGTCTCCCAGAATTTTAAGACAAAGCATACAGACTACCACAGCATTTCCCTTCTGGCAAAACTCACCAGGAAGGCACAACTGAAAAAACATGAATATATGGGGAGAGTCTGTTAACTACAACAAAGTCTTTATGGAGGACAAAATATTTCACCGTATTGTTTTGCTGGTAGAGAGAGTTGGTGCTCTGTTGCCATTCAAAGCAGAGAGTAAAGCCGATTTGCAGCAAAGTAGGAAAACTAATGAATTTTCTGTGGGCTCTGATTATGCCAGGGCACCTTACCCTGTCACTGTCCCAAGCAGTCCCCTTCTCTTTGAGTTTCCCACCCTTGCTGTAAAGTGTTCAACTGTGAGGTGAACAGCTGCTGAGCTGCCGCAGCTTACAGATGGCACCTATCATTTAGATTACCATGTTACTGTGACCAGCAAACTATGGCAGCTTAACAGCTGTTACATGAGCAGCTGAGTATTTCCAAAGGAAAGACAAGAACTTGAGTTGAAGAGCAGGCGAGCATGGGATCCAGCATGCTCATTCCCTGATAAATTGTCTTTACTATTTCTGCTGTTAGCTGCATCTGACTTTTTGAGTTGTCTGTTAGAGAGACCTATCAAGGGGAAGAACTTGATTTCTGAAGGTCTGGTGTTGGCCCTCAGTCACTAAGGTTGTCTTTATTCGAAGGAATACCTTATTAAAAACTGAACTGCAGACTGCCACTCCTGAAATTCAAGGATCTATGAATAAACAATAATGTGAACCATTTCTGAGGGAACATTTTATACTCTTTTCCAAATGTTCCTTGCTCATTCAGCAGAGAAGAAAGGCTATATGCTGCACAGATAGTACATGTAATTTTTTGTACAATTTTGTTATTTGAGAAAAAAAAATGAAAAATTGACAAGAATTACTTAATACTGCTTCTTTTTAGTAAATTCATACTATGTTAACTGAAGGGATTTCATCTGCTGCTGTTACAGTAAATTAGAAGTTTTGAAAAGTCTTGGAGTTTACTCTGCTTTATACTGCTAGGACAAAACTGTTTCATATGATTTTTGTCTCATTTTTAGGCTGAAATTTTCATAAGAGAGTTTTACAGAGGGCTATGAAGGGAATCATTGCTCTAATAGCATATGTATATTTGCTTAACAAAGGCCGCTCTGTTTCTCTAGGTGTAATGACTTCAGATCCCAAGTAAAAGGAGCTCTGTTCTATTTATAAGACTCCATTTTCTGTTGGATACTCATGAATTCTCTAGTATGCAAAATCTTACTACTGTAAGATAAACAATTGCTCTTTTTGGAAGGTTTAATCAAAAATAAAACTATGCAAACATAAGGAAAACTAGATGCAAGAGGGGAAATTCAAAAGTGCATGTTGTGGATGTTTACTCAAACATGAAGTGGAAGTTTACTCAAAAAATGAACACAGCTAGTTGAAAGATTTTATACAATTAGAAACCGAATAAAGTTTATACAGACTTGTGCAAAACACCAGTTTCTTAGTGCTCTGTTTTCACAAGTTACCTTGATGTGCTTCATCCTTGGATTAATTTCAAACGAGTAGCCTTTGTTTGAAGTCAGTGTTGCACATCAGACAAGTTTTAGTGTAGAATTGTTGCCCTTATGTCTGGAAAAGCTCAAAGCCAAAGACATTTGTCCTTTTCTCTTTTTGATTGATGTTATAGTCATGGTACTAAAGGAAAATGTTTTGTTAGCACACTTGTAACATGCAGAAACAGAGACCCTCAAAGAGACATCTTAAGCAATTGCATAGCAAAACTACACTCAGCAGCATTTCTGCTGACTGTACATTAGTGCAGTGATTAGACACTTTTCTATAGTGAAGTTAAATGTCATCTTTATTGCTACTATTTCATGCGGACTGGGTGCAGCTTCTGCCAAACTTGGTAATAAGACTAGCTGATTTCAGTGGGAGTTGAACTGTGCTTTCATTTGATCCAAGTATGTCTTTGAAATAATGCCAAATTGGGATGCGTTAAAGGTAACATTTTAAGAGGAAAAGCATGATGCAGGTATGGTGGAGCAACTGTTGCTTAGGTATGGATGATGTGCTTTTTTTTTTTTTTTTTGCCAACAGGTCTCTTCAAGAAAATGGAGATCAGAAGGTGGAAAGTAAAATAGAGGAGGTTAGTTTGCCGACACTTGTAGTCTTTCAGGCTTTTTTGGTTTTTTGAAGACTTTGTTTCACCCATTTTATATTGAAAGAGTGTATTTAATTCTATCTCAATATTCTCCGTTCTCTAAAATCATTCAAAGCATCGTATTTGTCTGCCTAATGTCTTCTATTACAAAAGGTCATGGCAAGAAGCCCACTCTAATCACTTAAAAGCTGTGGAAAAACTCTTGTCTTAGTTTGTCTTCTGCATTTCTATTTTTCTTCTTTTTTTTCCCCTTCCTTTAAAAAAAATGATAAAGCTTGCAGTGAGCATTCTGGAAAAAAATTGTTGAAGAATAGTCAAATACTTGAAATTCAATGAGTAGATCACAGTTACTTGTAAGGTCTGAGAAGCTAAATGTTCCTGGATCTTGTTTTTAAAGCTTTAGTTGTACAGTATCTTGTACCATCTTGTACAGTGTCTTGTACCTTCAACTGATTTAAGAATTATTTGCTGCCCCACAAAGCTAGGTATTTAGTGAATATAAATGACAGTGCTTTATTTCCTTTTAACATGGATCCACAGTTTATTTCAGTTCATGACATTCGTGAATTACCTAGCCTTAACTAGCAGTATGTGTGTAAAATAAATTAATGGTGGTTGCTGAAGCATTCCTCTATAGAACTATTTCAAGTGATTACCCTCTGGTAGATATCAATTTGCATACGTCCCTAGATAGTAAATTTTGTGACAGAATTTTAGTAGATTTGAAAACAAGGTTGAAATTTGACAGGACTGTTAGAAATTTGTGTCCTGTGATAAAGAATCTGAAATTGATGCCAACTTAAGTGTATCTCTATTTCTAAGCAGTAAAAATGCAGACAGAAGTCTTGGTAGGTGAACTGTATTTTCTAACAGATGCCCTTTTCACAGTTTTTCAAAAGCCTAGATACAGCCTTGTATCCTGTCATAAAACCTATCTTAGAGTTTTAAATATTATCTTTCTTTAAAATCACATATGTTCTGTTTTGGTGTACTCTGAAGTATGTGTATCTGCTGTCAATTTAAATAGTTGAGGTTTTACTGACTGTCTCACTGTGCTGTTGCTTAATGCAGATTGCATTCGACAACATCGGACAACTCGATTCTGACTTCACTTTGCCAAAGAGGAGCTGTAACATAGGATGATCTTAACAAGGCTATGATACTCATAGCTTTGATGATCTTTGTTTTCAGTGGTAAACTAAGGGTTGTCACACTGTAACAGGGATTTGATTCTTGATATGAAAGATTGGAGGGTATTTTGACATAAAGGATGCCTTAAGTTGCAAGTTCGTGGAGTGTCTTCAGTGAAACTCCATGTGAGACTGTTTGCTGTGATATTTTCTTTGCTCTGAAATAATTTCATTTGCATGCATCGCGCCATGACTCTTGTTCTGTTCTTCAAAGATTAAATGTTATTCTTTTTTTTTTTTTTAGGTTATTGCACCTCTAAGAGAGAAAATCAAAGATCTAGAAAAAAGGTACGTCTCTTGTTAAATTTGGAAGCAGTTAAAAAGTAACAGCTTCTGTTCTGTAGTGCTCAGTTTTGTAGTTACAGTCTTGAGACTAGTGTGTACCCTCGGAACATTTGGATTTTTATTAGATCAAAGTTAGGATGGAGTACTGAATTCTGCAATACATTAATAATGCTTAAAGTATTCGGACTGATTCATCCCCTTAAAGTAAATTGGTAGTGCTGGATTTTTCTAAAGTTCAAAGCTGTGAAGGAATTTGCTGGTTTGAGTCCAGCTGGTGAATGCATTACTGCGGTGCAGAAAGCCCAACACAAATGTGTGGTAAAAATATTTGTTTCAGCATCAAGAGACTGAAAGCATTTTACTTGCATTTCTGACACCTGTCTTTTACTGTGGTCCAGCTAATGTAGTGTGATTAGCTTGTGAATTTTCTTCTGTGCATCTGATTGGATGAGCTCAACTGACTTGCTTCCCTCTGGGTTTGTAAGAGGATGTATTAGCTTGATTTAAACTGGATGATGCTATGGAGGGAAAGTGGACAAGGTTTTTTATGTTCTTCAGGTCCACAAACACCTTAAATTGACATGCTTGTTAAATCAAAAAAAATCCATGCCTGATCTATTTCTCCCTCCCTGTGTTTGTGTCCATCTTGCAACATCATTTCATCAATTCTGTGTGGGCAGAACCACTGATAGTAAGCTGAATGGGGAAAACAAACATTTCAGTCTCTATGCAAGTAAATCCCTCACTTTCCAGCCTGGTTGCATTTTGACCAGATCAGTTCTCTCATCTGAGTATTCTTGTGGGCAGATGCTTTTCATCACAAAGTAAGATCTGGAATAGTGATGTGAATTGTCAGCTCTGACAAGGACACTGCTGCTTTCAACAATGACACTGTTTCGCAAGTGACAAACAAGGAGCTAGCTGAAAATGCTGCATTACAGAGGGCCAAGTCCAGACTTAACCAAGCAGTACCAATAGCCTGTATGGTTGCATATGGCATGCTGGTGGTTGTATGCTGTTCGTCTGGAGCAGGAGCAGAAACGCATTACAGATATGCTTGATACCTGCAGCAGTGTTGTGGCATTTTGAGTTTTGTCTTACCAGTGATCACTTGCCTCTCCTCTCACCTCAAAAAAAAAAAAAAACAAAGCAAAAAGGTAAAAGGAACAAGAAAAAAAATTGTCAATTCTGGTTTGGTTTTTTTTTTTCAGTTGATTTGAAAGATTCATTGATCTGCCACATGTGACTTATTTCAGTAAGATTACTGATCTGATTGCTCAGCTCTTAATATAAATGTGAACTTCATGGATTAAACTAGGTGATATATTTGCTACATGAAAGAAATTGCAGACTTCATCACCTGTTTTAGTTAAATGTGATATTACCATACCAGTTATAATGGTCAAATTATAAAGATTTCATGTTCAGAGGAAAATTTTGATGTCCTGCCTCTGTTCAGTTGACTTAATCTTTATTGATAGCCCAGTGTGTCTTCAATTTCAGTTGTTGGCAATTAATGTATCCTTCTGCCATTCACGGAGGACCTCTGTGGGAGAGTATCCTCATTGGCTCTTCTTTAAAGAATTGTTGTATTTTTTTTCATATAAACAATGATTTGTTGGGTGGAACAGTTAAGCTGAAACTTCTTCTAGGAGCCATTGCAATGGCTGTTTCAAGTAGTGTTTTCAGTATATTGATGAGTCTTGTTTCAAACGTCTGGCAACGAGGATAAAATTTTATTCATTTTCTACCCTCTGTATGAGCCAATCTGGGAATTATACTTTGATGAAATGTAGGTATATGGGCTTGTATAGTCCATATGGAAATATGGGCTTTGATTGTCATTATTTTTTTAAAATAGCATAACCTTTTACCTTTGATTCAACTGCATGTGATTTGTTGCATTTAATAATAAAGTAACAGTAAATAACCGCTCACTGTCAAATGCTGGAATGCTGATCCTGCTTGCAAAGCTTACTGCCTAGTGTCAATGTTTCATTTACCTCGTAAGCCAATAAAACATGAAAGCAAGCCATTGTCATGCTTTTGGGAAGCAGGAAAGACAAAAATTCCTTAGCGCTAGTCTCATGACATGAGGTTAACTGAAGCTAAAATTGGAAAGTTATTATTTGTAATTTGCACAACAAAAGCATTGCTGTGTAGTCATCATAGCAAGCATTAGGTCAGGCTAAATCCAGTATTATTGCCAAAAGTTGAGTTTGCCAGAAGATGTTGCCAGAAACTTATTCAACTGGACCAGTTGAAGAATTCTGCCCACTGTGTCTAAGCTTGTACTTGTGTAACAAAAGGTGCAAAAATGTTTGGAAGGGTCCTTTGGCAGCAGTATGGCTCTGTGCTGGGTTTATGTAACCTTAAACTTTCACCTTGCATTGATTTATATGTAAAATCTCTAAGTCTCTTGGTTGGTTGATTTGCTTTTTGCTCTCAGGAAGGCTGTGTTTATATGTCTGTGTCACTCTTAGACACTGCTGTTTCCCATTGCTTCAGCTTAAATCAGATAAATAGGGTTACCATTAGCGACCCATGTAGTGGTACAAGGCAAGTATAGGTAGATTCTTATTTCGGTGTACCTTCATGGATAACATTGGAAGATTCTGCTGCTATATTTCCCCTGTCCAGGAAATTGAAAGCAATTTTCACTTTTATGTTGAAAAGTTGATGCAAGTACAGAAACAACACTGCTTTACCTCTGAAAAATTCCTATTGAGCTAGTAGTGCAGGGTAGAAACAGAGTAGGTGCTTCAAGATCAGAGGTGTAGGGTCAGTTCAGTCAGAAACTGTGAGTAGATGAAAATGTAATGTCAGCATGAACTCCTGGCATGTATGCCTCTTGCATATAATTGCATCTCTTACAGGCGGATTTACTGAAGGATGAGTAACTGTAGTTTGATTTCTGTCCAGTGTTACACTAATATTTAGTTAGGAAGAACTTGAGCTATAAAAATATTGCCAAACCTACTGTGCCAATTACTGGAATCAGTTAAATAAAATTCACACCTTTTTTCACACCTCTCTTTGGAGGAGTTTGTTCTCTATGCAGAATGCATGCTGGGGTGGGGGGAGGGTGGAGAATGAAGTGATATAATTCTGTGCCCATGAAAATCATCTAAGGTTCTGAGAATCAAGAGCTTGAGAGAGTAATGAAGATCAAGAACTTGGGAGAGTAACAAAGATTTATATGTTACCTAATCAAAATGAAAGCATACTAAAATTAAGTTCCGGTAAAGAAGAGAGTGCAAAAAAGTTAGAAAGTAGCTTGGAAGTCTTCAAAAATAATGGCAGTTCAGCAATTCCTGAGAAGACAGTTAGGATTAGCATTCTTACTGGATAAGCTGTCTGGTAAAAAGTGTTGAAATACCATAAAAAGAATTTCTTAGACATTCTGATTGTAAGCTTCACAATGATTTCTGTGAAACTTCAAGATGAATTAAAATTTATATTACAAACTTTACATGGAAACATTTAAGAAGTGTTTGGAGTCAATACAGTAAGTCAGCAACTTGCTTTCTGATACAGATCTTTTAAGAAAGGTATTTTATTGAAAAAAAAAAAAGGAGTTTGTTGGTTTCTTTTTAAAGTGCTTATGTTTTACTCTTTTATTCTCTTCTGATGTCATGCCTAGTACATATTCTATCTTTCAAAAGACAGAAGTGATTCAGTAAGTCAGTTGAGCAGGAAGTAAGCAGGAAGTTTAAAACACTTTTTGCAGATCAATTTTGATATTTCTCGCAATGCTTTTACAAAAAATAGGCACTTTCTCATGTTGACCCAGGTACTTTAGAGAAAAGTACTAAACATACACTTAGCAGAACTTGAAGAGTGAGCAGTTTTCAGAATTGTTTTTCATATTTCAGAGATCTGTGAGAGAAGCAGTAAGGCTGAAGCTGACATGGTTTCTCTTCTTTTCTTTTGGAATGTTCTATAGTTTCACCCAGAAATACCCACCGGTGAAATTTTTGTCAGAAAAGGATCGTAAAAGAATCCTGGTAAGTTGGTATTTACTCAGGGGTTGCTTTTTGGGAAGTTAAAAAGATAGGAAAAAAGAAATCTGTGAGATGTGAACAATCCTGTAGAATTAAAGACATGAGCCAAATAAAGAAATGGCCTTAAATGTCTTATGTGCTGCATAAGTTTTCGCTTACTCTGTCTTCAAGACTTAGTGTGTGGATGGTTTCAAACCACGCTTGGGCTCTGGAGGTTTAATGTGTTGATTAAGCTACTGCTTGTAACATCTCAGGAGTGCGTTGCTAACGGGTCCTTGTGCGCACCCCTAGATGGCTGAAAATTGTAATCTGGGAAACTTCTTAGGCACAGCTTGACAGAAAGCTCGTGTGACCTAATTGGACAAAGTCTAGTCAGAATGCTAGAAGAGCAGCTGCACTGCAGCCCTGTTAAGAAGGACCAGTTAGTTAGACTGAGAATTTGTTCATCTCTCTTATTCTTTGTTGTTTCTGGTATTTGCATCAGGTATTTTAGGGTGGAAGAGGAGGAGGGTGAGTTAAGTCAGGATAATTAGTTGCCAAAGGTATTCTTAATCTCAGCAAGTTCACAGTATCACAGTATTACCAAGGTTGGAAGAGACCTCATAGATCATCAAGTCCAACCTGTTACCACAGAGCTCAAGGCTTGACCATGGCACCAAGTGCCACGTCCAATCCTCCTTTGAACAGCTCCAGGGACGGCGACTCCACCACCTCCCTGGGCAGCCCATTCCAGTAGACTCTCTCAGTGAAGAACTTTCTCCTCACCTCAAGCCTAAATTTCCCCTGGCGTAGCTTGAGGCTGTGTCCTCTTGTTCTGGTGCTGGCTGCCTGAGAGAAGAGAGCAACCTCCTCCTGGCTACAACCACCCCTCAGGTAGTTGTAGACAGCAATAAGGTCTCCCCTGAGCTTCCTCTTCTCCAGGCTAAACAATCCCAGCTCCCTCAGCCTCTCCTCGTAGGGCTGTGCTCGAGGCCTCTCACCAGCCTCGTTGCCCTTCTCTGGACACGCTCAAGCATCTCAATGTCCCTTCTAAACTGGGGGGCCCAGAACTGAACACAGTACTCAAGGTGTGGTCTAACCAGTGCAGAGTACAGGGGCAGAATGACCTCCCTGCTCCTGCTGGCCACACCATTCCTGATGCAGGCCAGGATGCCATTGGCTCTCTTGGCCACCTGGGCACACTGCTGGCTCATGTTCAGGCGGGTATCAATCAGCACCCCCAGATCCCTCTCTGTCTGGCTGCTCTCCAGCCACTCCGACCCCAGCCTGTATCTCTGCATGGGGTTGTTGTGGCCAAAGTGCAGCCCCCGGCACTTGGAGCCATTGAATGCCATCCCCTTGGACTCTGCCCATCTGTCCAGGCGGTCAAGGTCCCGCTGCAGAGCCCTTCTGCCCTCCAGCCCAGCCACATCTGCCCCCAGCTTGGTGTCATCTGCAAACTTGCTGATGACTGACTCGATGCCCTCATCCAGATCATCTGTGAAGATGTTAAAGAGGATGGGGCCCAGTACTGATCCCTGAGGGACACCACTAGTGACTGGCCGCCAGCTGGATGTGGCACCATTCACCACCACTCTCTGGGCTCGGCCCTCCAGCCAGTTCCTAACCCAGCACAGAGTGTTGCCATCCAAGCCGTGGGCTGACAGCTTAGCCAGCAGTTTGCTGTGGGGGACAGTGTCAAAGGCCTTGCTGAAGTCCAGATAGACCACATCCACCAAGCGGGTCACCTGATCATAGAAGGAGATCAGGTTGGAAAGGCAGGATCTGCCCTTCCTGGATCCATGTTGGCTGGACCTGAGCCCTTGGCCATCCCTCAGGTGTGCATGTCGACTTTCCAGTTTTGTCTACAAATGGTTGTGAAGTTAACAGTGCCCTGAATTGTTCATTGTTTCAAACTGTCCTGGGAAAGAAAAAAAAAATCCATGTTATGATAAGGGGCAGAGAAGGTGTGGCTACCTGAGGCCTATAAATAAAGAGTATGAACTTCTCTACTAGAGTGCAAAAAAGTCTACGACAAATCCTTGCAGAAGTTTCTGACTTATTCAGTGTTCTCTTTTGTTTTGACTTCAACATTTTGAAGAAAAACACTAAAAATATACAAATAAATGCAAGTTTTGTTTTTACTGCATTGTTAGATAGTTGCCTTCATGCTATTGCAAAACTTCATATAGAATAAATATTACCAAATTAGTTTGGTGTGCAGTGTCATTCTGTGATTTTTGTGAGTCTGAAGGAGGTAGACCTCTAGACTGCTTCCTTATTGATCTGCTGAGGAAAAATGCAGAGAGAGGCTTAATTTTAATATTCCTAAATTAGGTGCTTGCATGTGCAAGGGTAATTAAGTTACCTTAACATCATGTTTTCTGTCTAAACCAAAGGGTGCTTTCAAAAATGTATTAGTACAACCTGCTAATAAGTTATGGAGCTCTTCATAGTAAGTTTTAGACCGTCACCGAAAGATAATGGCTATGTTGTTGAAATCTGTTGTTTCAAGAGAGACGGTGGGTAGGTGAAATTAGGAGCATTTTCTGGTGGCCTAGAGGGGTGTATCTTTTTGGTGTCCACATACTGGGGTTTTTTTCCTTTAGAATATAAAAAACGTAAGAGAAAGCTGAGTAAAAGGATGAGCAAGTTGCTCAGTTGTTTGTTGTGGTCAGGGATTAGTTCAGTGCTAACTAGAATGGATATTGACAAGTCTCATAAGAGCACAAGTCATCATCTTGTTGTATATCATTTATTTATTTGCTGAAGGGACTAGGCCATGGTTTTGTCTATGCAAGGGAAGGAATTCTGTTGTTCAGTTATGTTCTTTTAGTTAATATAGTAGGCTGATAAAAGCATAACATTAAAAAAAAAGTGATTTCCATATGGGTTATCAGATGGTTTGAATCTGACTGAAGAGGGCAAAAATGGACCTATATAGTAAATACACAAACTTTTGGTGGAGGAAATCGGCTTTTACTAAAAAGCATAAATATTACTGATGAAGCAACCAAGCCTGGAGAAGAGGAGGCTCAGGGGTGACCTCATTGCTGTCTACAGCTACCTGAAGGGAGGCTGTAGCCAGGTGGGGGTTGGTCCCTTCTGCCAGGCAACCAGCAATAGAACCAAGGGACACAGCCTCAAGTTGTGCCAGGGGAAGTATAGGCTGGATGTTAGGAGGAAGTTCTTCCCAGAGAGAGTGATTTGCCATTGGAATGGGCTGCCCAGGGGGGTGGTGGAGTCACCGTCCCTGGAGGTGTTCAAGAAAAGACTGGAAGAGGCTTTTAGTGCCATGGTCTAGTTGACTGGATAGGGCTGGGTGCTAGGTCGGACTGGATGATGTTGGAGGTCTCTTCCAACCTGGTTGATTCTATGATTCTATGCTGACACTACTAAGTAATGAAATATTTTTATTAAGGGTGTCTTTTAAGAGAATGCCTATTGAAGCAAGTGCTGGTGCTTCAGCTCTGATATAGAAATTATTCACATCCAATATACAGTATACAATTTTGTGGATTAATAGATCGTTGTGATTTTGAATTAGAAATTAAGCATATTGACCTTGTTTTTATGAGTAATTACAGGAAGATTATACAGAGAGCTTCAGTGACATATCTCTGCTTTTTGAATGTAGTCTCAACAAATGAGTTTTTAAAAAAAATCTACACCATTGTTTACTTTTCCAGGGGAAATTCAGCTCCTTTTCCAAGTAGTTCTTTATATTTATGGAAATGATGTGTTAATAAGGCTAATGTATATTCATGTAAAAATATTTACAGATTTAAAGTAATTTGAAATTTCTTTCCAGACAGACTTGGTTTGTGCTTTTTTTAATTGTTGTTTAGCTTGCATATAGCATAGAAGAATGTAGTAAGTAGTGCTTACTTTGGTGTGGTTTGTGGCTGTTTCTTTTCAAAAAGGATATGGGGAAGAAGAATTTTTACTACACCAATGACATCAAGTTCGTCTTCTCTGGAGTCCTGGAAATAGAAGTAGCAGCAAGAGATTCCTTGAGCCTCAGTAGAAGGAATAAATTTAGGTTATCTACAGACAACTTTTTTCCTAACCACCACAAAACCCTCTTGGACCTTTAAGCAAAGCTGTAGCTTGGTTCCAAGTCAGGATAAGCTCCTGGCAGTAGGTTTTCTGTGCAGATTATTTTTAGCCTTGTTAAGTGGTGGCACCTGGCAGAGGACTGTTCTCCCTCAATTACTCTCCTCTTCCTATCCCTGTTTATGACATTTTGCCAGAAACGTGTTCTCTCATGTCTGTTTTGGGGTAGTGAGAGCCTTGAGATTATTTCTTTCTCTCAAAGAGAGCTTCTCTTAAAATCCTTTCTCCTTCAGGTTTGTCAAGTAACTGAATTACTTACTGAATCTGCTACAAAGAAGCCCTGACAAACCCAAAACAATACTAAATGGATCAACTAAATTATTCTTTTATTAGCTGGTACATAGAATTGTCTTTGACACACTGATTGCCCTGAAATTTTAGTATGAAAAACAAGTGTCAGAATACGAGTAGATATTCAGTTTCTTACAGAAGAAAGCAGGTGTAGTTAACCTTTTCTTTCTTGTTGGTTTTTTTTTTTTCCTTTTTCAGTATTTGTTAGTCTTTGTCTTTCCTAGTTGTTGCGTTTTTTTGCTTTCTTTTAAGAGAACTTCTGCTAATCTGCTGCTTTTCTATTAGTGGATGGCAGGAGAGTGAACAGGATAAATGTTTATGCTTTGACAAGCCCGAAGTGAAGGAACTTCAGACATCTGTATCCATCTCCTCAAGCACTTGTCTCTGCACGCACCATCCATTCATTAGATATCTGCTTGACAATTACACCATGTCCATTTGTTGTTTGCTTAGCTGTCACTGCAGCTGAAGAATGGAAATAAACAGCTGAATCACTTTGAAAATGTGAATTTTGTTATAGTGAAATGTTATAAAGTTCCAAGACCAGCAAAAGCTGAATGTTAGGACTAATGGTACGGAATGGAATAGAGTCTTTTCAGTTGGAAGGGACCTACAGTGATCATCTAGTTGAACTGCCTGACCACTCCAGGTGGGAATGATGTTGTCTGTGGATGCATTAAAACACAAAAGGAATTATTTTGGATTTGGCAGATATTTCAGATGAGAAGTCTTCAAAGACGTGCTCTCATCTAAAAGTACCCTTTCTCCCACCTCTGAGTGGTGGAAGAATTTGTAGCATTTACTTAGAATATCCAGCATGTTTCCCATTTAAACTGGGCAAAGCCTGGATTTCACATGTCTGACATTGCAAATCTTGCACAAAAATAGACTTGGATTTTGTCCTATTTTTCAGAAAAATGAGAATTGCAGAGAATACTTGGCTTACCTTTTGGGGAGTTTTTAGGCTATGTTGTCACATAAAAAGGCACAATCCAATTTGAAGGAAAGAAAAGGAAGTTAATCTAATCTGAAAAAGAGATTTTATTGATGTGAAAGGTTAGCTGAGCTTCTAGCCTTGACAGTGATGAAACATGTCAAGCATGTCTCTTGAAATTTTAAATGCTATAAATACTAGGTGGGGGGGAAACATGGAAACGGAGTTGTTTCCCCTGGAATAAGCAAAGATCTGAAAGCTACTGTTCTTCTGTCTTCATGTTTGTAGACTTTGTCTGGTGTTTCTGTAAAAAGAAAAAGAAATTTATACCAACTGTCCTAACGCAGATAACTGGAGGAGCAGGGTTTGTGGGTTCTCATCTTACTGACAAACTAATGATGGATGGCCATGAGGTTACAGTTGTGGACAACTTCTTTACGGGCAGGAAAAGAAATGTGGAGCACTGGATTGGTCATGAGAACTTCGAACTGATAAATCATGATGTCGTCGAGCCCCTGTATATTGAAGGTGAGTAGTCTTTGCTTTGGCATCTGCGCTCTGTACTTAGTGCTCTCATTTCTGAATTGATGTAATAGCTGTGTGCTTTGTTTATTATTATTCTATTTTCTGTGACTAGTGTGAAGTGAGACATTCAGAGTGCTTTTGTCTTTGAAATAATTTCTTCCTTTCTGAGTGGGTAGGAGGAGGGAAATCTGTAAAAACTTCCTGATGTGACTGGTTTTGTGGCAAGGCAAGATGGCAATAGGTCAGTCTTATCAGTCCCATCCATTGTCTGGCATCCCTGTGTGTGGTTTAAAGAGTTTAATTTGGGGCTGCAGTTACACTAGTGACATCCATACTGCAGCTGTATATGGTCAATTAAAAGGAAATTAAAATCTGTCAGAGGACAAGTCAGCTCACGTTCCTTCATAGCCTTAAGTGCCTTCTGTGGAAAACATTGTTCCTACCACTACACAGCCTGCAGAATAGGAAAATGACAGCACTGAATTTTTCCAATTTCCAAGATTTTTGTTGTTGAAACAACAACCCCTTAAACAAGGGAAAAAAAAAATGAAACAAAACCTCGAAACAAACAAAAAAGCCCCAAAAAAGTTCTGTTTTGAAGAATTAGAAATAACTCAACATCTGAATTACCAGAAACCTCAAACTATTATGAGAATCAGCTAGCCTTACCATATCCATATTTGAGAAGTATTCCCAAAACTGTCTAGAAATGCAGGTATATAAGTGTATAGTGAATCAGTGAAAACATAACTGAAATTACACTGAATTGCTGGTGAATTGGCTCCATCCCTTTAAAACTTAATAGCAATGTAGTTGTTTAGTGGTTGTTTTTTTAACCAAAAAAAAAATCAATCTGAGGTATTTTTATATTTTGCTGAATTCTAATGGACGGAATTCCAGTAGGAAAATCTCTAGTAATTGAATCTCTCTTTTGTTACTGCTTGTGATGAATTCCTGACTACAGTTAATACAGTCTTGCATACACATGCTCCTTGTCTGCTCTGACAATGCACTGGTTCAGTTACTGCCTGCTATTTTACTTCAACCTTCTGCCTCCAGTGACAGGATAATGGAGCTAGGATCTTATTAATTGGCTCCGGGTACTGGTAGCTTACACCTCAGTCAGTTCAATTTGTCAACTTTCCTAATGCCTTCTTTCTGATTGATCACACTTGAGACATTCTTAGAGGAATATCATTATTGCTAATACTGTTGCCCTGTTATAAAGTACTAATGAATGTTAACTTTGAGATCATTCAGCTGCTTCTTCTATTTTCTGTGTAATTAAGGCACCAATTCCCCATTTTGTACTGACAACAAATTATAGCTTGTTATTCAGTGGGTAGTTTATTGAATGTGTTCTTATTCTCCAGCAGGGTAAATTAAAACTGGCATGGCTAAATGCTAAAATAAAATTAACCTTGATGGAGTAACATGGGAAGATGATAAAATTTAATTTCAGAGCAGAGTTTATAGTACAAAATTTAAAAACAAAAAAAGAGTAGTTATTGTAACAGATTAACAAGCTGATACGTGGGTCAGTTCTTCTTAGTCCCAGTTTCTCCATTTTACTTGGAATGATTATGAAGTCATGACAGAAGAAGGTTTGTAAGTAAAGAACTCCTGTTTATTCACTGCCCTATTTAAATAAGGTCATATAAGGTTGTTTGACACTTAAATTCCCGAGAGAGTAATCAGTGCTTTATTTCTGAAAGAGACCTCATTTCTGATCTGGAAAGAACAGTGTATGCACTTTTGATATGGAAAATGAGTTTAGTCTCAAGATGCTTAGCTTTTACTCAATCTCTTGATGCATTTTTTTTTTTAGCTTCACAGTGATGCCTACACACAATCTGCTTTGTCTGAGTCATTATCTTTGATCCATGACACAAAGTGGCACTCAGCATTCTTGGATCTTGATTTAGATTGGCCAGAAACAGTAATGAATGCCCCCAAAATACATTTTATTTCTTAGCCTTGTGGTAACTATAGTTAACTGTCACGATGAATGACTTTCTCCTCCACTAGGATTTCCTTCGTTTTAGCACTGGGAGAAGATGTCAACAGAAAACACACAAGAAAATAGTTTTCACTTAAGGTTTTTCAAGCAGAAAAGCAAAAATCCTGAATTGTTTAATGGGAAGGAGGTAGTTTAGGAGTTTTGAAAGGCAGGAAAAGTCTGAAGAGAAATTTTTCCAAATTTTGCATAGTAGTTGTGTTAACCCTTTTTTTTTTTTCTCCTCTTGTAGTTGAGTTCTGTGTTTTTAAAGTACCTGAGATTTCTAACGATGCTTACATGTCAACCTAACCCTTAACTTAATGTTTAATGAAGTAATAAATTTAGAGGTCTGATTATCTGCTGCCATTATGTACACATGTCATATCTACAGTAGTTCCAGCAGTTGAATAAAACTGAAAGAAAATAGCAGACAGATGCACAGCCTCTATCCTTCTCCTGCTGGCATTCATCCTGCCGCCTCAGCAACCTTTGGAAGCTTTAGTACAGTCTTTTATAAGGTGATATATGCACATTCCCTTTACCTGCAGCCATCTCTTGCATCTGGAATGTTTAGACCTTTGGTTGTTAGTTGGCTTTTTGTGTTTGTTTTGATTGGGTTGTTGTTTGGTTTTGGTGTGTGCTTTTCACCACTCCTTTCACAAATCTGAAAATAAACAAGGCCTGAAAATGCCACATATTTTCAGTCAACAGTGAAAATAATTGACTTAGTTGAACTGATTCCATTTCTCTAATCACAAATGTACAGTATGATTTGCATACTCCATCATATCTAAAAAATGGTGTATTTTAAATCATAGAATTGTTTTGATTGGAAAAGACCTCTAAGGTCATTGGGTCCAAACACTGACCTAACACCACCATGGCCATCAAAGATCCTCTTCCCTCAAAGTTGTTCACTAGTCCTAGTCCTCAAGGGTTGTACTTTCAGTCATACAGCTTCACTTACAGATTTTTCCATTGCTTTCCAACTTAATTACATCACACCGCCCTCTTTGGTTTTGAGTCAAAGAAGCACAGTTGCATAATCGGGCTCAAATACTTCTCTGTGTGAATGGAGCTTTTGGTAAAATGCAGAATTGTTTGAATTGGAAAACAGCTTTGGGTACAATCATCAACCCAAAACTGCCATGGCCATTAAACCATGTCCCACACTGCCATTTCTGCAGGTTTTTTTGAGTGCCTCCAGGGAAGGTGGCTCTGCTACTTTTCTGGCTAGCCTGTTCCAACACTTGACTACTCATTCAGTAAATAAACTTTTCCTGCTATCCAATCTAAATCTCCCCCACTGAAATTTGAGGCCAATTCCTCTCATCCTGTCAGTACAATACTTCTAGAATTGTGGTCTGTGGCAGTTGAAAGCAAAACGAGTTACTTCTTTTTTTGTACCAAGTGGTGAAGAGTAGTTACATTCTGACATAGAGTTTTTAACCAGTCCAAGTGCACTGCCTAACTACTGCAGTATGAAGTGCTGTTTAACATGTTTGTCAGTGACATGGGCCATGGGATCAAGTGCAGTCTCAGGATGTTTGCTGACAGCACCAAGCTCTGTGGTGTAGTAAACATGCTGGAGGGAAAGAATGCCATCCAGAGGGACCTTGACAGGCTGGAGAAGTGGGCCCATGCCAACTTTGTGAGGTTCAATGAGGCTGAGAGCAAGGTCCTGCACCTTAGTCAGGGCAATCATAAGCACAAGTACAGACTGGGTGACAAATGGATTGAGAGCAGGCCTGCAGAGAAGGACTTGGAGGTGCTGATTGATGAGGTGCTTGGCACGAGCCAGCAATGTTTTGATGCAGTCAGCTATATCCTGGATTGCATCAAAAGATGCAGGGCCAGCAGGTCAAAGGAGGTAATTGTGAGACCCCACATGGAGTATTGCACCCTGCCCTGGAGCCTCCAGTACAAAAAGAGCATGGATCTGTTGAAAGGGCCCAGAAGAGGGCCACAAGGATGGTCAAGGGGCTGGAGCACCTCTACTATGAGAACAGGCTGAGAGAGTTGGATGTGTTCAGCCTGGAGACGAGAAAGCTACAAGGAGACCTTATGGTGGCCTTTCAGTGCCTGAAGGGGACTTAGAGAACAGGTGGAGAGGGAGTTTTTTATAAGGGCATCTGGTGGCAGGACAATGTATTTAAACTAGAACAGGGTAGATTTAGATTTAGACATCAGAAATAAGGTCTTTACTATGAGGGTGGTGAGACATTTGAGACACTGAAACAGGCTGCCTGAAGAAGTGGGTGCCTCATCCCTGGAAGTGTTTAAGACCAGGCTGGATGCAGCTCTGAGCAACCTAGTCTAGTGGAAGATGTCCCTGCCAGTGGCTGGGATTGGAACTAGACGATCTTTAAGGTCCGTTCCAACTGAAGCCATTCTGTGAGTCTGTGACAGAGAATAGCGTTCATAAATTGTGTATCACTTGTGTCATGAGATTAATTGAACTATTTGATGTGAATATCAGTTAAATAAAGCTATTTAGTTTTGGTCTTGGTTTATTGTGTTTTTTTTACATTCTTACTGGCAACAATCCAGTTTCTGTTAAAACGTTTTGTAAATGTCACCTTCAGTGACTGTTGTGAATGCGAAACTGGTTTGGGATTTTCATCGAAAAGCTTCCAAAATGATAAAATGAAACCACCTTTGCAAGTTGACTGTAAGCACATGGCATATACAGAGTAAAATGGAAGTTGACTGTCAGCATTTTCAGAGGGTATAAAGTTAATAAATCAACACAGATACTGTAATGGATCATTGTCTTTACTTGAACTAAAAATTACTTTGGCTTATGACTCGGAGTTGACGTTAAGGCTAAAAGTAACAGTCTCAGCAAATTAACAGGCTTTGAGAGTAACAACTTTCCAGAAGTTGGGATGATAAAATTTTACTAAACACTGTTCTCCAAGGTCCCAGATTTGTTCAGTCTCCGAGTAATTGCAGGAATAACTTAAGGCAAATACAAGTATAGCTAGTAATGTTATATGGCAGTGCCTTTGCTTCATTTTTTTTGTGCAGAACCAGGTAAGAGTGGTGTCTGGGCCTCTGGTGAAGCTCTCCAAAACTACTCCATTACAAGCAATATTGTAAACCTGTACAGAAGTATTTTAGTTTGCCTAAAGTTACAGGCAAGATTTTTAACATCAAGAAAATGAGTTTGGTTTTGTAGTCTTTTTTAGCTTAGTGCAGTAGAAACTATTGCTTGACTGTCAGTATGACCTACAGTAATGGAACTGGCATAGCTGTTCTTTACAGGGGAAGTCCATATATTTAAGATGTAGAAGCTAGTTAGTATGCTTTTGATCAAAGCTGTTCTGCTCAGTACTTCTGACTAGCAAGTACAGTGATAGATACAGGTGCTTAGTAGACTTAGTGACCCATTTAGCCCTTTCTGGTACCACAGACCATTGAAGGCAGAAACTGAAGATGAAGCTCATTCATAGGAAAGAATGTAATTTACTGTCACAGGAAAGGTGGTAGATTCTACTCTTACTATTCACCTAAGAAGCATGCTGGACATATGCAGTGATACAGATAGAAAATAAAGGTAGATGATATGAAGGAAGGTAGTTCTATTGCAGTATTCTGTGAAAGTGATTATATTGATTATCACACTTGTTTAGCATTAAGGAAAACACAAGACTGTGTATTTGTGTATGGATTTTGATATTCCAGGTTCCATGTATACTAAATTAAAGAGGGTTGGGGTTTTTTTAGCTTTTCACATAGAAAAGGACACAACTGACAATTTTTAGTTGCTGTTGATCTCACAATAGGTTAATGAAACTGTTACTGTTGATTCTAGATTATTATACTTGTCACTGTGTACCTGATGACTCGAATGCTTATGTTAGTTTTTGTGTCACTGTGAAATAGCTTAAGTGTTTTTTAGCGTAGGTGTTTTCTTTCTTCCTCCAGTGAAATTGTAACATGAAAAACTTGTTTAATATTTCTTTATCATTAATTTGCTATGCTGTGCTTGGTAAGCATCTCTTGCTGCTGTGTTCACAGTGACTTACAGAGTCCTAGCCATTGGTGCAAGTTACATACAAAACTTGTAGAATGTTACTAGTTTTCCTTCTTTTATGGTCCTTGCCTATCTACATACAAACTTCACACAACCTTTCACACAGTGATTTTTCAGTTAATTGCTCTATGACTTTATTGCAAAGCTAGCTCAAGGCTTCTTAGCTTTTTTTTTTTCCTTCAACTCATTAAAAAAAAAAAAAAAAACAAACCAGCAATATGGAGATCAATTGCAAGATGCATTTGTTCCTATTTTCAATAGACACTGTCCCAGCCACCCAGATAGTTAATTTTCTGAAAGCTGTGGGTAGGATAGCTTTCCACAATTCTGCCTTGACAAGAGTGGAAGTTGTCTGCTGTCTTAAATAACTTCCAGCTTTACAATAAAGCACATGTGGCTGTCAACCAACATAGATGGCTTTGTCTGGCATGTCTGGTTGACCTGCTGAAATTTTGAGATAAAAAAAGTATGAGCTTTTTAGACCTGACAGTAATAGAGGGGAAGTAGAAGGAGAAATAATTGTACTTGGCTCAGCATCCTCAGCTTTGATGGCTCAAATGTGACCAGTCTGGAATAAAAACTTGTCTGCTGAAACATCCAACGTTCTCTAAATGTTTTGGAAAACCAGTCACATTTTTAATTGGTCTGAGGCTTAATACTGGAAAGCCTGATTTTCTTCCTGGGCAAGAGGGGAAAAATCCTGCAACTGCCTAGCTGCCCATCCCTTTCACCCAGAAGATGGTCATATGACACTTGGCACATGCTCCACTTTCCGTTGGTCTGCTAGTTCTGCTCCTGTTGAACCTTTTTGTTATGGGGGTCTATTTCTGCCGGTTTGCCTATAGGGAAAAGTATCATAGAGTCATAGGATATTAGGAGTTGGAAGGGACCAGAAATCATCTAGGCCAACCCTCTGATGAAGCGAAATCGCCTAGGTCAAGCTGCAAAGGCGGATTTTGACAGTCTCCAGAGAAAGAGACTCTATAAGATCTCTGGATAGCCTGTTCCATCACCCTTGTGGTAAACTTTCTCCTTGTATTGAGGTAGAACTTCCTGTAATTCAGATAATAGCCATTATTCCTTCGGCTACCACTGGATACCACCTAAAAGAGTCTGTCACTTTCATCTTGACACCCACTGCTCAGATATTTATGGATGTTAATAAGATCCTCTCTCGGCCTTCTCAAAACTAAACTGCCCCAGTTCTCTTCAGTCTTTCTTCCTAGGAGAGCTGTTCAAGTCCCCCACTCATAGCTTTCCGTTGGTCTGTCTTACACAGATCCCTGTCTCTCTTGAATTGAGGAGCCCAAAACTGGACATGGTATTGCAGTGTGGTCTGACCAGGGCAGAGCAGAGAAAAGGGGAGGAGAACCCTCTTAGACCTGCTGGACACACTTTTCTTGATGCATGCCAGGATGCTGTTGACTTTCTTGACTACAAGGGCACACTGCTGTCCTGTGGGTAATTTACTGTCCACTAGGACTCCAAGGTCTTTCTCTGTGGAGCTGTTTTCCAGCAGGATGATCCCTAGTTTGTACTGGTGCCTACTGTTACTCTTCCTGGGATGCAGGACTCTATCTACGCATGTCATGACTGAACTTCATGATGTTCCCCTTCACTCAGGTCTACAGCCTGTCCAGTTCTCATTGGATGACATCACAGCTTTCTGCTGTATCAGCCACCCCTCCCATTGTACATGTGACCCAAAGTGGACTTAGGCAAGACTGGCAAGAGAAACCTTTTTCCCTCCATCTCCTTCTCTTTGTTTCATTTAAAGCAATTGCCAACTGGAAAGCAAGAGGAGGAAGAAAGATCAGGAGGAAGAATGTGCTTTCTCTCTTCTTTATATTTTCTGTTTTTGAAGGGTCACTCTTCATTACATTTAGCTTCTTGTTTAAAAATAAATTTGAAGATGATAAATAAGCTTTGGAGTTTTGTATTTTATTTGCATTTGTTTCTAGCTGACAATTACACAAGCACTTGCATAATCACAGGCCTAGCTGTATCCTGATGCAGCGAAAGAAAGGGTGTTCTTTGTTCCTGTTCATCTGAATGGCTGAGTGCCATTAGAGGATCCGCTCCTATAGGAGCTGTTGTATGCCAAAAGTTCAACAACTATCTAAAAACTGACAGAAATTAAGTGAATAGAGTGTGAGGCAGGAAAGCAATCACTTCTGCTTTTGACAAGAGCAGGTTTGGGCAGTAAATTACTGATGGGTTACAATGCTTTTGAAGTGACATTTTTCACTGCAACAATTATACCACAGCTTGTTGAAAACTAGATTTAGAAAGGGTTGTGAAGGAAGAGGTAGAAAAGCATAAAACTTAAGTCAGAGTTCAACTCTGAATTGGCTGCAGGTAACCAGCTATTTGTTCAATTTTGGGGCCCTGTGTGCCCAGGTTACCTGCTGCCTGCAAGCTGAACACAATGGATTCTTTGAACATTTATTGTGTCAGCTTTCAGTCTGTCCCTTTGGTCTGATAATAGCACCATGCTGTGGGAACGGGATGCTTACATTCTAAGACATAACTTGTGACAGGTACATATTTTATTCATAACCAGAGCTTATCTATAGGACACATGTTAAACTTCAGACCAATTGATCTTCACCCCATGGTATGTCTTTGCATTATTGCCCCCACCCAAGAAATCCTGAAAAATCATATGGTTAAACTTTGTTTGTGGTAAGCTTACAATGTCATCAGCGACCCAAGTAAACAGAAAATATCCCACATCACACTTTGTCACACAGTTAACAGTCTTCATAACGGACACAGAATCCTGACAGCTACAGTTGCATTAGCAATATGGGCTTTGTATTGAGCCTGAGCTAGGAGCCTGCTTCCTCCAGCACTCACTGTGTCAGGCTGTCTTTGCATATAGTTTGTGTTGCTACTGTATGTTACCTTCTGTGAAAAGCTATCTTTTGGTGCTGCACCAGTGTTGATGGTGAATGGGAGTGCAAATTTCCGTTGATTTGATAAATACCAAAGAATTTGCTACACGAAATTGTATTTCTGTGCACTTTTTTAATGTGAGAATAAGTCTTCATCATTGTTTCACATCTGCCAAAACGGTATCTCTCTAGCATTCTAGGCTCTTGACACCTTGTAGGCAGCTGGTCATCTCTGATCTACAGATAAATGTAGAATGAAAGAAAGCCATGGCAACATACAAGAAGTATTTTGAAGCAGTACTGAAGCATGGGCTAAACTTTCACATCTCCAATAGGTGAGCCAGTATACACTCACGGAAGCTATGCGCTTTCCCAGTAGACTTACAAGCAACAGTAGATCTAGAAAAATATGACTACAGAAGCACAGAGTCATTAAGGTTGGAAAAGCCCTTTACAATCAAATCCAACCATAACACAACTGCCACAGTTACTAAATTCTCCTGAAGAGCCACACCTACATGCTTCATGAGCACACCTCTCTGGATGGCACTTCCACCATCTCCCTGCGCAGCCTGTTCCAATGCCTCACCACTCTTTCAGTAAAGAATTTTTTCCTAATATCCATTCTAAACCTCCCCTGGCACAACTTAAGCTCACTTCACTAACAATTCAGAAAGAAAGTAGGTTAAGTATTTTTCCCTTGCCAATTTTGCCAATGTTTTTAAAGCTTTATTATCAGAACATATGCTTATCTTAAAAAGGATTTAGTGTTTTAATATAAGGAGATGCTTATGTTTTGAAGGCATGTGACTACTTAGTTTTTTCGTTGCTGAAAAGTAGTAGAGACATGCCATTTGGATAAATCAAAACCACTTATGTACACTGTCAGCCTAACCACTTTAGGTTTGAGGGTTTTTTTTTTGTTGGAGCTCAGGAGGCGAAGGATTTTGCGCTTGCCTTGTCAAATGAAATTTGGAAATCAGGGAAGAAGGGATCTCTTCAAGAGGAGACAGTACTCCTCTAACATTTCAGTGGTTTTGGCTAGTGATAACTTCATATTTGATACCTTTTTTTCCTGATACTTGTTACTGATGTTCAGCTTGCGCTGTTTAAGCAAGTACAGTTACATTTAAATAATGAAATTTTGGCAACTTGAGGGGTTTTTTTTGTTGTTGTTGTTTTAATTTGAGAGTTAATTTAAAACTGGAAGAAAAAAAATCCGAAGGTCACAGAAACTGCAATTGTTAAACTAAACAAAAGGCTAACAGTAATCAATGCGTTGTCAAAATACACCATTATTTTGTTTTGCCATAATGTGCTACTCCTTAACAACACCTGAGAAAGCAGTAGAGTAAAAATAGACCAGCAGCATTCTGTTCTATGGCAAAACAGCCTTGTGCCACACAGTATTGTCTTGTGTTAGAATAGCAGCTAGCCTTGATTTTTCCAGGTTCTTTCAGGTTTCCACACTGACTCTTGTAACAACCCCTAACTTTACTTTTTTTAAGACAAAGAAGGAAATACTTCCCCTCTCTCTCACATCCTGGTATTCTAATTCTTACATCACCTTTTAACTGCTGTTTTTTTGGATGACCTTAATGTAGGGGATTTGTTCTTTATCATTCTTAAGCATCACTAGCATTTTATCTATGTTTGATTTTTTTGTTTTTTTGGTCATTCTGTTATCTGTAGGTTTGGGGGTTTTTAAGTAGTTCTGTCTGTGATTCACATTACGTAGAAGACACAAAGACATTTTTATACTTACAGAAGTTATGTTACGAAAGACTTGCAGATTGAGGTCTATTGAATATCTAATGCTGCCTGTGAAAATGAATCCAGTTTTCCTTGGTTTCTTTTCTTGTAATTTCACCAAAGAAATGTTTCTTTTTTTTCCCCCGTGGCATCTCCAGCTTTTGCATTCTTAACTCCTCCAATAAGCTTTGCAATCCTGATGTGCTGACACTGGTCTGCAATTACGATTTTCCTGTGGTTTTCATGATTACCAGCATCAATCAACTACTGTCTTGGGTGTCTTTTAGGTTTCACATTTAAGACCAATTCTGGTGTACTATGCAACTTATGGAGGCTTTTTTTTTCAGTTCTTTAAATTTGCTCAGATGAGCTGATCTCTGAAGTACGAAAGTATGGAGACAGGAACTTTACTGATTGCCTGTTGCAGAACCAGTTGAGTGAGGTCCTATGTGCTGTTATTCCTTGTATCAAATACCACTTATATCTGTATGTGTCTTCTGGGCTACCTTGATAGAAATGACTGTTATGTGTATTCTGGAAATAGACCATTTAATGAAAATGGGTAAATAACCAAAAATAAGTAAGCCTTACTAAATAAGTAAGCCGGGTGAACAGACATCAGACTGCAATTCATTTAAGCTTAATTGAGAAATAAACCAAAGGAGAAAAAGGTAGAGAGGAAAAGAAGCCCTGATCAATGATACATGTGGCCTTTAAACTAAAAATCTGTTACAGCTTTAGTTCTTTTCTCTTTCTCTCTGTACTCTTGTGCTGGGACTAATTTTTAAACTAAGAATCGTGGATTTTGATCTGGTCCATGCAGATGAAGATGGTGCAATTGTTAATTTTATTGTACTAGTCTCTATTTTGTGTTGAGCATGTGCTTCTTATGTGTGAGTTTAATCTTTAAGGTTTTTTTTTTTATATACTGCTGTCACAGTATTGCAGCAAATACAACTAGTTTAGACTGGGCCTTGTACTACCTGGGCAGTTTGTTGCCAGTACTCAAACTATCTTATTTTAAATTAGGTTAGAACATCAATATACCTTCATCGATTGTAAGGTACTGTCTAGTTTGTTGCTTAATTGTATTTGAGGGGAGCTGGAATCTCTGTATTTCAGATTTTTTGGTGGTATTTTTGTTTTTTTCTAAAGCCAAAATGCTGTATTATCCAAAGTATGACAGAGAAAAAAGGCAGTGGATAGGCTAAAAAAGACAAAAGTTGCATGCCTTTACCTTGGCATATGTATTTGAAATATAAATATGATACTAATTCTATTAATATTTCATTAACAGATGAGTGGAAAATTAAAATACATTATTTATTTTAACCAAAAGGTTCCTCCTGGTATTAAAAAATATTTCTGCCATCATTGCTTGAGATTCCGTTTGAGAAAAGTACTATGAAGCTGGTACTCACTTAAAAACCCAAGGGTAATAGAATGTTGTATATACTTTTGCAGCTTCTAAAGATCTCTGAAATAATCATAATTGAAATTTTTACAAGTGGAGTGTCAACACCCACACAGACTTCTGTATCCATGTCAACACTGTTAATATATATTATGCTTCAGTTCTGGTTTTATTAAAACTTAAGTCTTTCTTTGATTTACAGCAGACTTGCATACATACAACCCGTAGGTAGCAGGATAGGAAGTGCTGAGTTCAGTGGTAGGAAATGCAAAAAGAAGTACTGGTTTCTTGACTCTAATTCTTTCTCATTTAGTAAGTTGCATGCAGAAATAATAATGATGATTTCTCTTCTCTTCTCTTTCCCTCTGTGTTTTTCTGTAGTGGATCAGATATATCATCTAGCATCTCCTGCTTCTCCTCCAAATTACATGTATAATCCTATAAAAACATTGAAGACCAACACTATTGGGACATTAAACATGCTGGGTAAGTGGAAATCTGTGTTTCTTACTTAACTTGGTTATACATCATATAATGTGGACGGGGTCACTGAGGAGACGGGATGACAGAGCAGATGAGTTGAAGGTTTTAAACAGTTGTTTCTCTAAGAAAAATAAAGATTTTTTCTTTTTCCCTCCTTTGAATTTTTTTTTTATTTTTCCTTTAAGTACATCTGCAGAACTCTGACAACATGCAAACTCGGCTGTCAGAGCACAGTGACTTCATGTCCATAACTTGGCTACGAAGCATGCAGTAGTTACAGAAGTCTTAGGAACGATTAAGAGATTTGAATTTTTACAGCAACGTTGTGTCCGTGACTGCACTTCTCACTTCCATGACTGTGGAACATGAGTACATTTGCCATAAGTGACTCTTTCTTTCTACGACAGCAAATGTGAAACTATATTGACTCTGTAAATTCCAAATATCAAGACTACTGCACCCTCCTGCACATGCCTTAGCTAGCAAGAAGGTCTACCTAATGCTAGATAAATACAAGGCAGTATTTTCTGGTTTGTATATTAGTTTGGACGCCTTATGGAAGGCCTCATGCCTTCATTGCTTTACCTTACTATCTTTGATCCATTTACCATGAGTTTGAATGTGGTGTCAATAATCCTGAGAGCTACTATAAGACAAAAACACCTGGACATTAGGTGTTTCTCATTTGAGTCATACTCTAGTAAGTACCATTTAGAGAATTGAATTACTTAGAAGTTACTGAAGTATTAGACAGTTGTACAGTGTAGGTGAGAGATTTCTTTTGATCGGCCATGCCAGCCTGAAGCCAAGAAAGTCCTTAAAGTGCAGAATAATCCTGAGAGATGAGTAGGATTGTCCAGGCAGTTTAAAGGGACATAATAAAGGGAAACTGATTAATTTTCTCTTGTAACATATTATTCAGTATTGTTTTCTTTATGTACCTTATATTTAAGTTTTGGTAATCTTAATATATTGTGTTGTGTCAAGATCTTGATTTCATAACTGGAATGATTTCTTCCTTGGCCTTTATTTAAAGTATGGGCACATTAAGGTTTTGGGTCTTGGTTGAATATGACTCTTCATTTCAGAAGCAAACACATCACATATTCAGGTGCTTCTCTGCTGGTTCTCAAGTTTTCTACCTTGGGAGTGAATGGATTTACAGATATGTGAATGGATCTGAGTTACAGCTAGATTATCTAGGAAGAGAATTTGAATTCTCTTTAAAAACATGTAAAATAGGATCACACTAAAACAACATGATTGAGAGATTCTTGCACTTGCCGTAATTACATTGATCTTTCTCTCTTGCCTGTAATTTAGGGTTAGCTAAACGTGTTGGAGCACGGCTGCTGCTGGCCTCTACGTCAGAGGTATACGGAGGTAAGAAAGATAAATTTGCTTAGAGCTCTTGAGATGTGACTATGTAAAAGGATATTTATAAACTTTTTGTCAGATAATACAATGGTAGATTTTCATCACTGTCTTAGCTTGATTTCTGTATCAGATATACTTCTTGTAGTTTAAAATCTGGGCTTTAGTACTTTAAACACCTAGTCAGAGTAGTGGAAGGAGACTCCAACTGTTGTCTGAGTTTCCAGTGTCTTTGTTTATGTCTTTTTTTTCCAAAGGGCCTGTGGGGGAATTTGGAGTGTTGAACTCTTAATTAAAGATCCAGATGCCATAATGAAAACCTGTGAAGAGAGATAATTTCAACAGTAAATCTGCTTCTCTCTTCCCAGTCACTTATGGATTGTATTTTTGCAATTTAACAATTGCCCTGAAGTGCAAGAGTCAAGGGCATAACCTCTAAGCTAAGAAAACAGTGATTGTGCCTGCAGGCTCTTGTGGTATCTGTTAAAATGTAGTATTCAGGAATAGTGCCAGATTTCTCTGTCTTCCTTTTGCTACTAAGAAGTAAAAGTAGTGAGGGAACAACTGGTAGAACTGCTTGCTAAATGCAGCAAGAATCTTCAGTACTTCCTTGGGGGGTGTGACAGACTGCCTACTAGAGAAACTTCCTGCTATTGTGCACTCTTGCCTTGTTGATAATATCAGTCTTGTGAGATTAATGGAGATATGCCAGCCTGGCCACCTGCTCAACAGTAGCAGTTGTGAGAGCCTAGGCTTTAAAGAACAAACAACCAAACAAAAAATACTCATCTGTGTAACAACCAAGGAAGGACAAAAAACATATCTCAGGAAATAAGCATCTAGTGAAATAATTTTCATCTAGAAGATTCAAGGTAAATATATAAGCAAGAGATGAGTAAAATGACTGGCCAGCCAAAGAAGCAACCTGAACATGTGCAGCATTCCTACTGCATCCCTTGCCTTGCTTATGCATGGTCAGGCTCCACAGAAAAAATGATAACCCCAAGGATGTTCTTGTAATTCAGGAAACTCCCTTCTGGAACAGACCAATAGGTGAAGAAGACCAAAAGTTTTGGAGCCTTCTTTCTTTGCTGCAGTCTGACATCTGGAACAGAAAATTAGAAACACATGTTATCAGGCTTGGAATAGTCTGCTCGCATTATACTCTTGATTAAACAGGCCAAAAATATATAAAGGATCGAGGAAAAAGGAAAATATCTCTTAGATGTTTCCATAGTTCTCAAAGCGGTGATGTTTAGAGAGTTTGGAAGTGCTTCATAGGGCTGCCTCTGCCAGAAAGGGGAGAGAAACTGAAGTGGCCTTACAGATCACCCCTTTTAAGATTGCTTAAGGCTTTCCTAATCATGTAAAACCTCTCTGCATTTACCATTGTTCTGTGGTTCTTGCATGGTAAGAATTTATCTATAATTATGACAGTGAGCAGCATAAAAACTGGAGAAGTTAATCAGAACTGACTGCCAAAGTTGTTTCCAAATGTAGCCCGTAACAGTTTTAAGTGTTACTGCAAGCCTGTAAGAAGGTGATTGTCTTGTTTCAAGCATACAGAGTGCACAATTTCCTAGGAGATTTTTGCAGTCAGGATTTTTTACATTCAATCAAGGCAAAAGATTGTCTAACCTGGTTGTCTGTGCCTAGTGCAAAAATGCTTAGGGTAATATTGTCTGTGCCTAGTGAAAAAATGCTTAGGGTAATACAGAAGAGATGTAGCAAGTACACTGTGATGCCTCACCCTACTCTTTCTTTAAGAAATGTACTGCTTCTCCACTTTCTCTATTTTCCTTTTATTATTTTATAAAACTTGAAGATGCTTTCTTTTTCCAAATACAGTAAAAAGTGATGCCTATGCAACTTGTATTTCCTGTGAATTATCATTAGATAAGAGTCATTTGCACCTTTGACTGGTCTGTCTTTGGAGAGAATAGTTGAATTTAACTTGCACTGTAGTTTAGGGGAAAACAGGTGATAACTGTTGTTTGCTTGTACTGTTACCTTACAAGTCTCATATCTTATGTAACTAATTTTCATGGTTCTAGTAAATATGTTTTTAAGGTTTGATGGTAAAAAATCTTTTTCAGGCGCATAGTTCAGACATAAGATGTTGAATCGTATAATGCTGATGATCTAATGAAAGATTCTTTGTATATAGTCACCATTTTAACAGAAGATCATTTAAGATGTTTTTTTACCCTGTAGATCCTGAAGTTCACCCTCAAAATGAGGATTACTGGGGACATGTGAATCCAATAGGTCCAAGAGCCTGCTACGATGAAGGAAAGCGAGTTGCAGAGACCATGTGCTATGCATACATGAAGCAGGTACTGAAGTTGTCTCAGATTTAATGGATTTTCTGTAATTAATGATGGTCAAATGTATGGCAAAACTGGGATACGTATATTTGGGGGTAGAAGGGCAAAAGAGAATGTCGTTTGTAGCAGCCCTCATACTGTAGCTACAAAATCAGTTTTCTTTAATGCAGTGTTTTTATTGCTTCCACCTGTTGTGTTTATTTGAGATGAGCAGTATTCTCTCAAGAAAATATGTTTTAATCTTTTTAATAGACATAATACGACTTCGGGTATCATAAATAGTGTTTAGATTAAACTGAAGTGACCTTATTAATTTGTAAGCCAAATAAGAGTTGGCTTAAAGCGGGTTCTGTGCTGAAAAGTGCTGTGTTTAATAGGGCCGTTCCTGATAAATGTGGAATGTTTAGTGAGCATAATGGAAATCAGAATACAAAGGTAAAAATGACAAAGTTCTTTAATGTGTTCCTGTGTAGGAGCAATATACTTTAAATCTCTTCAGAAATATTATGTAAGTATAAATACAGACCTTAAGGGAAAATATGAATACTTAGCTATGCAGTGCACTTTTTCAGAGAAATACAGTAACATGAGGACAAAAATGCAGTTTAAAATGTTTGTGTAGTTATACATGACAGCTTCCTTCAGTTTCATAATCAACAAGTGGAAACTTATCATTAGCTGAACTTGCATCGATTATTTACCTGCACGTGAATCTTGTTTAATTGCTGTTCAGCTAGCCTCTGGGAGACAGTTCAATTAAGAGATGTGGCAGACTAAAGAAAATCCAATCACTTTCGTTGTGTTTGCAGCCTTACTATGTAAAGGTAGCATTTTTGTACAGAGACTGTAGTAATTTTATCTCTTCTGCCAGACAGAGAAGGCAAAGGTTCGTGTCTCTTTTGTTGTCTTCTATATAATTTAATGTCCAACGTGATGGTACTGCTTTTATTCAGGCTGATGTCTTCTGTACTTCGTTGTAGCAAAATATTTCTTGTGGATCTGGAAATCCATCCACAGTTAAATATTGTAGTTTTTATGAGAAATTCTTGTGCTGCATAGTATTGAATTACTTTTTGCATTTCTTTCTGAATTTCTTCTTTTGTTTGTGGTAGACACTGCAATATTCTCTTAGACGGGCAGGAGTGTGTGTCATTTTGAAAATCATAGTCTGTATCTTAAAGTCATATCCTGAGTCATGATACTGTACCATCAATTTTATTCAGCATTTGCAAAGCATAGTAGAGGTTTCTAAGGTTGAACTGCAATTCACATATGCATTAAATGAAAACTCATCATGTAAATGAGTTCTTTTTCCTGGAGGCAGCTCTATGAGGTATTTCTTGTACTTTATTTTGGGGTAGTGAAGTCTATCCAAGCATGTCCTCCATTCAGGTATATTCTGAAATGTTGCTGAGATGGATTCTTTTTAGAGTTTAGATGATACGCTGTTACTAGTGGAGGAAACATCTTTTGCTAGTGGTAAGGTCTGACTTGTATTATAAAAATAAGTATTGTGCTTTTTGTGGGGTTTTCAGATAGGAGTGACTTAAACCAAAACAATTGGATTTACAGGGTTTCAGGCTAAAATATCTCTGGAATCTTCTCAGCTTCAGTAAAAAGAAGAAAGAAGGAAACTTCTTTATGCATTGTTTGTCTTTTTTTTCCAAATATTTCCATTATGGTGCACATTTAAGGTTATCTACTCTTAAATACCTATTGGACTGTTTTGTTCATTTATTCTGACCCTATGAATTAAACATTTCTTGATTTTTATCTCTTTATAGCTCATATCTTTCAACAAGCCAAACAGTTATCCTTATCAAAAAGTCCAAGGGCAGTAGTAACATTCAGTAAGATACAAGTGTCTGCCTGAAAGGAGAGATAGGGAGCAGAGTATTTGCTGAAGAAATGCAGGGCTCACAAATTCAAAGCACGAAAGAGACTTCATCCCATGAGAAGCACCTGACTGTGTGATTTGAGGAGATAATTGCTAAAGGCTTCTGGGATCACCTCTCTTTCCCTAAATCCATATGGAAGGATGGGTCAGCCATGCTCCTTAGTGTGAGTGAAAGCACCTGCTTCTAAACATTTCTCAAGTCATTGGAAATGTCAGTTGTTCATGCTATTCATCAAGTTGTGTCCACTGATTCGGACTTCAGAATTCCCTTTCTTTTTTTCACTCCCTCCTGGAAAGCCTTTTTTGGTTTGCTCAGTTGCCTTAAGATGCAAGGCAGTCTTGAAACTTTCTTACAATGACAGCTTATTGATCTATTTGCTATATTCATTCTGTACTTTTACCTTTGTAACTAATGTGCTTATCCTTTCCTGTCCTTCTCAAGTTCTCTTCTGCATAAGCTTCACGTACAGGTGTGTGATTTGCTATAGATGTGATACAGTTGCACAGCAAGTAATTTTTCTCCTCCACAGAACTTCTGTTTTACTGATAAGGTAATAGTACCATTTTCCAAATGCAAATAAGGTCATCCTAAGCATATATAGGTGGAGAAAACAGAGGTGCAGGGAGGATAAAGAGGTGGGAGAGGATTTTCAGCACATAGTACTGGAGTGTGAATGTTGTGCGTATTAAGAGTGTTTTGGGAACCAGATTTAATTTCTCCACTTACACCACTGATCTGTAAAGAAATTCTTCGGAGGTGAAGCAATGAAGCAAACACCTGAGGTCACCATGGAATGTTGCAGCACTCAGTTGTACTTAACATAGAATCATAGAATCAATCAGGTTTGGAAGGGACCACAAGAATCATCTAGTTCCAACACCCCTGGCATGGGCAGGGGCACCCTACCCTAGATCATAGATTCATAGAATCATAGAATGGT
>WAAF01012305.1:201991-264997 GCA_013400475.1 Tricholaema leucomelas | reverse complement strand
TATATATATATATATACACACACACACACAGCATTTATGGATGACATCAATGGAACTGTAAAATCATCTACTAAGAAATTTGGTAGCACTCTTGCTGTTTCGCCAAGGTTAGTGAACATGTAGGAAAACAGCATTTGTCCCATAAAAGTGTCCCCACTATGCATAAACATAGTTTCTTCCAAGAGACACTTTTACCAATAAAAACATTTTTGTAGGATTGACTGATTCAACAGAAGGCTTGCAGATACTGTATAAAACTTTCCATATTGCCAATTGGTAGAAAATGTGAAGAAAATTATTACAGTGGAAAAGAGTAAAAAGGAGTGATTTATAAGAAGAGAGTAAGAACTATTAATCTTCCATTTCAGAAAGTAATAGCTGTAATGGTATAGACTCCTGCAATTTTTTTCCCTCTACCATGGGTTGTGAGCATACTGGGATCTGCAGTAAATAGGAAAGGACTGCCATTGTTCCAGCTTGGCTACTCAGAGCATTAGTGGGACTTACTGATTTTGACTGAAAACTAGGAGAAAACACCTAGGAGCACAGAAATCAGAATGTAGAAGTCTGTTTATTTTGTATCACTTCCATTTTTTGGAATTAAGAATGCTGCTGCAGCAGCTCCTCAAAACACTGTTGAGATTAAATTTAGGACAGAAATGTGTACATGCTTATTTACATTTGTGAGACATTTTTGTTGTGTAATACGAAACAGCTGAAAGTAGGAATTTCTATGCGAGGCACACATTTCAAACATAGTGACCAAAAACTCAAATCTTAATGGAACTTCACTTTTCTGAATTTGAAACACCACCAGTGACCCCACTGTTCCTCACCATGCATGAGAAGTCACACACAAATAGGGTTTTAAGATGCTCTCCACACACCAGATAGAGGCATCCCAGTTAAATGACTACCAAAGGTTTGAAATTCTTTCAGAATTAGCAGTAAAATATTTTACAAGCTGATCATAAACTGTCATACTTCCGCATTTTATCACCTCCATCTTGCAGAAAGCTTTTATGCACTACAATATATATATATATCAGCACAAGAAGCTGTCAACCTTCTGTTTTCTAAAGTTTTTCTGTTGGAATTAGGAACTGGAAAGTAGGACACTTCCCACGTAAGCTTTACCTTCACTCACAGTAAAAAGAAATATTAACAAGGACACCAGGACTTTGAAATGTGCCATAGCTTTGCTGTCCTAGATTTAGAAAGGAAATAGCAACGTGGTGTCTGCTACATTGAGACTGACTCCTGGGACACAAAGGGAAAGCAGATAAAAAGCAATGTTTTTTTTCTAAATGACAGCACACATTTCTAAATTTAAACCTCCAAACAGAGAGATCTTGCAAAGATCTGAAAGTGATATCCCATTTTTAGAAACAATGATTAGCAATGATTCTATTCATGCACAGAAAAATAACAGCGCAAGGATTACATCACCTCAAAAAGATGGAAAAAGATTCTGTTCTTCAAAAATGAAGGGGGTGCAAACATCAGCCTTCTCTTGGTTAATATTGACAAAAGCCAAATGCAGTAAACTTTCTCTTCCAATGGAGCTTGTGCAAAGGGAGGAAGCAGATGTAAGGCAACTGTCTCGTATGGGCTAGCGTGCTTGAGCAAACTCTGCTTCCTTCAAAGAAAACACTGTACAGAATCCTGCCTAACACTGCACCTGCATCTGTCTAATACAAGCAAAATGCCTCACATTTTCTCCAGTTGGTTTCCTGAAGCACTTGGAGGATCTCCACAGCTCCAGCAGATGGTCAAGTCACATACAATAAATATATAAATTGGGAACTGCTAAAATATGCGCTCAGCCAATAATATAACTTTAGAAGAGCTTTGTTTTGTTCTTTGTTTTTTCAAACCAGGGGACACCTGGAGGTAAAATGGGGATCAAAGACCTCTAAATTCCATATTAAATTGTGGACTAGATTATTCAGATACAATAGTCTGCATTACAGGCACTAAAACTTGACTTCATTTAAGCTACCGAGAAAAAGGAAAAAAAAAAGAAAAGATGGCAGTGGAAAACATTCAAAATTAAACACTAAGATATTCAGACATCATGTGCTAAATGCTGTTTTATTCACTGTCAGGGAGTTCTGGAATCATGAAGTTCTATGAAAGCTTGATAGGACAACCACTTGTGTAGTGAGAAGGAAATGAGAACTAATATAGCTAGCTCTTTAGTCTGTCTAAAGGCAACACAATTCTGTTTGTTTTGTAAGTTTAATCCCAAATGGGTAAGATTTTTAGCCCCTGGCAGATAGCTAAGGCTAATAGTTAACAGTGGCAAGAGTTGGAGCCTTCTTGCAAACTCCTTCCATAAAAAGCTACAGCTTGCAAGGAAAAATCGACCTTTGATGGAAGTCATACCAGTGTGAACAGAAGTGTTGCCTTTCCATAACAAGTACTTGCTTAACTAGGGCAATCCCTTGAACAGATGAGTTCAAGCATCCTTACAAAATATACTAATGCAAGACTATAGCTGGAAATGATCTGACTTGCAAAGAATCTCCATTTATTCTGCTTTCAGTTATACTCAGGGAAATAGTCATAAAAGCTCTCTTTCCCGTGGTTATGTGTAGTGGTTCAAGAACATCAACCAGCTCTTAAAATTCTCTTTCTTACTAAGGAGGATTTTTCTTAATTGTTTTTTTCCTCCCCATGATATTTCCAGTCAGCTGGTCACATTACAGTCTCACTGTAGCAGTTGGCATCTTCAGCTCATATTTGATGTTTATTTGCATCTTCCTTTTCTACCCTTAACTTTTGGGAAATAAGATGTTAGTGGCATATGGAGTATTTCAGACTTTTGCTATGGATCCTGATCAATGGTGGAGCTCTTATATAGTATAATCCTGGGAAAATTACTGAAAAAGGCTTTAATCTAGAACATTTTCAAGGTATCTTGGAGGATAAACACACCACGCCATAGTCCAGTAAGAGAAAAACAAAAATACAGTCTATGCATAGAAGTTGAAATATTGCCAATGCCAATATTATTAACAGTTTTCTGAAAGGCAGTGTAAAACTTTACACTCTATAATGACCCGACTAGTGAAAACAATGTCCAAATAAGCATAATGAGAACACAGGAAGATTTTTTTTTTTTTTTTGTAAAAGCTACCAATAGAGAATGAATACACCATATTGAACTGTCCTGTTCTTATTTTTCAACTGAGGAGCACACAGGTATCTGCCTTCTGGACACAGTACTGTAGCCCAGCTCACCACACCACTTTGAAACTTAGTCCATTGTACCTCTGAATAACCTCAGAAAGGCATATAAATAAAACCACTGAAATTAATTCAGAAGACTCACAGGAGGAAATGGGCAGGGAAGAATCTGTTCCTTTTCATTTAGACAAAGTAAATACAGCACAATCTCAATCATTTAGATGCTGAGAAAAAGGATCAACTGTGTTTGAAACAAGTGATTTATTATGGTTTACATAGTCCATGTATGCACCCACATCCCCCTACAGGGATCTGGATACCAATGTCACGTAAAATTTTACCTACTACAAACTGGGAAGGATGCCAAGAACAACTTTTTCACTGGCCTTTGATGGCTATGTTTTCTATCATGCCAAGGAAAATTGCAGAGGGACACTCAAAAAGTGAATGTATGCTTCAAAAATCCAGACTGATTATTTCTGTAAACAAAATCTCAAAGAAAAACTGTCTTAAGATCCATGACAAGTGGCATTCACATAGCTGATATACAGGGAAAGGATCTGGTATGTATTCTGAACATACATATTGCCGTATCATGCAATTTTTAAAGATACTATAAAAAAGGCAAACAGTATGGAGCCCTTTGCATAAATACTTGCTGTTTGATTTCTCAGCATTATTATATTATCTTTATACTTTCTCTTCCCTGACAGGTAGTAAATATTCTTGTTTCCTGTAACGTTAGAATTTTTTCAGTGAAAGCAAAAGAATCCATTGACTCTTGGAGGAAATAAATCAGAAGTTTACTAAAGGCTAGCAAAGCAGCTTATCCTATTTTGTTATGACATCAAATAGTAAACAATAAAATCATTTCAGAGCACAAACTTCCTCTACTCAGGATTAGAAGTTCTTTTACTGCTATGTAATTGCAAAATGATTCCTGAAATATTTTTGTACACCTCTATTACAAATCCTACGATTATTATACTACAGCACGCAAACTTGAATTTAATTTTAATTTTTTCTTGGTATTCTTAACATTAAAGGGCACTTACTGAGTCTCAATTAATTGGATTGATGGCAAATTTTATCTCAGAAGAGTAATGCAAACAAAGTATTCAAACCTCCAGACATCTATTGCAGTACATTGGAAAGAGGCCAGTTTTCATTTACAATGTTCTTTGACTAAATTGAATCCAGATGTTTACATGGAATAAAATATTAACAAATGTCTCCCAAGGGCAGACAATCATTACCTAGTGCTTTAATATCCTAAACCAAAAAACCTTAAAGGTGATAAGTAGCCTTTAGCCTGAAAGATACTGCTGTTTATTGTATTTCATCTTTTCAGTACCACAGTGTGTATTATCCTAATTTAATCTCAGCTTGTCATCAATAGAATACTTACCTGGGATAATTCTAAAAAAACTGTACAACAAACCATTTGTGAAATCAGTAATAACATAGTTCTAAACATATGGTTCCAATTTTGATTTTTTTTTTTCTTTTTATAAACATCAGTTACTTGCAGTTTAATTTTTGTGACACAAATCAGGTATCTTTGAGAGAGAGACCTAGACATAAAAGAAAAACTGTATTTGCTACTTCAATAGCCCACCATTTTGTTCCTATAACAATATAGTATTATTCAACCATGGTCCAATTCTTGAAGGTTAAATTCGTAAAGAGGCTGTTATTTAACAGGAATTTCCTGGAAAGACACTTCATCCTCACATTTCTTGGGAAAATTACTTGACACTGTCTAGATAAACATCTAGTTTGTTTGTGTATGCTGCTTGTACACATACATACCTAAATTTGAGATTTCCTAGAAGTCAGTGTGAAGTGGACTTGTAATGACTCAATAGCATGTCAAGAAGCTAACAGTAGTTTTTGGTGTGTTGAAGCATACAGCAAGGTAGTGCAAGACTCTCATTTACTTCCTTCTTGAGAAAAAAACATTCTAATTTGCTTTATTAGAAAGTTGAAATAGGCAAGAACTAAAGGTGTGGTACATTTTAATACTAAAAAGTACCTTGGTAATTAAAAATGTATACTAAATTTTTGTACATTTTTACAATTAATTTTTCTTTCACTTTTTAAAATGTGCTTACCAACTTGTGCTTTCTTGGTCCAAATACAAGCCAAATTTCTGTCCTTGAAGATTAGAGATGCCTAAGCCTCTCGGATGCAGAAGTCTTTTCTTGAAGCGTCACTAAGTGTTTAGTCAGAAAAACTCCTTCATTACAAAGACTCTCCAAGCACAAAACTCTTCCTCAAAACTACTCTCTGATAAAACTTGTTGCCCTTCCCTCTCCCAGATGTTGCAACCATCTTGTATGCAAGGAATCACTAGCCTCCCAATTTACCAGACACATTTGCCACATCAGAGTGGTAAAACATGGCTGCATCGTGAGTAGGAACATGTTGCAGAAAATGGAAGAGAAAGTATTTTTGTGACCAGGAAAACTGTTTGCATTAAATGTCTGTTAAAATGCAGTCTATGGATAGAAAAACTAAAATTTTACATAAGACAGACATTTCTAGAGGACCTTTGTCCTCTAGAATGTGTTGAGGAATTACAATTAGTTCAAAGAATGCTCAACAACATCAGATATGCTGGAGAGTTTAACCATCTTAGTTTACACTTCCCTGAAACAAGAGATGTAATATCTGGAACATGTTAAAAGCTTTCAGTGCATTTATCAAGTGAAGAAACAATGGAACATGCAAAAGTGCATCAGCTGAGCCTCTTAAGTACTATTCACAGAGAAACACTTGTGGGACTTGCCCACTAGACATGCGAAGATCAAGCCAACACAAACACAGATGGTGAAAGCCCTTTCCAGACCCTATCCAGTGTCAAAGGCAGGAGAAGGTATCAGATGAATTTTGCAACCTAAAAGCATGCAAGGAATCCAGATTCCTCGATCTTTGCAACAACAGTTAAGCCTTCTAAAATAGACAGTGATGCAAGAAGTAGACTTTATGATCTTGCTTTTCAGTTTATTACCAAGGACTTCTCTCAGGACTGTACCAGGCCAACAGAATGACAAATATGCTTGTCCACAGATAAATGCGCGGCTGGTGCTTTCTCTTGCACTTTACTTGAATTTCATATCAGTTACTGAAGTGAGATACCAAGCATGTAAATAAAAATTAAAAAAAGTTCAGCATTACAGTGACATATGGAAGAGATGTCACAGAGAGAATTCTTCCCTCCTTGCATAGACTGGGTGATGTTGCTGAAAGTATTTCACATATATATATATATGTGTGTGTGTGTGTGTATATACACACCCTTTGAAGAACAAGCTTTAGGCATACATTTTATTTTGAAGATAGCCTCTTGATACTAGATGACAGAAAAGCAGTAGCTGCTATAATGTACACAGACACTACAGTGATAGCTGTAGTAGACAAATCCATAAATATTGGATTACAGTTAATTTCTTCCAGGCCCTTCTCCTCCCAGTGTATGTCCTTGGGGAGCTTCCTAGTGCTTTTAGACCTGCTGCAAAACTGTAGTCAGGGACCACTCCTTTTTAAATCCGCTGCTTCCCAATTATCAAATCTTGTTTCCGATGCCACATCTTTTAAAGTATTGTGCTAGTTGAGGCAAATTGGAATATTTTAATGAGAAAAAATAGATTATTGGCTGTGAAAACAATGGCGATGTCTACTTCACTCATAGGTTTGATGAGACATATAAAAACAAGAACACAAAAACAGTAAGACAGTGTGAGAGTCTCTATCTGTTGGAGTCAATGTCTGTGCTTTTCTCACTGGGCTTTGGCTGTGTAACCCAACTAATTCTGCTTCTAACCCCTCTTGCCAATCCTCCAAACTCACCTTGCACATAAGGGATACTAAAGGATAAGGTAGAGGGGTGGAAAGAAGGTGGAAGGGTGGTTGGGAGCCCACTCTGATTTCTGGGAGGGGTACTGTGTTTCTGTATTACTTTTAACTTGTACATTTCTGTATTTAGCTGTATGTAATAATACCTGCTTTTATATTGTGCTAAGCTGTGAATATAAAGCTTCATTCCTTAACTTCTAGCCATCTGAGTCTAGTCTGGATGATTTCGTAAGCGGGCTGGGGGGTGGGGAGGTAACTGCCAAACCATCACAATTATCATGATCTCTCCCACCACTTTTTGTTCCACTTTGTAATGTAATCAAAATAGGAGTGCTTAGAGAATAAGGTGTCCATGCCAAGCCTTGGTGTTTAATTAATCTTAATTAAAGAATAATAAATGAAGATTAATTCTAGGAAATTATTTATAGCAACTTTGAAATATTTCACTTCGGAACTTAGTGGGCAAAGTAGTAGGATACTGACTATATTTATGGTCTGCAAGTTCTACAAAATAAAAGTAACATAAACATGCTTGCACTTTCACATCTTAAAAAATTCTACAGCTACCCAGAACTGAACTGAAATAGATAATAAGAGGAAAGCAGGCAGTTTCTGACTTAGCTAGTAATGGTACATATCTATATGAAAGACAAAGTTGAAATTAAAATGATGATCTGACATCTGTGTTTTCACTGAGTCATGTCATAGAATATTTATTTCTTCTGTTGACTCTGGATTGGTCTATATTCATGCAGGTGCTTTGGTAGGAAAAAGAGGTTTATCTTTTTATGCCAAAAGATCTCATCTTGACATACGATTCATACTTTTAATCTTGAGAGACAAACAAAAAGAGCTCATGATTTAGCTTTTCAGTATAACTAAGCACTTGCAGTCCTCAAAAAAAACAAGCACAACAAATTTTGAGGTTATTCCATGTTAATCTAAAAGGAAAAAAAATCCTAAGCACTTCAGAGATTCTTGGTCCCTATAAAGGTACTTACCTTTATTCTCTCTCTCTAGCTTCCTTTTGTTTCTTGTTACAGATCCTTATCATCCTTTCTTCCCCTCTTGGGTTATGTGGCTACATTTATACAAGCGAATAGGTCAGAACCTAGTTTCTGACCCTGAGGGCAAGCAATACGCAGCCCAGCCTTCATCTGGGAAGGCTGAACTCCCATCTTTTGCACACCTCCCCCCACCACGTCCAGTCCAGCCATGCATGGCTGCCCTCTCAGCCATGCCCTTAAACTATGTAGGGGAGTGCTCCCTGGCAGGGCAGAACTACCTCAGTGAGCATGCTAACAATTCAACAGCAGTAATGCCTGAAGGCCAATATGTGAATCCATACCCTAGCCTGTCTAGTACAGAATAAAAAATTACTCTTTTCCTTCCCATATTTTAGGAAATTTGCAGTCAGACCAGTCATCCTTCTCCTATGGTGGAATTTTACTTCTGTGAAATGCCTAGGAAAAGTTAGCACCACTCAAAAAGCAAGAGTTGGAAGTCTCATACTTAGACTGTGTTTGAAAACATTTTTGTGTCTGTAAATGTCTACATTCCTTTAGCTGGAGCTCTTTTGGCAGTTATTGTTTTGCCTAGTACTTTCTGGAGAGCATATTTTCCAGCTGTCGTTAAGGAAAAATATCTAGAGGTTGGACTATCTAGCAGTGTAACTGAACTATGATTTGCTTAGGAGATAGCAGTGTATCTGCTTGTGCTTTTGCCTAACTTTATAGTGTGAATATTTTCTATACACAAATTAGTAACGTCCAAAAATCTTTGTTATGTCTCTTTCTTGTGAAGCCAAATGTTTCAGAGACTTTCTCTTTTTTTTTTTTAATTTCCTTCTGGTCAGAGTGGCGCTGCCTGGGTATCCAGATTTTATATGCCATTTCATCCATAAGAAGACTTTTTTGATGAAGAATATTTTGTGGAAGTTAACAAAGATGTTCAGTGCCTGGGTTTAATCTGCCTTGGAAGCATAGTCCTAAGACATTTTAGAGACTGAAATTCCATCTTCATTGTAGCTGTGATCTGTTAACCTTTGTGTCTTGTCACCAAATTAATGAAAAAACCTTGGAAGACAATACGTTATGTAGATCTAATCCATGACACATTTATTTAGCCAAACATTACCACTGGAGAAATCCATATTTCACTGTGTCTGCCAAAACATAGGATGTTCTGAACTTTGGTTAGTAATAATCTGACCACCACCACCATATATCAGAAAAAAATTAGAGACATGATCATGAACAACTTAAGCATTGGACTGATGACAGGAGACACATCTAGAGAATATATTTAGTGTGTTCAGTCCTCTGGAGAAGGAAATGATGTTGGTAAATCAGAACCACATGAGAGACAAACTTGTAGTGTGTAACAATATATAACTGTCAGGAGAAAGAAATTAATGTCACAAGCAGTTTAAACTTAAAAACAATAAAGTATGTTAAAAAGAAGAGGGAAAAAGGCAAGTTCAGATGCAATTATCTGTACAGAGTCCTTCACAGCCGAAACAAAGAATACTGCTTTAGGGTCAATGCAAGTCTCTAAGCAAATCACTGCAACTTAACAGCAAAGTTATCCCAGATGGTCCTTCTTAGCCTGACACCACAGTAGCTGCCTCTATGACAGGAGTGATAAAACTCAGTCATTGTGTTAAGGTAACTAGGCAGCTAAGGGAGTATGTTGCCGTTTGGAAATTCCCTGGGGAATTTCAATGAGCCAGTTAAATGTCAGATATTATCAGTGTCTAAAAAAGATCAGCACACCCTTTTGCAGATGTTCTGGGAGTGTAAGGGCTTCCTGGGAGATATAGGAAATGGAACACTTCCCAGAACCCCAAAGAAATAAGAGGTGGTTGCAGAAAAAGCTTTATTTTCGGAGTATGCATCTTTTAGTGGTCCTTTATAAATAAAGTCTCATAAACAGAAACAAAGACTTGGAATGAGAAATGTATTCTAGAGATACAACATTCAGAGAAGAACAAAAAATCCTCCTAAACTTTGACTGAGAAATAAGACCTTACTTGCCAAAACAAAGTACTTGAAATGGCATTACTTTTTAATTTCAGTGATCTTTGTCTTTCCTTAGATCCTCCTCTTCTAGCTGTTACCATTTTTCATTGCATTATTTCCATGTTAACTCATAAGCTCCTCTAAGGGATGTTCTGCTCCTATCACAACACTACCTCCTCCCTTAATGCTATGGTTAATTCTGGCATATTCTAGAAGCACACCATAATCTCACCACACAGTGCTCACATGACTGTTCCCTACCTATAAACAGAGTGGTAATAAATACCAACTTCATCCAACCATATGTTAAGAATTTTAGAGCCAAATTCATGCCAATATTGACCTTTACAAAATTTCACAGGGACAGAATTATGCAATTCTTTTGTATCATTCACATAAGCTAGTGATTACTCAAATAAGTACTGCTTAAAGAAAAGCAGGTAAATAAATACATATTGAGGGAGAACTAATATCTGATGCAAAGATTATGTGGTAGAAGGAAAAACTCTGAAACTTTCATCTTTAAAAATAAAAATGTTTAGAAATAGCAGAATTATCATCTTATATTTGCTACTACCTCGTCATCTGATATGTTGGTTTGAAATTCAGAACTTAGAAAGCTAAACTGAAACTACTTCATCATTAAAACCAAAACTGAATTTCCTCAAGTTCTTCTGTGAAAACAACTAATTTGGTACCGTAAAGGGAAAAAAAAAAACACCTCACAGCAAATTAAATACTTCTTAGGAAAATTCTTTCTAAAGATCCCTAACCAAACTTTCTTAGGCTCACAAGTAGTTTTTAAAATAAACATTTGAAAACCAATAGGAAAAAAGTGTTTCTTTAAGTGTAGCTTCTTAAGAATTATCAACAAATACCTATTGAAAAAAACCACCTTGTTTCTGATTTAGGATTTTTTTTTTTAATGCTACTCTAACAAAAGCAAACCAAAACAAAACTTGCTTGCTTGCTTGTTCAGATACTTTCAGAAAGTCTGCAAAGCCAGCATAGAAAAGGTTCGAAGTAATAGAGAAGGTGTTTTTAATTCTTTTAATGAAGCAGCAGTAATTGCCTTCAGAGTTCTCTTCAAACCATCAATGGGCTAACACAGTTTCTGCTCTGCCAGGTAGCTGTGAAGTGTACCTTTCCTTCTCCCATGGGCTTAATTACTGTTTCCTCCAGTGGCCACAATAATCTAGTCAAATTCTCATTAAAGAGTGCTGCAGACTGGGATGCTCTTTTACAGAAGTAAATTCAGCAACATTTTCCCATGCTCAAAATGAAACAATTAGTAACTACTCATAAAACACAAATACATTCAGAGCCTGTAAGTCCACCCTAGAAGTGCAAATTCCCTCATGTCTTCTATTCCCTGGCTCTACAAGTACAAAGTTAGACAACCAGATCAATTTTGAGTGGCTCAATTCTTGCTGAAGCTTTGTCTCATTTGAAACTAGGACATCTACTTGCTTTAGATGAGAATATTTTAAATAAGCCCATTCTTATGAAATTTATCCTAGGTTAGCTCCTGTTAACTCCTGAGCATTTCTAAACAACAGACGTGCATACTACACGTCATTTCAAAATACAGGAAACCAGGCTGAATACTTACACTGACAATGCTATACATAATGCTAACTAGATCTGAACTTTCCTAGAACACAGAGATCTTTGAAATAATTTTGGCATTTGTCTCAGAAATGAGATTATTTATATGAACAATAGTTTTGGAACTGCCACTGCAATGTATTAACTGGAAAAACTACTCTTGTCATGTCCAGCTCTACAACCCTATACACTGATTTTTCCATTAAAGATGTACTAAACATATAAAACTATACTGAACTAGACAAGAATTGCACATAAACATATTCAGAAACTCACAATTTGGGTCATCATTGACAGCTGAGTTCTGTGCAAGTTACTTGACCAGATTCAAAACATAATATACTTAATGCAGCCTAGCCCTGTCAGGTTATTTACTCCTTCCTCATACTAGGAGTGTGACCGTACATCAAAATACATAGCTGATTTGCATTCCCACATCATCATTTAAAAAATAAACATAGAACTGATGTTTCAAAAATTCATTTTCAAAACTTTTCATTTGTATGTAACCTTAATCCCTCAGATCTTATAGTAATTTACATTATTATTCCTAAATAGCAGGACTGTCTGCGTACTACTTGTTATCTAGGTCTTCCTGTTGATTACCCATATGCTACAAAGCAGATCTCGAAAATAGAAGCTTCCATTTAATCTGCTGTGCATTACACAGAAATATTTGGCACTTGTTCATAATACATTAGCTTGTAAGTAACATAATAATAGAGCTAGCTGTCTGACTCAAGGCTATTTCTGAAGCTGCTAATTTGATTTTTTTCCAATAAACAGAAAACTTTCCCCATCATATGTACCATTATGTGGCTTTTCTGCTTGCAATGAATTATCCCAGATAGCTACATAACTGGATAATGTGATAAACCAAATTTTGTTTGTTTCAAATAACCTTCATTCAGAGCATCCACTACATACAAGGATTAATGTAAAGTGAGGATATAATGACTTTTTTAATATGCTCAGGGACACATTGATGCAAGCGTACTGTGCAGGGTAGTTCTTGGTTAACGTTACTCTTACAGGGACGTTTACTTGGTATACATGAATACTTTTTCTCCACATCTAAGGAAAAAAAATCCAAACTTTGCCATTATCAGTACTATAGATTATTTTAAAATTGCATGCTAGTAGAACATATAAACATTCTTATGTTAATAACATGCTTCTAAGTCAAGTCACAACTTTAAGGTAATCCTGGAGCTATACACATTCTGTCCCATTCTGTCTCCTTATGCTTGAAAAGCCAGTCAAATAGAGCTGAGAGGTTTTAAAGGAGTAAAGGTGAAAGTTCTGTTGTCCAGTGAGTATACAGAAACTTATTTGGCAATTCAAAATTTAGATTTATATTTTAGTTGCATTATTATTCATTGCAGACTCTTTCAGAGCATTAAAGACTGAATTTAAAATTTAATTGATGCAACTTTGCTTAAAATAGTTTTTAAGACTGGACTAACAATCATACACAATTTAGTGAATGCATTGCTATACAACAGACTTGACTCTAAACTTCTTTCAGTTAAAAAGGATTTTGCCAGTAAGTATGCAACTTTACCTTCTCTCCCTGCCCCCAAATTGTCAAAGTTGACCCTAGAGTTAGTAGCTCATTAAATAACATAGATTGCATAAACAGAATGTTTGATTGGGTTCACAGTTTCTCGTAGATGAAACACTTGGGCTGCTCAGTGGAGATAAGCCAGGCTGTGTGCAGTGACACACATTTCACCTTTTAGATAGCCATAGATCAACACAGATCAGTTTTTCATAAAAGATTTAACTACTGTAAGTAACATCTCAATTTACTTCCTGGTTGAGCTGATAGAAAAAACCTGATTTTTACTATGAATATTCAAAATAATCTGAGGATTTACTTCTGTTTGCTGATCCCACATCTCAGATTTTGTTTGCTACAACCACACTATTGATTTTTCAAAGTGTGAATCTGAACAATTTTTGCAGAGGTCTAATGTTATTTTTTGTCAGTCCCTTAGAAAGGTCACAAAGGTCGATTAAGAAAGAGACTCATATTCTAGTCATTCAAATCCAAAGCAAACATAATCACATAGTGAATCTGAATGATGTGAATTATATTAGCATAATACTGTGTTTAATCTGATGATCATATCTTTTGGTGTGAGAGAACTCACCAGATAAAACCAGAAGTTTTTATCTGATTAGCAACTTAAGATTTGGGCATAATCCAGATATTGGGAAAAGAGTCAAAAAGTGATTCACAGTAGAAGCGATGATGACAATGCTAGTGGGAGCAGAGAAACAATGGAGAGAGTAAAGACCTGAGAAGAAATATTTCTATAGTAAACACTTTCTGTTGGAAACATTTCTTTGTTAATATTGCTGGCACAGAGCTCAATTCCTAAATATGACAATTCATATGTGAAGTAGTTAGGAAACTTCCAATATTGCTCTTTTGTGGAGAAGGACTTTGGCAGTCACAATTAGAATCCTTAGATTTTCTCCAACAATTTAAATAAGTAATATTTAAATAAATATATTTCTTTGTTTCACCCTTTGTATTTGCTTTCATAAATGGAAAGCAAGTAACAACCACTACAGACACCATAATAGCAAGTTTCATGTGATCTCACATAAGTTATTCTGATTGCTGCCTTCTTTACCACCAGTTATTTTCAAAAAGACCAATCATGCAATTACAGCTGACAATGGTGGAGACACGTGTAACTTTAGCTCTTTCTAAATCACCAGCTCCTAACTGGTACCCAGAGAAACTCTGTATTTGTAAGAAGCTGGCAACATTGTTCTTTCTGAGCATGAAATTTCAGTGGGGCAGTTCAGGAACAGGAGTCCATAAATATCAGATTACCTCTTCCAATTCCCAAGGAGACTTAATCTACACTTTTTCCTACAGTTCTGTCTTTTGTTCTATCACCTAGAAGATATAATAGTAATATCAACATATATGCCACCTTTTGATGCATGAGCCCTCATATTTACCTTAATGACCCTAATATTTTTATCTATCTATGTATTTTTTTAATATATATTTTCACAGACAGGCCACAAAGCAGTGTAGGACCTGGAATGCACACAATACCACCCAATGGCTCTGGAATTTTTGACCAAGCTAAAAGAAAAATTTCTGAAAGGACAGAAACATGCACCAAGTAATCAAGCATCTGGAGATGACTAGTGTATGTTATAAAGGGAGTTGAGGAATAATAGATTGAAGATTCTTGTTAAAGAAAGAAGAATGCATGCCTTTAGGCTGCAATAAAGAACAAGACATCTTCGTTGCCATTGTCCTTAAGTAACCACTGCAGCCATCTCCACAGACAACATATTTGTGGCATTCATGTCATGCTGTTATTCAGGCCTTCCTTTCCCAAGTACATAGACTAAATCTTCTAGTTGCAGGTTTGGTCACCTAAGCTTTCATACATAGAATCATAGAAGGCCAAGTCAGAAAAATTAAACTCTCAGAAACTAGTTTGTGTTAAGGCCTTCAAGAAATGACTAGTTTCCATAATGAAATTTCCTCAGTGTTTTATCAACAAGAATTCTGTTAATAACGGACAAAGCAGCTTTTGTGTCATGAAAGGAAAAATAAACCTAGCAAACAACCCCCACCAAAAAAATACAGGTGCCTCAAGTACAGAAACATCAGGTCAAGAACATCTTGTGTAAGATTGATTGATTTATTTATTTTTTAAAAAAGTTAGGGTACTATTATCTCACAAATTGGTTAGAAAAGTAGAAGCAGTTACAGTTCTAGAAAATCCCTTGAAAAAGATCCTTTCAGGCTGGGGAGTTACAAACCATGTTATGCAAGCCTACTGCTCCAGAAGCCAAAACCCTGCCCCATCAATTGCATAACCAGCTCCCAGGGAGATCTGAGCCCTGCTCCTTTATGAAGGAGCCTCCATGGAAATTCAGCAAGTTACCAGCCTTCCTCAGGCAATAAACAAGGCATTTACTGTCACTTGGTATTTACTGGAGCCAACTGTGCACGATTTAATTTTTTTCTCCTTTTCATTTCACAGTGTAAACAAAGGAATAATTTAGCAAAACACCAACCAAACAAAAAAACACCACTAGGCAGACTGCCTCCTGTTGACACCATTCCGACCTGGGAATCACATTGTCCCTTTGAAAAGCTGAACAAGCCTGTAGGCTACTGGTACAATTTTGAAAGGAAGTGGGAGAGGCCAAAGCAAAACAAGATGCTCTGCAATGGAATGCACTAAAGAAAACCAAATATTTCAACCTCTGGTGTAGGACAAAACCAACTGATCTCATTCGTAACAACTGAAACCACTAAAAAAGGGCTGATTTATATAGACATTACAAAAATGTCATGCTTCACTGTGTTATCAAGAGACACCTTAACCATTCAGTTACCATGGTTTTGTTGTACAATCCTTTCTTGTAGCTCTCAATCCTATTCCATGGCATCTCTGTCTCTGGAAATGAAAACGTTACAGAGACATATAGCTGAAATAACAACATAACTTCCATTTCCCATGTATACCTGAGTATGGATCAGCAGTAATATTCTTCTCTGGTGCATGTTGTTCTCAACTTTAATGGCTTGTGAACTGATATAACAGCAGGTTGCTGCACTATTGCTTTTCCATTACAGTAAAAGGCAAAAGGAGAAAAGAATGATAGAGTCTGAGTCTTGATAGCCCATTGGGCAAGTGTGGTCAAAGGATGGCATTTTCCATGGCTAAATCCACACAAAGAACTCTCATGAATATTGTAGTCTGTGAGCACTTTCCCTTATTTCTTCTTCCATTGTCCTTCCAGTCTCATTGAGACTGGAAAAGATACCTAAAAGTTTCACTCAGACACCAGGGTGGAATTGAAAATGGCAAATGTTGCAACAGACGGGTAAAGTTTTTACTTTTGCACGTTTTGTTTTACCATTGGTTTTACAAATAGAATTCTTATGGCTAATGTTTTATTTTTCTAAATACCAGATTTGTTGACTACTGGTTAGTACAAACTGTTTTTGTAGAACAGTATGTAAATTTATGGCAGTTTCTCTACAGCAGCAGTTTTCAAACAATGTCTCCTGGAAAAACATTCTTGTTATTCATAGAATATATTGCTTTCTCAATACCTTTCCTACAAAGCATTCAGGAAAACTGAAAGATCTGAAAAAGACCCAAGTTACATTTCCTTCATAAAATTTACAGACTGAGGTATAGTAAAAATAATTTTTGTGTTTGAAGAAAGCAGCTGCACATTCACCTAAAAGAAAAATTTACTCACCATTTTTATATCATTGTGTGTCACATTTTTCTTAAAATTATTAGCCACTACGCTAAAAATCTACCTCAGTATTTCTAAGTCTCTATAAGCAATTAACTGTAAAAAAAAAAAAAGCAATCTTGCAGTTTGCAATATGAACTCCATCAAAGATCTGTGCATTAACATGAACTACTAGAAGAAAAGCCTTTTGAGTTTTCAGTTTCTAGATTCCTTAGAAATTATTTGTAAGATTAAAACTAAGTTCACAGTCAGCACAAATCTCTCTTCCTTGAATCAGATTGCTCAACACAAGTCATACAGCAACATATCCTAGCTACCTTTCTGATATACTCTGTTATCCTGGACATGGCTCAATGTGGACTTTTTTATAAACAACTAGATAACCAAACACAAAGATAAAATTTTTGTGAGACCTATTAACAGACCCTTTATTCCACAGGATAAAACAATGTCATTACTGACCATCTATATGCAAAGCAGCTCTGAAGAAGTGGCTTTTTTTCCCTTCACAATTAAACTACTTGAGTTTAGAGGAAGAGAAAGTTTTAACTATAGGCTAGCCTTTCATCCACCTCTCTGCCCATCTATGTGTTTAAATATACTTATTTGCTTTCATGAGTGCAGGTGTTTATATGGTCCACTGGATCCAGATAACTCTGTGTGTTTGTACGGTTGTTATATCTATGCACATTCCTATATATTTTTATTTAGGATTCCTTATAGTAAGTTAGTGTGAATCTCATCATTATCAAAGCTGTAGTTAAGTTGCTGTTTCCATTGTTCCATATTTTACTGAACCACCTTGTTAATTTCAAACTGGTCAGTGATTAAGTACTGTTAAAATACAACCTTTTGATTTACATCTCATAATCAATATATCTTAAATTGCCGATAAATCATAAACATGTCAAATATTTTCCCTTTTGCTGCTTCTCCTTTCTTTCTAATTGCCTAGAAACCCAGCTGCTTTGCTTTAAGATGTTAAAATCCCCCTGAAAGATCATTTTGGCCATACATGTTCCTGTAGCATCCTCCAAGTCACTTTAAACATTAACAAAATTAAATAACATGATTGTTTGAGAAGAGTGTAGCAACTATAGCCTTTTCAGACATCACCTTAGCCCTCACTTTGTTTTCCAATTAGTTATTATGTCTAAGTCTCTGTCCAACAACACACCTTTAGTTAAGCATCCATTAAAACTACAGTTCATAAATTAGTCAAGTTGTGCAGTCTCTTTTAACAGCCAAGTATTGTCTTGATATTATGGAAACACTTTTTTGCAACCAAAGTAAAATATGTTCATAGTATAAAAACCTGGACTGTTTTCAATTTAAAACAAACTAAACCAACAAGCAAGTGTTGGCAGAAGTGTTCCAAAACCACTTATTTTCCTTTGAAAGCAATAAGGAGTCGTCAATTAGGCAGTTCTTAATATTCCATTAGGTGTCTATCTGAATGTTTAACAAAAATACCACTACAGGCAGAAGTGTCAATGAACCATAGTTTCTTATTTACAATCCACTGTGGTAGCTAATTACATGGATTGTACTTTAAGAAGAGATGCGTATCTTCTGAAGCAAAGCATATGCAGATCTATTGCTAAAATTTCAAATAAGTCAATAGAGATTCTGTCATAGCATAGCACATAAATTACTCAAGTTTTTGACACAAAGTATTATACTCTAAGAAAACCAGAAGACATGAGGGCAGATATCTATAGATATAGTAGACTCAGGCTAGCTCACGAATAAGCAACATGTGACCTTTATTTTTAATCTCCAATATAATTCTCAACCTAATTGCCTCCATAAACTCAATTACACAGGCCAAGTTTAGTTTCCACTCAGGAAATTTCAGTGAAATGAAAGAATTTACAGTTCAATCTACTTACAGACAGGATTTGCTTAATGGTTATAATCTGGGTCAACTTCTCAACCTTTATTATATTATTAAATATAAATATTATCAAATGAGTGGAAAAAATATAATATATAAGCTTAAGTATATTCATAAGGAGACTATAAAGAAGCAGTTTGAGCTGGGACCTTATAACTACAATTAATCTATAACTTAACAGTAGGTAAGAGTTTGTGAGGGAAGGTATTATGTGTGCTTCTCACCAACTACTACTTGTTTTGTCTTAGTATTTCCTATCAGTAAGGTTCCACTATTTTTCATGAATGCTTTCATCAGAGTAGGTGGCAGAAAAACCTCTCACTTTGCCAATTACTTATCAGTAGATGAGTCTTAATTACATACTGTCTCCTCATTCTCTGCTTGCAGCATTTAATCTCCCAGAATGCAAAAAAGATGGACTCATCAGCAAAATAAGGGTATTTCCAAGATATATGTACCTTAAATTCTCTTTGTTACTACTAACAGTAGCACTTTGAGGCACAATTTTTTAATAAAGTAACTTGCTGCATCATAAAACTGGCATAGCAGACTTTCAGCAGATGGAGTAAATTAACTAACAGCACACTAGGCCAGCAAAGATTGTCTCAAGAAGTTGGAGTTAAAAGCAAAATGGTAATACATGGTATGGAATTGATCAGTGTTCCATTTGCTAATTGTGTTAGCATTAAGCAGATTTTATCTTCTCCAGATTTACCTTAATGGCTAAACAGGCATATAATCTGTGAAATTTATACTCACTGTGGTAAAAAAAAAAACAATGGTTTTCTGTTGGAAACTTCTTCATGGGTTACTTCCTGTTTATTTGTTCTATTTAGGTATCTAGCTAGTTTTCACTGGCAGGATTTTCTGTTGCCATAGGACTGGAATTTTGAGGTTTTTACATTGATATGCAGTTTTTTTTCTGTGTATGATCTCTCTGTTACATAGCCTGGACTTTCTAAAAGTGCCAAATTAAACTGAAATCACAGAATCATGGAAGGTTAGGGGCTGGAAGGTACCTCAAAAGATCATCTACGCTAACGTCTGTGCCAGAGCAGGATCACCTATACCAGATCACACTGGAACGCATACAGGCAGGTTTTGAATGTCTCCAAAGATGAAGAGACTGCAACTGCCCTGTGAAGCATGTTTCAGTGCTCCATTACCCTCACAGTGAAAAAGTTCTTCATTGTGTTTACATGGAACTTCACATGCCTCAACTTCCACCCACTGACCCTTACTCTGTCATTTGGCACAGAGAAGAGCCTGACTCCATCCTCTTGGCACTTGCCTTTTACGTATTTATAAACAATGAGGAGGTCAACCCTCAGTTTCCTCCAAGCTAAAGAGCCTCAGCTCCCTCGGTCTCTCTTTGTAAGGAAGATGTTCCACTCCCTTAATCATTTTCATGGCTCTCTGCTAGACTCTATCAAGTGGTTCCTTGTCCTTGAACTAAGGGGCCCAGAACTGGACACAGTATTCCAGATGTGGCCTTACCAGGGCAGAGGGGGAGGAGAACCTCTCAACCTACTGACTACAGCCCTTCTAATGCACCCAGAATGGCCTTGGCCCTCTTGGCCAGTAGCACACATTGCTGGCTCATGGTCAGCCTTCCATCCACTAAGAGCCCCCAGGTCCTTTTCACCTTTGCTGCTCTCCACCAGGTCATTTTATTTTAAGAAAAAAAAAAAAAAAAAAAAAGGAATAAGCATATTAGATGCTGGCTTCACTCCTTTGAAGACAAACTGCATAGGCATGATATGGTGATATTCATGGAAACAAGAATTTCCATATCAAAGTTCATGTATTTATACATGAGGAATTCTTTCTCCTATCCTCCTCACCAAAAAGTGGATCTGGAAAATCATCTTGGGGTCTGAGATACAAGCTTGGAGCCTTATTTTTGCTTCAATAACAGAAAGTTTTTGCAGCTACTACGTTTATGAGGAATCTTGAATCTTAATTTGCATTTATACCTTTATAAAATCTACCAACAGAGAAGGATCCCTAAAGATACACTATGTTTTCTTACTTCGACACATGAATATTCAAGGTATCTACAAAAGTATTCGAAGTTAAGCAGAAATAAGTTATGATAGGCTGAAAAAACAACTTATCAAAGAGTGATTTTTGTTTTAATGTTTAGAACTTTACAAGCAGTGAACAACCATGGATCTCTACATGGGTGCTCTGATTTAATAATTAAATTATGTTTCTTATTTTCTAATTCAAGATGTTATGTTTGACATTGTGTAGACAAACAGTGGGACAGATAGAACTGATGTACAGAATCATCACAAACATTATCAGCATCTCCAGTAATACATTTAATGGAAACAGTTCAGTCACTGGGACATATTTTTCCAAACTTAAAACCCAAACATGCATGTAGACCTTGTAAGGTCCCCTGAAAAAAAAACTGCAGGACTGGGCAGCCAATCTATGATATTAAAATTTTAGAGCTTCATATAGACATTGTTAATGAAACTCACAAGGCTATAAGCAATTTCACTGTTGTGTATTTACAAAGATTGCCTTTGAGGCCAATGATTTTATTTTATTCCTCATGTATTTTTTGAGAGAAAAAAAAACAACAACATTAAATAGATTACAATGGCACCTGAACAGCCCAGCTCAAATAATAAAATCTGACTCCCCAAGTACACACAGAGTTTTCCCCTTTTGACTCTTACGTGTATCCCATAGATAAACTAGCTGGGAAGGTTCTGCAGCACTACAGTGAACACTCTTTTTCAGACCATATGCTCCTTTCAAGACCATATGCCCTTTGACAGTCCCAGATTAACCCAGTTTGTGTGTACTCAAACCCCAATACATGGCACCATAGGAGTAACTCACAAAGCCCCTTTCTCTGTCAGCATTCCTTCTCCCCACCCCACAAAAGACAACTCGCCAAAAACTAATAAACCTACATCCTCCCATCAAAAAATGACACCCTTCCATAAAAAAGCAAGCCAACAACAAACAAAAACTAGCCACACAAAACATTTTTTCCTCTTTTTAATATGTACTACTATGTTCATTATGTAGATTTTTTTGTTTATCCAGGTGAAACAGAATTGAGGGTAGAAACGTTAAAACCTAAAACCCCAAATAAGGACACTTTCAAATTATACACAGACTATAGACCAGTTACAGTGCCACTAGAGCTTAAAAGGACATGTCTGCAAGCTTTTTCTTCTTTAAATCTACAGCTGGCTTTGTTTCATGAATGAAACATACCAGTTATTAGTGGTATGTTCAATATTGCAAGTGCATTGGCTCTTGCAGCTCAATTAAATGCCTCACTAACTTCACACATCCAAGTGTTTCTGCGTGGTTGCTTCATATTAAACAATTCACAGGAAAAAGGAAATGTATCACAAAACAGATCTGTAATCAGATACACCATTGTACTATAAATTATTTTTGTGTAATAGAAACTGTGCTAACAAATACAGAGGCAGCTGGTAGAGAAGCCTTTATGGTTAAAGGACCATCATCTCTTTATCACTGGTTAAGCAGAGGGGAATTCCTAAGGAGACAAACACTTGTAAGAAGCTTACCTCCCAACTGTCAGGCTAGGAAGATTAACATCATTGTTAGTCACACCAAATCACCATGATTGTTACTTCACTTTTATAGGAGCATTCTGTTACTTGCTACTTTTACATTTTAAACCCACAACATCTTATTTAAAAGAACAACAAAAAAGCACTTGTGTACCTAAGTTTCAAGTAAACATTTATGCTTACTTCTATCCTGAGCAGCAGTCACAAAAGGAGTTATGGTGGAGGCTGAAATAAGGGCCTAGAAACCACCACCAGAACAAAAGCTTACAAGGGAGATACAGAGTTTGTCGAGTAGTACTTTTAGGTCTGAGATTAAAGCATCAGTTAATTTAATGTGGCAGACATTCAGAATGGCTCTGTGGCATCCTTCATACTAGAAATGCTCTTTCTACTGTGGAAGACACTGAAGTATGCTGTAGCTTGTATGAAAGCACTTCCATGTGTCTTAGGACTTATAACTTTCTTATGGGCTAATTTGTTTTAAGCACCAAGCACATGACTGTCTAAACCAGTCTTGAACAACTACTGCATTCCCCACATGCTTCAGTATCCAAACTGCTTGATCCTGTGAGGCTGCTATAGTGCAACTTGCTTCACGTTTATGCCTCTAGCCTTGTTCCTGCTCTTTCAATCCCTTCCATCTTCATGAAAACAAGTTTAATAATAATCAGAAATGGAACTACATCCAGTAAATTCAGTAAGCCCATGGTTTCATTGCCAAGAAATTACTCTTCTTTTTCACCTCTCGGACTACAGCAGATCTTACAACAACCAGCAGCCACAGTATTTATATTTCATTTTTCCTTCTGAAATATGCACAACAGAAAACATGCACTTATTCCCAACACACTTCATTAGCACAGTGTCAAAGCAATTAGTACAACACACAGTTCTCATGAAGGTAGATCAAACATGGATCAAATGTATAATGTATAGAAATATATGTATAGAAATGTATAGAAAGTATAAAATTTTAAGCCTGTTAAATGTGTACTGCACAGTAGGATATGATTTGATACTTAGATATTTTCACCATTGCAGTTTGGTAAGTAACCTATTCTGAAATGTAAGTAATATATTCTGAAATGCAATCACGGTTTTCAAATATGCTCCCAAATTTTTACTCAGAAGATACAGTTTGCTCCAAATACCTACTCAGTGTGTTTCAGAGACTTCTGGTGAACATGCTTATCGTATTTCCCACCATTCTACGTGCTGATATCTGATCAGACCTTCTGCTCCCTGTCTGCGTTCTCTAATCACAAGACAGTCTTAAATAAGTTTCTAACAGACAGAGTTTGTTCTTGTTTCTTGACCCAGCAAGAAACTGGAAAGAAACCTCTAGAATGTCACATTTTCAGTCCTCTACAAAATTATTTTATAGCAGAGTATCAAACTATTCATTTTCTTGTGTAAGGATGTCATCCTTTGGACTGAAAAGACCTCTCTAGATAATTTTAAGTCAGACTCGCATTTTTTCCTGCTTACTATGCATCACTCATCGTTAGTGAATTATGACACCAACAAAAGACAAGCAAAGTCTATCACTGAGGAAAGAAATAAAAGACCGTAACATTTTTATAGGAACATTACAAACTTATTTAACCTGCTTTATTATTTGTATGTAATTAAATATAATATTAAAAGAAATCATAACCTCCCCTCCCAAATAGCTCCTCAAGCAGCAATTACATTCAGCTCCTACCAGAAGCATTTGAATAAGGTCCCTGAAAGGCCTTAAGACTAAACCCACCAGATGGGATAGATGAGATATCCTGGGCTTTTGCATGAATTATTTCAATCCATCATAATTTGGAAGACTCATAGCTGCTGTAATTCTGGAAAGCTTAATTTGATTTCCATTTATAAAGCAGGGCTTTGATGGATGCTATAAACCAAAAGATAACCATCTAGCTACTATATCTTTGCATTTTTGTTGACAAGGGAGAACTGAGGGCTCTGACTCATGACCTGCAGCAGTTTAAACCAATATGCCAGCTGTGACAACTGAGAAACCAACACACAGCAGTCCTGCAGTACCAAAGCTAGCTGAAATGAATCTCCTGCAAATAATACCAAAAACATTTTAGGCCTCTACAACATATACTGCTTATGAATCAAGGGCCTAAATAATTTTTAGTCCAAACTAATATATTGAATAATTTAAACCAGAAATAATTGTTGGCACATACTGAATCAGTAGAGACCCTGCAAATTAATTTCCTGATCACATTAGGATTGTTTTAAATAATTAAAGTTTTAGTGCCATCTCCTTATTAATTTACTTAAAAGTCAGCTTCTGGCTCAAGCCTGAAAGAGAAGCAAGTTTGAACACTGTGAAACTGTGTTATGTTAGATGTTTCACACTAAGCAACATTCAGCCATGGAAATTCCTCTTCAGATTAGAACCTACCAGCCAACAGACACCCATGCCAAGAGAATAAAAAATTGGTTAAAAGTTCAAATATAACAAATTATATTTCCCTATTGTAAAGAATCCTTGGGCACCTACAAATGCAATACAAAACATTAATTTGCTAACAGTGAATATAAAATGTTACTATTTTAATGCCCCTTCACTTCAGAATGTCAAGAATGTCCCTACCCATATTCTTGGTGTTCTGCCAGCAGGAGATCTGGCAAAAGACTCCAATGTGCTCTTTTGAATCCAAGGCTCTTTGCTACAAAGATCTCCCACAAAAACATATTTATAAACCACAATGTATCTCCTCTGCTCTCAAAATACTGCCAGACCTTTATGACTCTGCCTCTCAGATATTCCCAGTTTTCTTCTGTCTTTGCAAAACACACACAACTGATTTAGGTTCATTTGGATTTGAGGTGGACAAATGCTCCTCACATTAAGGAGTCAGACTCTGACTGGCTTCAGTATCATTCAATTGCATGTGCTCCTAAGTCATTATCCTAGTGAAAGGGCTGTCACCTTCCTGTCTCTGCTTTTGGATTCTGCGTTACTGTTCACCCATCAGCTCTGCTTCTTTCCTGCTATTCAAGTCTCTATGTTTTATTTTTTTTCTGATAGCTTTCTAATGCAATCCCTCTATTTTTGTAGTTTTTTTTTTTTTGTCGTTTGATTGTTTAATATAATTTCTCACTGTGGTGTTTTGTCCCTAGTGGGGAGCCAAAAGCAGCTCAATCATTCCCCTTCCTAGATGGACAGGGGAGAGGGGAAAATACAACAAAAGGCCTGTAATAAGATAGAAGCAATTTCAATAATGCAAAGGAAAAGCAAAGGCTATGTGTGGAAGCAAAGGCAAATAAAGCTGTTATTTTCTATTTCCCTCAAGCCAGACAATGTTTTGGTCACTCTGGGAAGCTATGCTTCAATACATATAGCAGTTGCTCAGGGGGACAGACACCACCAACAAATGGTCCCATACTCCTTTCACTTAGGTGATATATCTGAGCTGATGTCACATGGCATGTAATACCCTTTTGGTTCGGGTCAGCTCCCAAGATCTTGCCCATCCCTTAGCATGCTCTTCAGGCAGGGAAATGCTGGAAAAGCACAGCTTTGGTGCCTGGTTCAGCAGTAGCCAAAACAGTGCTGTGTTACCAGCACCCAGCTACAACATTGCAAAACACAGCACTAGAAAGATGCTCTAGAGAGAATTAACTGCAGCTCAGCCAAACCAAATACACTTGTGCACTGCTATCTTAACTTCTGGCAATCAGAAATGTCCAAACAGCGTATTTATGGTTTCAATTTTGAATTCAAGAAAATTCATCTCAAAGGTAAGCATGCTACTGCCAATTTCATTTGATCTCAAACCTAAACTCTTAGCCAACAGATGTACAATCCCTGAGCCAAGAAGCTAATAAAACGTAACATACAGTAGTAACAATACCCATAAAAGTCTAAACTGATATAACAAGACATTGAAGTGCACTTCTGCACTAAATCAGGGTAACTGAGCAAACACTTGTTGATACATCACCCCGTAATACTCTCCGTAAGACCAAGCACAGAACTGTTTACCTTTAAACCGAAGCGTTAACCAGGGACTCCCTCTACTGTTGCGACTATGTCGGTACTGGTATTTCTTTCCAGAAGCTGCTTTAAAACTGTTTTGTAACCAAAACCATTATACATAGTATTTAAGGCCTGAAACGCTCAAAATTTGTATCCATCTTCACTACTGTTTTTTAAAAGGGGTGAGTGCGTGTTTCCGTACCAAAATATGTGCAAGACAAACTTTTTCGGTTTTGCTGATAGCCTTTGAACAATATTTTGCTTAGCAAAATTTTGTCTTACAATTACTAAGACTCAATACTTCTGATATTGTATGCTCATTCACCATGCAGGGAGGAAAATAACACCTGACTTCACATTTGAATCATAGACAGCAAAACCTGGTTTACCATACATAGTTGCAGAGTTTCAACAGTAAATGGAATCACATTCCAAACAGAGCTGCATACACATACAAGGAAAGAAAGCACATATTTAAAATCTACTTGTTTTAAAAGGAATCATCATCTCTCTGTCCCTTTTACTTGAGCATTGCAGTATTTCCCCTGTATGCACAGAATTAGATACCAACTGTTACATACAAAATTGAACACAGGGTAGCAGTCAGGGGCAAAATTACTTTGAATAGGATTAGCTGCACTGCTTTAAGGCCCTTGAGTTTGCATTCTTTGACAGAGAAGCTGAATACAACCAGAGGCACACCTAGTTTTGCAACCAAACCCATCCAAATGCTAAAACATTCTGCCATAGGTAATAGCACTTCTCTCAGCACATCAGGCAGTCCTTGAATCTGCAAAGTATTCACTATTTTAAACTGTATTTGTGAAAATAGCAGGTCCTATGTAAGAATTACAGCAGAGTTGCAACCTTCCCAACAAAACAGAGCCATCTAGACTGTAAATCAGACCCAGATTGGATGCAACTACAAAAAAAACCTAGCAAGAATTTTAGATGTGTTCCAGTGTGATCTGGTATAGGTGATCCTGCTCTGGCAGGGGGGTTAGACTAGATGATCTTTCAGGGTCCCTTCCAGCCCCTAACATTCTGTGCTTCTGTGAAAGGCATTCCTACCAAACAGTCTGCAGGCTTGTAAACCAGAAGGAAACAGTCAGTTTTAGAAAGACATTATTATATCATCCAGTGTTTTTCATGGAACTTTTCTCAGGCACTTTCCTCGCTGTTGCAAAAGGCAGTTCAGAAATGCTCTTCCAAACAACCAACTGTCCTAATATGGCACTGAAAGAGAAAGGAAAAACAGCAGCAGTAGCACTGAATACTAGGAGTCATTTGTAGCTTTGCCTGTTTGCAACCAGAATAAAGTAGTTTACATCACATAATGACTAGCTTAATACCGAGAGAAAAACAAAACAAACAAAACAACCCCCAAACGAACAAATAATTTCAAATAATGAAACTGTTGAATTTATCATGAAAATCTTGTATTTGTCCTCGCACCAGGAACCAGTGTTCAGAGCCTCAGGACTTTATCCTGGAGACAGATATTTTATAAAATGTTTAAGGGAGGGAGAGGGAAAGGCTGTGTTACTCCTAAGGGATGACCCCTATTATTTTTGACTCAAAAGACTGCCCTTTTTTCAGAAACTGAAGGTTGAATGGTATGAAGCATACTTCAGGAACAGATTTTAGAAAAGGAAGTAAAAAAGACAACATAAATGCATGCACACACAAGCAAAGAAAATACATATTTAAAATCCATCTGTACATCACAGCAGCACCTAAAAACTTATGTACACCCTAGTTGTGTACATACTAAGTGAAAGGATACAAGTTCTTGAAGAAGCATGTTCACACATGTCACAGGATCCAAGCAGTTTAAGGAAGCTTATAGCTAATATCAGACTGAGTGCAAAGAAAACAATGCTGTTTTCCTTTAAAACCAGAACCAAACAAACAAAACCCAAAAATGACACTGGAGTTCTGCCTTTGCTTAAGTAATTGTGTGCCATTCAAGTGATTTATCTATTTTTGATTAAGTTTAAGCATGAATATTTATTTTTGGCATAAAAACATAACAGTTAACATTTTTCAGGTGTAGCACCATCCTTCAGGACAAGAAAAACAACACTCAAAAACCTCTGACATCACTTTCAGTAAACAATTCCTGTGAACAGAAGCCTTGCTATATACTGAGGTAGAAAGAATGAATCTCATGCCCTCTGCTGCAGTATTTACACAAGCAAAGGCATTTATACAGCATTTGCACCATTAAATCATAGCCCTAGCAGGAAACTTATTTCTTTCTTTTAACAACTATGTAAGGACAGAAGTACAGCCCTGACCTCTCTGACACTCCTCAACTTGTATGTAGGCCCTTCAGGACACTGTGCTACCTGCAGTTTGCCATCTTGGTTTAATACTTTATTTTGTCAAGGCCAGTAATTCAAGTGAAGCAGTGAGATTTAAGCTACCTAAAACATGCCTGCAGCTGCCGTGAACTCAGCTAAGGATTTCTCTGTTACTACAGTCTGCTACGGAGCAGAGGTGTAGCTTGTGCTCCCTGAACCCTATTGCTTCCCCACCAGCCATTCCCTGCTGAGTGTCTCATGTTCATTTACTTTCAACCTGCCTGCTTCAGCAGCAAAATCAATTGGGCCAAGGCACAAAAGACCAGTAGAGGTGCTGCCCAGGCTACCACAGAAGCTCACAAAGAACTTCTCTTGAGCGCTGTGCCAGTCACCTCCCAGCCTTCATGTTTCCTCAAGCCCCTTTTCCCTCCCTCCCTGCCACAACTCACCTGAGGTGAAACAAGAGGCCTCATTTTCCACAGATGCAGGGTTATTTTGGTGCTGGTTGCAGGCTGGATGATGCTGGAGCACTGGAAAAAAAAAATCTTCATGTCATCCTTAGACATCTGCCTAGGCAGGACAGATCTTGTGGTGGGATGAGGTTGGATTTACCAAGAAGTTCATTGCTGCAGTGAGTCTTAGGAGCCATTCTACATACTACATTGAGCAGTTTTAGGCAACTTGTTTTTTTCTGTTTGAAAAAAGGCAATGATTATGCTGGCCATCTCTGTGGGATGTTTTGATTGACAAGAAAAAAAGATAACTCATCAAATATACTCCTTGGCAATTTTGTAGTTCACCCTCTCAAAGCACTTCACCCCCCCACAACGTTTTCCACTCATTAAAATCTTAGCATTGTCTCAGATCTATCTACAGAAAGAACGGGAATGATGTAGTAATATTCACACTATTCAACAACCCTCTCTGCATGCTCATTCTCTGTGCTAAACAACATATGATTTATGATTGTTAGACTATCCTTAATTTTTTTCATAGACAAAAAGAACAATTGCCATAATCCAACATGCTGCCAATATCACTCTCTTGGCCTCAGCAAACTTGTGAGTGGAAGTCTGTTAACATCCCTCTGTGACTGCACAGAAAATAACTGTCCAGTTCTGTAAAAGTCTCTTCGTAGAAATTTTTATCTACTTATAACAAGGTCTTTAACTTTTTCTCAGCGAACAACAAGATTTTTTTCCTAGGTTCAGTTAACCTGGTCATTTAAGATGATAGGACAGGTGCCTGGAACACACAAGGCCTTAATGCTGGTAGGAAAAGAGAGCCCAAATGCCACACCACAGGACATGCTGCTAGAAGACAATATGTACACTTCACGGCATTAGCTCAGGTCCAGCAGGAATGACAAGTTAGGCTCATAATCAGTGCAGGACTTGCTTGTAAAACCATCTTATTCATGGTCTGCATCATTTGCCAGCACAGAACTTAAGTGTGAGCTATTTGTGACCAGGAGCAATGCAGGAAGCAGACTAGATAATTCCAAGATCATTGCTGAACACTCTTAAATTCCTTTCAAATTTGACACTTAATATATAAATGTGAACAGCACATCAATATTTCCAGCATTAATATAGCTCCCTAATCCACTGCTACTGAAGCATTTATATGCTTCACTATGTTTTTCTGCCCTAGAGAATAAACAACATAGCAGTTAACTTTTTCTAGCCTTGCTGTGTTATAATAAAATTTTTATCTTCTTCCTTGTGACAAATGAAAACAAAATCATATTTCTTCCTTTGCACTTCAGTGCTGCCCAGTTGGTTTCAGTATTAGGTACAGCAATATACATGGACATGTGGAATAGTTTCTATCGCTCTTGGCCCATTTCTTTTAATGCTTCTTGTTTGCTTCTAGAAGACCTTGTTTAGAAATTAAGAAGCTGACCCAAAGTTCCTGTGCCTCATTTTGATATAGAACTAAGAAGAATTATTCAGTTCACCACTGCTCTCCTTGGGACCCTATCCCTGTTAAGGAAAGGCCCTTCACTAGTCATAATTTATTCTCCACCATTTAAAATTATACTAACTCCAATCAGTGACAACAGGCTTCAAGAACCTGCCTAAGCTTTTGAGGACGACCTGGTGATAATATAGCACTAAGCAGCTAAGCACAGCTTCTTGACAAACATGCTGGACATAATGCTATCTAACTAATGAATTGCCCACTCATACAGCAAATCAGTTATGTCTATTTGTGTGTAGAAACATAATCAAGCTCTTTCTTCGTCTTTGTTCATCTTTTTGAGGTGCTGTTCCTGAAGTTTTTCTTTTGCTCTTGCTACAATCATCTTTCAGTTTGTGCCTCTTCAGGAAGATTTTACCTTCCAATTCTGACTTCGTAACACACATGAAACAGCCAGGCAAGACACCAGACTCAAATGCTCATTTCCTCAACGCATTTCAGTTATTTTGTCTGTAAGCAAAGAGTTATTTCAGAACTCAGGGACTGGAAAGAAAGCCACTACACTTATTCTCAGTGTTGCAGAAATTTAGCATGGGATCTATAGCCTACATTTTCTTTATACCTTTCTTTCAAGCAGTTTCTGGTGCTGTTTACATTAGTAAAATCAAGTTAGGTTGTAAACAGACTTAAGCATGTACAGAGACACAGACACACAGTAATCCTCAGCCCTGGTCTTGAAAGTGGTACTACTGGTCAGCTTTTATAAATTACATTCCTTTTTCAACACTTTTGGGATAGATCCCAGAACAGATTTAAAGGAATGGAGCTGACTTAACTGCAGAGTATAAGCTCTGCACAAGACAGAATGCCATTTCTACACAAACAGAATGACACTCCATAGAAGCTTATCACAGCATTCAAAATTTTAACAGGCTGGACAAAGACAAACAGGTAACACTGCAGACTAAGGATACTAAAATAATTCTACAAGAATAATGACTGTCAAAAGAATTTCCAACTTAAAACTCAATGTAGGTATCTATCACACATAAGATTCAAGCATAGATCTTTTAAAACATTATAAACATCTGCTATTAAGGAGTTGTGAATTTACACTTCTGAAACTTCCCCTCTAACTATTCTACCATAGTATTTCTCATCCTGGATAAACAGGCAAATGTATTTTCTTGGGTTTCGCTCTAGAGGCACTCAGATTTTATCCATCCACACAACGCTTCTTAGCTGCCCACAATACCAGAAGGCTATTTAGCATCTGTAAGTTATTAAAATAATACACAATTTTACCCCTAAAACTCTGTTATCCGTCTTGCATTTAATCTTCCTTTATACAGGAATGATTTACTTTACGTAAGCACGAGCATTTCAGAATACCTCTGAAAACTTCCTGCTGATCCTAACAGAAATAGCGCCACCCTGTGGCAGTAATTCAACAATACACCGGACACCTACTCCCACGGTCATTTTCAAACTGCTCTCAGGAGTACAGCCTAGTTTCAAAGAACCACGATGCAAGCTTAAGGAAAGCAGCTTCACATATAAACTATGCAGAATTCTTCATATCTGAAAATCTTAAAAGAGTCTGTTTATTTCCATGGAGAAATATTCTGAAGTCTGTAGGTGAAAAAGGGACTAGTAGAACAGAGGCTTCCTAAGAATATCTATACTCTAGATAAAAAACACCAATAGATAGCTGACAGGTTCACGGCTGATGTTATAGTATGTTACATGTGTATCAGTCAAATATATCTGAAGCTGAAAGAGTCACCTTTAAGAGGAAAGGACTTCTTTAAAAGTGCTAGCATGCTGTTTAAATTGCTAACAGTTCTTTAGAATTGCTCTCGCAATTCAAGTGAAGCAAAAGATTTGTGGTTTGCTTGTTTTCCTTTTTTTTGGTCATAGAAGAATCTTACTACAATTCAGCAGTAGCAGCAGATTTTAATTTACCAGAACCTGGCATCTATTAGCAACAGAACATACAGAAAAAAAGATCTTTGTTTGTACAAATAAAATTAAGTTTTGAATATTCACAAAATAATGCAGAACAAAATTTTCTTCACATTAAGTTAGTCTGATCAGTGGTAATATAAAAATGCTTTATAATATTCAGTCAAGCACCATGGCAGACAGTGCATTAAGATCTCTCATGAATGGATGATCAGCTAATATTTGATCAATCTTCTGTCTTTGCTCATAGTCAGGAAAAATTTTTATCAAGGCTTCTCTTAGCTGTACTGTTTCTGAGGCAGATCTCTGTGGTGGATCTGCTAGACAAGAGTTTACGTTTGTTTCCAGTGGAAGCCATGTTGATGTATGATCACCATGTACTCTGTTTTGAGGCTGTCGACTGCTACTGGTTCGATTGAGGCCTGGTTCGAAGAAAGGTGTCTCAGAAGAATACTCTCCACTGCTCTGAAAAGCATTGTATGCTGACTGAAAACCTCTAGGGAAAAAAAATAAACATTTTGATTAAATGAGACACTAGTTGTTTCTGTACAAACACAGAAAAGAGAAATGCGTAACTTGCTTGCATAATTAGTCCTTAAACACAGCTTGCCTTTTCTATTGATGATTTTTAATTACCTCACTTGTTTCTAAACAGCTTTGTCAATACTCCTTACTATTAGTATTTCTAGTTCCTAAAGCAGTCAAAGACAAATAAAGAGCAGCTTATTTTCTTGTGCAGAAGAGCAACCTCGTTCTTAAGTCTTGACAGTTAATGTTTTAACAAATGCCACTAATTAACTGGATACCAGGCTACCATATAGCCAAACCACAGGCAGGATTATGTGATGTTAACAGTTTGGACCACCTTTGTGTGAAAGCCACCACAATTAAACCTCAAAATAAGTGTGTCTTATCTTCTGACAGAGATCTTGATTTGAAGCAAATTACTACATTCTTCTTGCTTAATTTTACTGGGCCTTTACTATATAGATAGGTGAAGTGAATCAGATAACCAGTTTATGTCAAATGTAAAATCTTAACTATCTCAAAAGTGAAAACAATGCTTATACCTATAACAGTCTTCATTTCGAAGAAAGTCATTTAATCTAGGTCCATTTCTTCCCAAGGGATCATCGGGAACCATAAATATGTCACCAGCAAAAGTGTATTGGAGCAATCTGCAAGAGAGTTATTTCAATATTGTTTACTAATTATTTACTAACTATGTGTTACACCATTGCTGCCTTTCACCTCTGTAGCACAGGACAAGTTGCCTTAGACATTTCATGCCACATCAGGAGTCACTGAACCTTAACCAGAAACCCATTTTAGATACAGCCCACATTTCTTGACGTTATTTTACAGAAGCTCATGTGAACAGTTGCCATTACACTACAAAACACTGAAGTGGTCGGGTTTGGGTTTTTTTCTTGACAGCAAAAGCTGGATGACTGCAAATTTATGCAAAAAGACCAGAGAGGAATTTTCTAGGTGATTGAAGGAAGTAGACGAATTCTGCACTCCTGTAAGGACCTTCAACTGCACAGCTAAAGTGCCTATATTATCAGAAAGTAAAACAACTAGAACACATAATCATTAGCTGTAACAATTTAGACATGGAGGCTTTTTTCTGGAATAATTTTGGAACAGGGGCAAATTCGCATTGAAAGAAAACAGTTCAACTACAATTTGCCTGAGGAGATAATCTGGTATGGTGGAAATTCCCCAGAAGTAAAACTATCAGCAGATGTTAACACAAGCACCTAGAAAACCTCAATCTGTGAATGATGTGGTAAATGTTCCTGCTGAAGTTCTGTCCAACCTGACTTGGACAGAATTCCCTCAAGAAACAGCACAAATATCTAAAGGATTAGCCAACTAGTCAATTACATGTTCTACCTACTATAATGGGACAACCCCCAAAGTTTCCAATTATTTATTTACTTATACCTATACAAACTTAAGTCATATACATCTGGATATATCAGGCATCCTCTGAGGGATTAGTGGGAAATTTAGGCAATGAAGATCATACCCTAATAGTAAATTGACCTGGTATAACTGAAGAGAGGGAAAAAAAAACCATCAAAAAAACACCAAATGAACAGAAAACCTAAACCAGTTGCATAAGAGAACTAATTCACAGAGAATCCACAAGTTGAAGCAAGGTCAAGCTGAACCATCTAAACACAAAAGTCAACAAATTAAGGGAAATGTCTAGAAGGATATGTTGCACATGCCCAGTTTGTTTAGGCATGCCAATTTGTTGTATTACAGTAAAGAATGGTTGATTTTTAAACCTTAAAAAGTGACATCAGCTATCCTGTCTCCTTGAAGAAATGCAGAAGAAAGACTGTGAGAATGAACCACAAAGTATATCCTCTTAACAGGATTTAACACTCACCTTCGTAAGTCACATAGTTTGGCTGCTACTCCAACTGACAGATGAACATTAGAAAATACATGAGTAACAGGGATGTTAGACATGAATCAAAGTGGTGAAACACAGACAGTACTTGGGCTCTACCAGAATTACAGATTAATTAAAAACAAAAATCTCACACAGAGGTAGAGTGCCTGCAATTTCAAGGACAGTCATTCTTCTAAGCTTTCACAGAAATTGAGTAATTACCTTTTTTGAATAATTTCTCTCCAGGCAGGTGATTCTGTCACAAATTCCCTGAAGTTATCATTAGTCACAATAACACCTCCAGTTTTATCAGCAAGATGTAATAAAAACCTGTAAAATTTATTTCAAAGACCATTAAGATAGTCTGCTTTGTGGGAAATTGTCCAAAGATCTAGGAAACCAAACATTTCACCACTTAAGAGTAACTGACTTGAATGACAACAAGTGCTTTGATTACCGGGAAACCACTGTGGTTTGACTCATAATTTTATGCAGTGTTTAGGTGGCAGACATTTATTTAGCACAGCATAGTCTTCATGGGCATTTGGGGTGTTTTTTTGTATGAAAGCTTAAACCTCTAAACCCCGTGGGATTGTCAGATTCAAAACATCTGTAAATGGTTTGCTTTACAAGAGTATAGTATTTATATAGGAACAAGTTTGTGTTGGCATGCATAATACTTTCTTGCTTAGCCTTACTGTCCATGTTCTGCAAGATGTTAGCTGTTTGCTGTCAGCACTTGTAAAGACTGCTGCTACCATTTTGTTGCTAAATTATGACAAAACTATTGAGTTATAAAAAGCAATCAAAATGGGATTTTCTTACTTGTTTTTATCTGTTGGTTGTTTTCAATCGGGTTTTGCTTTGTGGGTTTTTGTTGTTTTGCTGGTGGTTTTTTGTTTTAGTTGGTTGATTTCTTCACCCCCTTTTTTCTACCTAACTGAAAAGAAGCTTTTTTTGCCATTTCAAACTATGTTAGCAATGAGATAATGGACTGTGTTCTTTTAAAGAAAAGCGATGAAAGGGCATATATGTTAACACAACACAGTGTTCTCAACTTTAAATACTGCACATACATGGCACTTCAGATCAAACGCTGGGTGTACCCAAAACTTAAGTGTGTTAACAACTCCAACTTTGCTACTTGGTACTTTTTTTTTTGCTACAGTATGAGATCAGAGTTGCAACATTTTAACAAGGAAGCTAAGTGCACTCTATGTATCTTTTGCATATAAAGTTTTGTAATCTGCACAAAAATAAGCATGTCCATGATGCAAAAGCTCGCCAATTTTGTAGTGAGAAAAATCAAGTATGAATATTTATTAGCAGGAAGGAAAGAACTGATATCCAGCTAATTGTAGCTAGCTGCAAAACTATTTTAGAGCTACATACTGCTCATCCATGCAGGAACAGGAGAGTAAGTTATAGAAAAAAAAAAAACAAACAAACTGAGAAACATGCACTTCTAACTGTCTCAGAACTGGTAAAATTTAACAATAGCAATTAAGTACTAAGAACTCCCAGAGTGTGCAACAGAAGACTCTAAACCTTACTGTTGTCTTGTTCACTGAAAGATGATTACCACATTTTGAAATTGAACCTTGGTGATCAGTCACTAATTTATGCTAATCCTTCTTAAACAAAGTCAATTTGATAAACTGACAATTAGGAAACAAAAACATTACTAAGGCTAACTTACTCCTCAATGCAAATGACAACATTTCAAATGGATTAACCTTTTTGTTAAAATTGCAATGAAAATTTGTATCTTCCATTAAAGTCTGAAAACTGTATGTACAGTATTAGTAGAGAATTACATAGGGAAACGTTTCTTAAGACAGTGCAATAGCAGATGTAGAGCTGAGTCTTAAGTTGGATGCACAGCTATCTGTCTAGGCAGGTTAAAGAACTAGCAAACACAGCTGCTCATTAAGTAGCAAGCTTTCACAATCACAAGTGCAATGTTTAAAAAGGCTTTAAACTATGTGTATTCCATACCTGTCATCATGAGCAGCAATTCTTGCTCCTAAAACCATTCTTGCAGGAGTTAGAGACAGTATTCCAACATCTTGGAGCTCTGTTAGGAAATCCTGCTCTGTTAAAACATAAACATAAAATAACTGTTCCTTCTTCTAAGCAATTTATGGATTGGATAATTACTCTGAGAGATGGTTATTTTTGTACCTATTAGTTACAGAAATGACATATTGACAGTTAAAAGATTGATAATATTATAAAATTGGGGAGGAGAAAGTTCAAACTGGAAATTCAGGTGCAAACAAAACCCAAACAAAATGCCTCTATTTAGGGCACACTGGTTAACATGAACAGCATTTCAGATCACCTCACACTATATGGAAACCCATTTGCGCATGCTGAGCAGACAAACTGCTCATGCTTGAGGTTTCATGAAGTATTTCTTCTTCATTTGTTCCTCACAGAAGTAGCCACATAAGTAGTTACAATGTAATTTATTAAATAAAACATGATGTTACTATTTCCCTCACCTGTAATGTAAGGATCACGTCTTGTTCTCCACTGTGGAACAAATACAGTAATATTTCTGTGACCACGTTTCCAAAAATAGTCAACAGCTATTGCAATTCCTCGACAGGAGAAGAATTTCCGTAGACCATGACTGGGGTGAAAGAAAAAAAGTGAGATTAAAATTTAATTTCATTACTGTGAACACAAAGAAACAGAACAAAACATTGCAGTGAAGCTGGAAGTTATATATACAGCTTAGCCAAACTAAAAGGTAAATGGATCTTACAGATGAGAGATCTCAAATGGAAACAGATCTATAGCAAAAGGGAAAAGAAACATCATATTACAGTACTGTAACTCAGTCTCCTCTCAGTCTTGTGGGCACAACAATATTTGAGTAAATGAAGTGGGTTTAGCTTCAAAAACAAGCCAATGGTGACTTCTGAAATCTACTGATTGTAGATAGAAATGAATGTAATTGACTATTGTGGCAGCTCCAAATACAATCTCACTAAAATTAGAATACCTTAGGTTCATCCGGTTCCCCTGGATTAAGTAACCCCTCATTTCAACTATCTGAGCTACCCTTTTCAAGCAAAAGAATTAAACCTCTTTGGAGAAAGGTTTAAAAACCATTGTATTTTAAAAGCCATTTTTTTCCACTGGAAAAAAAAGTGCTTTTCATTACTTGTTTGTGCAGTTCAGTTAAGTGACTTCTCAGAAAAAAAAAAAAAAAAAACAAACCACCACAAAACAGTAACTGCCTACAGATACAGGAGTTGGTAACTTTGTGAGGTCACTCCCAATCTGAATTACTCTTACAATCCTATACGCCTCTTTAAGAAGCCCTCCTTCAGCCATTAACTAAATAGATTCTGGAAACTCTTAGCACTTAAGTCTAAATCCAGTTTTCATTCAGAAACTTTTGTCCTCAAAGTTCTACAGATTAAAGGCTGAACTTAGACAAAATAGAGATATAGTTAGTTAGAAAAGACACACTGATCCAGATGGCATGAGCAGGCAAAGCATTTCTTACAGAGCAGTACATGTTCTGTGTTTCCAGTTATATATCTCCTGAAGGTGCTTCTCACAACAGTAGGTGACCAAGTAGTATTGGTATTTTAAATCAGTCTCATAGTTAATGTGCACTTGAATATTAGAATCTTGAAGTCTTTGTTTAATCTATTAGGAAATCTTCTGAACAGACAGATTCAAAACATCTCCATGAAAATATTTTACAGTGAAACTCAGCCTTTAGTAGCATTCAGGTATCCTTTTCCATTTTTGTAAACTCCTTTAAGAATACACGCAGAAGCATGAAAATGTAAAGGCAAAATAGAAGTTAAATAACACGTAGAATTAAAGTGAGCTATAATGTGAATAAATGTCACTGCTTGATAAATAGCAATATGAAACACTTTATCTGAACTAAGTAAACTTCTGAAGGACAGCAAACTACCACCGCATCATGGTCTTTTCAAACACCCATCTCAAATACTGCATCTGTTCCTCAAATGCCATTGTAAATACTGATTTTGGCTGTCCCGGTTCAAAGGATTTCTCAAGTTAAACAAGAGAAGACCGTAAGCAGCACAAAGCAGCAAACAGCACATTGCTTTCCAGGACATGGAATACTTTTGTTTTAGTTTTGTAACTTAATAAAGAAAAAGTACAAACAATTCTAGCAAGACATAATTCCATCTAATTATTCTTCCGAGTTTCTTCCATATTTTAAATTTAAAGTTAACCAACAACTACCTGCCCTGAAGGCCACTTCCAGAAGCAATCTTTAAAAATACTTGTCAGGGCCTAGAATAAATCCTAGCTTTCACTCACTTAACAAGCACAACGGAAGTACAAGTAGCATTAATGTATCAAGGTGCCATATTTACTAAACTGCACATGACAAGAGGAAGTGTCTTTCAGTTTCTTGCAGTCCTCCAGACGCATGGCAAGCAGTATTTCAGAGGCCCATTTGACCTTAATCCAAGCATGGAGGCAATGCATTAGTATCTTAAACCCCTGCTACCAAACACATGACACTCAAGGGGCAGAAAAACACCAAACAAACCCCAAATCCAACATTGGCATGGAAGTGGCTGTCCATAATGCCAAAGTACCAAGAAATGAAACTGAAACAAATTAGAAGTGAGAATAATTCTTCACTTTCTAGGATGCTTTATTTAGCCAGAGGAAAGCTGAAGAATACTACCAGTAAAAAAAAAAAAGCACCCAGGCACCCATGCATTGATTACTAAGACAATTAAATATCTATATATTTTGAAGCAGTTCTTTGACCTTTGCTTTTCATAAGCAGAGTTTTTATTTGCTCGAGCAGCAGGCAGCAGATGCTATATAGTAATTTTTGGGGACTTGGTCTATGGTACCCATCTGCTATGGCCTACTCCACTGTGAGATGTGTGCACCCCAGCTGATGCGAGGGACAATCCATTGGGGTACACTAAAAAAGAGTGCGTATGTGTATATATATATATTTTTTTTCATATTAACCATGCCTGTTTATTTGAGATTGTTTACATAGTGCCTTGTCAGCCATGCTAATAAAATTATCCAACAGCCCTGTAATTGTCTACATAGGTTCTTTCAGGTATCAGGAGGAATAGAAGAAAATTATTTTTGTTGCTCACCTAGACTTACAAAGCAACAGGACCCAAGCACTACGCTTCATATTGTTGAAGAACAAATATGTCACTACTATGTAAGAACCTCCACTTTAAAATTACTAATAAAGAGGTGAAAAAAAAAAAAAAAAATCAAGATACTTCACTCTCAAGTTGATGGTAACTCTGGTAACTCAACTTCGGTTAGATGTGTGAAACGCAAAACAAGAAAAACAAGTTTCATGCATAAAATGGTTTGCAGAGCAGAGCTCTCTGAAATTACTTCTGACTGAAGTGTTACATTGAGCTGCAGCACTGATAATTCAAAGCAGATTGCTTTCAAACAGCACAAGCTGTAACATAGAGCTTAATGAACTTAGGCAGCACTCCCTTGAGAAATACGAAAAGAACGTCCAGGAGTAACTTCACATGACTCTGATACAATGCAACTGAGTTAACACAATGAGATTGTAGAAGTAATGGTAAAGAAGATAGTATGCTTGGCAAAATGAATTAGAGTGGCTGTTACGATCAAAGGAAAAGGAACTACAATTCAAGGAAATGAAGAAAGAGACCATTCTATTCTACCTGCAGGCAGCAGAAGACAGATGAGTTCCAGGTGCAGGTGGAACAAAAAAATTATGAAACTCTGTAGGCAGGTAAAGTCACCCATATCAAAACTCCCTTCATGGAAAAAGACAAGTAATGTTTGACTGGACAAGACACATGCCACAGGAACAGCCTATGTAATAGAATGTGAGGCTTGAAAAAGCACAGGGAAATGACTCTCAGGAGACACTCAGCTCAAGATGATCCTGCCAGTATACCACTCTATTAATAATTATTTCCATGAGATTTGATGCCTGAGATTCTGCTTCTGCAAACCTAGGATTCGGACTACACTTCTTTAACAAAAACTGAGTCCTAAACAGCTTTACAGAAAACACTTTGCAGCGCAATTTTCAAGTCAAAATCAAGGATTTTTCTTATTCTATTTCAACCTGTTATTCCATTCATTCAATTTCAGACTATACTTTTCAAACCAGAAGTAAATTCCACAAGAAATGTTTCATGATAGAATATCCTACCAACCATGCTGTTATATACTCAAGTGTCACATGGTGCCACCAGCTAAAAATCTGGAAATCGCTTTCTATGCACAGTACCTCAAGAAACAGTAACTCCAAAAAGGGCATTCATAAAAATGAGTGCTGTGACTAAAAAGAGAATAAAAACTATCAGAAGTGCTATGCGTTTTTTTCCATTATCTTTTCATTAACTGTAAGTAGCTGAAAAATCGTGCTGTGTACATGGACTGTTGGTCACCAGAAAGGTAGCTAGCAAACACATGCCAATCATTATGTGGAAGTTCACTTAACTTTCAATATGGAGATAGCTGAAAAGAAAAATACTTACGAAATTGCAACATTGCTTCCATCAATAATGATGTGTTTTAAATATGGATTTCCAGGTTCATTTTTCAACTCCAGCCTGTATGGCTTTTTCAGAGAATCCAAAAATCTTTGAACTCCAGTAACAGAAGGGTCATGATGACTTTTGTGTGATCCAATACTGCTGCTATCAGGATTTGAGGGACATGTCTTTGAAGAGGATATCTGGTCTGGGACAGGTTTTTCAGTATTTGAGGTTTGGGAAAGACGTTGGTTGAGATATCTCATTTGGGCAGAGCTGCAGTGGCCTAGTTGGTCCTCGAAATCAGAATAACTGTTCCTTACAGTTGAGGGCCCCGTGGATTTGTGCTGAACTACAGCTTTAGTATTAGTTGAAAAATGCGTATCTGAGCTCCCTCTGGCTACAAAGTCAGTATCTTTTAGAGCTCCAGCGTGTACAGCAACAATAGTTACGTCACCATCAGTTTCTGCATCACCTGACCTTGTACTCTGATTCTTACCAGGGCAATTAAGGTCTTTTTGTTTATGGCATATAGGTGATTTTTTGCTGAAAGAAGATACAGATTTGCACATCAACGTAGGCATTTTATCTTCTGCATTATCTTGCATGCTTGGTGAATCTCTTATTTTGTGACACTCATTCTTTGCCTCTTTGCAAGTCTGACTGGATTTAAGTAGACTTCTATGTCTAGAAATACCTTTGTCCCCTAGTGTTTGTGAATTATTTGCACTACTGCCTAAAGGAAGATTGATAGTTCCAGGCTTTTGAGATGATTGTTCGTGTTCTTTCTGAGATTTTACATGTTCCTTTTCAATTTCTTCTAGCAATATTAATGGTTCCACAGATTGTCCTAGGATACCAATAACTTTTTCTACAATACTTTGGGAATATCCCATTGTTCGGAAAAAGTTCACAAGAATCTTATATTCCATTTCCTCACTGATATCATCACCTTCTTTAAGGCAGTAACTGGCATCACCTGAATCACTGCACTGATCCAAAAGCACATCAGTAACTGCATCACTGTTTGAAGGATTACTACATGAAGTAGATTTTACTTTCTGGTTATTTTCCAAAGAAAACTGCTTTTTAGGAAGCCTTTCCTCATCATCAGAAGACCTTCTTTTACAAGATTGCCTTTCTTTGGACACCACTGCCTCCAACACAGGCAAATTTATGGGAACAAAACTCGTTTCAGAACCATCAGAAAACACAATGTCCATTTGCTTTGTAAGCTCAGTTACAGGTGTCCCAGCATTGTTTCTCGCTTCCTCGCCATCTGGTTTTCCATCTCTGTTTGTAGTGATTACTTCGGAAGCTTTATCTTGCAAAAGCTCTTTCGGGCTTTCAGGACCTGTAAGATCTATGATATTGCTGTCCACTTCGTAACATTCAGTTTCTGTGAGAGCTAGGAGCTCTCTTTTTAGCGAGCTAGGCAAAATCAGTAAATCCATTGTATATTTATCTGCATGTGCTTCCACAAATTGTCTGAAATGCCTTTTAATCTCTGACTCATTGTCATTTAATAAGCTTTCATTATTCTCAAAAAGCTTCACAAACTGCTGAATGTGACTTTGCGCCATAACAACAGCTTCTGCACCCCCCTTAATACTGAGCAACCCTATTTCTAACACTGTTATATCAGCACAGGTATCCTGAATAAGACTGTTGAGAAACAGGCTCTGTGCCCCAACAAAGATGCAGTGCATGTCCTTTGGGTAGTACTCCTTTTCTTCCAGTTCAGGTTCACAGAGTCCCTTAACATACTCCTAGAAGAAATAAAAGACAGCAGAGTGAATGCTCATGAAAAGCTAACATATTAAGGCTAGCTTTGGTAAGGTCAGTAACGGACAAGTACATGAAAAAAATAAAGCCAGCATAGGATAGAAATGTAAGAAAGTAAATACTGCTAGTAAACGGGATTAGAAATAATGCAGATATCAGAAATTATTCTTAAGCAGATTTCATAGACAGCAAACTTTCTTTTACATTCTATTGCTTCTAAATAAAATTTACTTGAAACTGATAGTAAAGGAACATTTAAGTTGTATCTTCAGACACTTTAAAAGTCGAGTCAAAAGGTATTTATTTTCCCATTCCTGTTCTTTGGTCAATGAGAAAATGCACTTCATGAACAAATACCTCGCACTAGGGAATTTTACCTAGTCCATAAAACCAAACTTTAAAAACTGATTTCTAAAGAAAACATCCAAGTGCTCAACACAGCAGTAGATACTCTGTATTTTAAATTTGTTATTATACATTACTTATTCTACACTTACTACTCATGAATCAAGGACATCGATTTTAAAAAGATGAATAACGGCAGCTGAGTCTTCATTCAACAATCCTACAGAAACAGTTGATTCAGAACTAATGAGCAGGGAAAACTTAAGTCACTTAAGTAAACTGCATTGGTGTTAATGAAAGCATATGTGCTTCAAAGAATCACAGAAGGGACCTCCACAGACGGACTCCAACCCCCCCCGCCCAAGCAAGACACCCTATGGTAGTTCGCCCAGGAATGCATCCAGGCAGGTTTTCAAAGTCTCCAGAGAAGGACACTTCACAGCCCCTCTGGGCAGCCTGTTCCAGTGCTCTATCTGCACTGGTGCCAAAACACATCACAGAAATTAAGGGTAGGGATATCTTTTTTCTTCTCTCATTTCTACAATTTCATTGATTCAAATAAACGTAACCATTCAGCTGTTTGGTGTTTGTTCACTTGAATTTACTCCATGGGAATTCTGGAATCCAGCACAATTCCCTCAACGCTGCCCAGGACAGTCTGGCAATTGAGGCGCGGCACCAAGTCTGTGAATTAAGTCGCAAAGCACGCGCTAAGGATCCCCACTATGTGTACGTGTATTTAAACAGACGCCCATGGCCACAACCCAAAATTTGTGTTTGAAAGCTAGCTTCAGCCTAGCTAGTGTTCACATTACCATTCTTACCATGTGATTCTAACAGCTACAGTTGCCAGGCCCACTATGAGTAATACCAGCTTCATCAGCTGCCAAGCCCCCCAGGGTTAGCTGTACAGATTTAACAAAAGAATTTTGTGAAGCTACTTCACAGCAACTAGCGCCACACTCACAAAATGAACAGCCTAGGCAGCTCTTCCCTTGAATTTGTTTAGCAAAAAAAAAAAAAAGCCATTTGCACCAGCAAACACACTGGTGAAGCAGTATGATACACTGAGTGAAGATTAGTTAAGTTGCTAGTCAGAGTTTTGATAATAAGCTTCTAAATGCTCCAGAGTAAGTCTGTAAAGCGCACATGAAACATGGAAACACACAAACTACTCCGAAGAACTCACTGACTTAAAAAAAAAAAAACAAACCTAAGAGAGCAATAAATTCTAATCGCGCTTTGAATCTTAACTTGATCATTGTTGTTAAATCCTTTCACGCAGCTACACGTAAACAGCAGGAAGGTTTAACAACGTAATGACCCTAACGTGCCCTGCAAAACCTATGAACTTTGCACTTCTCAGATTAATGGTTTCGTTTCGTTCTCAACGCTTATGTCAACACCATCGGAGACACCCTGGTACCTGGCACACAACTACATTCCAGGGCAGAGCAGTTTCTGTTTCCTCGTGAAGCAGTTTTTCCCTACTCCTTCTTCCTTTTACCTGCACATAGCGGCCTCGGGCCCTGCCCCGGGCTGGAGGAGCCTTTCCTTATGCAAACATGGCTCTAGTCTCCACCTGAGTGACCAAGCCCCCACAACACGCCTGGGTACCGCTTCCGGCCTTGCCCGGGTCCCCCGTACCTTGGCGCTGCGCACGGCCTTCCCACTGCCCTTCAGCTGCACCCAGATCCTGGCGGGGGCGGGCGGCGCGATCGCAGGCCGCCAGTCTCCCTGCGCCCCCAGAACAGCTAGCCGCACCTCGAACAAGCCCTCGATGCGGCCCCGGCTCCCCTCCAAGAGACGGCTCTTCTCCGCAGGAACGGTGAACTCATCCACCGCCGGCTCGGAGCCGCGGACCGCCCAGCGAGCCGCCATCAGCACCGACCGCGCCGCCCTGCGCTGCGGGCTCCCATCCCGCCGGGCCCCAGGACAACAACACGGGGAATCCCCGAGCTCCCTCCACACCGCCCGCCAACGTCATAAACTCGCGACGGCAACGGCACCGCGACCTGAGCCAGGAATCAAGGAACGCTCTCCACAGCCGGACCGTCATCAGCGCGCGACGACGGCGGCGGCGGCAGCACCATCTCACGCCAGGAGACGGAAAGCATTCTCAGCCTCTGTGGGGCCACCTTCAGTGAGAGCAGCGGAAGCACTCAGCTAGCAGTTCGAAGTCCCTGCGGGACGGGAAGTTTAAGGCGGCCGTTGGAGCGGTATCCCGCGCTTCACTTCCCTCCCCCCCGTGCTCCAGTCTGATTGGTAGGTACTTGAAGCCGCGCCTCACGTGCCCTGCGCTGAGAGGACTGGCGCGTGCCCGCAATTGGCGCGCTCGCGTCTGCCCCGCCTGGCTGGTCAGGAGAAGCTCACCGCAGGCGAGGAGAGCCTTTCGTTTTAAGGTACTGTTGTTAGCAAGCCATGTTCGGGTACCGTCGTCTTGGATTTAAAAAATATCCCAAATCTGTAAAGTTTTATCCCTCGTGGACACAGGGCACTGAAGTGTAGTTCCCCGCTGCCAAATCTGTTAACTTGTCAAATGAAGACACGTTCTTAAAAAAAAAAAGGTATCTTGAGAGGTTAAGGATGAGATTAGTTCTTAAAAAACAGCTCTGGGACTTCACTTGAGTTTCAAGTGCCTGGAGTTGGCAATACTGACCAACTTGTACAAAGGAATAAACGCCTCTGTTTTGTCTATCTTTTCCCATCTTGGACTCAGAAAATTATCTTTGAACTTCCCCCTGGACTGTATTGAAGGACATTGTTTGCAAAAGGTGTTCAGGATCAGTGAGTCCAATCATTATGTAGTTCTACAAAGTCTGGTCTTAAACCATGCCCCTCAGCACCACATCTCTTTCTTCTGAACACTTCCAAGGCTGGGGAGTCAACCACCCCCTTGGGGAGCCTGTTCCAGTGTTTGAGAACCTTTTCAGTGAACAAGTTTCCCTGGTGCAATTTACAGGCTATTTCTTGTCACTGTACCATTCGTTTCTATAGAGAAGAGACAAACACCCACCTCAATACAACCTTTCAAGGAGTTGTAGGGAGCGATAAGGCTTCCCTTCACCCTGTTCTCTAGGCTAAACAACCGTAGTTGCCTCAGCCCACTTGTTTTATTCATCCCTTTGCTATCACTGTAGAGCTATTTTTTGGTAGCTGTTCATCAAATACAGTCACCTCAGGGAGAATGAGTATTTTATTATTGTGTTAATTATGTTGTGTTATTTTGTTTTAATCTACTTATACCAGGAAATAAATAATATAAAAAAGGTGCTTGTATCCCTGTTGAGAAACTTTATTCAAATGACAGTTTGCAGTTCTTAGCACTTCAGAAAATCACACTAAATGCTTATGTCCAGGTATAGCTATGTACATTTTCCCATCTGAATTTGAAGAGTTATACCTCTGAAGTCCAATATAATTTTTGTCTGTGTCATGATGAAATTGAAATATTTGCATCTGTGTGCACACACATACATACTCTCCAAACAGGATAGCATTCTAATAATGAGTGTCACATTTGGGAAAGCTGCTCTACTTCCCCAAAGAGAAAATTCTTCTGGTTTTGTTATTTGGATATTTGGATAAAATTATTCTACAACATTCACAGATAAGAATTAATCTAACATTTCACTGGGAAATATCGTGAGATAATTGGTGCCATCAACTGTTAAAATGTCACTGCAGCCATTGTCACATTATAGTCTTTGTTAATTACAAATGAAATCTCAAGGAACTTTATAATAAAAATTAAATTACCAGTGTTTTTGGCATTAAAGTGTTCAAAGGATGGAAGAAACTGATTTCTATCTATCTTGTCAACACAGCCTTTTGGAATGTCAGGATAACCAAAAACTTTCTGTTTTCTAAACAAAGTGGTCTGTTTTGCTGTCATACATGTTGTAAAACTTGATGTCAGTGCTGAATTATAACCTGTATAATTATATATATGTTCTCTATAAATCTGTAATAAGAGGTCATTTACAGCATTATAATAGTCTGAAACTGCTCTTGGGGAAGTCGTGAGCTTAAATGATTTGGTAAGAGTGTGACCATGTCTGCTATGGTTAGGTATTATTTGACTTTGTAAAATTCAAGATAAGCTGAAGCCCTTCTGAAGTGGAAAAGACCAATGCTGTTGAAAAGATGTACTTATGTTTACAAACATAGGTCAGCTATTAAAACAAGTTGGAATTTTCTCCCTGCGTTGTTGTGACTCAGACTAGAAAAAATATTTAGGTTATAGTATTTTTTTTCTTTTTTTTTTTACAGTGGCCATTTGAAACCGAATAAATCTTCTCCACACCTACGAGCTTGTTGTCACAAATACTCAAGCCATATAAAAACCAAATTGTGAGCTAGGTTAAAAATGTGAGTAACTCTCTGACATTTATAATAGGCTGCTAACAGAGGGGATTTGTAAAGAAAGACTGCCTACAGGGGTTTTGCCATACATTATTGAAAGTGATCAGCCCTGTTTAGTTTGAGGGAAAATTAGCTTTCCGAAATCTTTGCTTGCCTCTTACTAAGTTTATGTTAGGGAGGAGAAGGTGCAATGGTTAACTGGTAGCAGGCAAAGGAACGGGTTTCATTCAATGCCCACTCTTGGATTTCTGCTTGGAACACCAGTGGGACATTTTACAGTGTCTTGAAAATGAGTGACTTGTTGCCAGGTTCCTTATTTTAACTGTTGGAGAAACACTGTAATATATAAGTAGACTTTTTCTGTCATATTTTAAAACAGCTTGCTTTACCCACCTTGTGCAAATTATTGCTTACTAAAATTGTTGCATCTGAAAATTTACTGCGTAAGTGATTGAATGAAACTGGCCCTTCCTGAAATGTTTGGGCTTGAGTTGCATGCTTGAAAAAGAAGCTGTGCTAGTTGAAGCAACTTGAAAACAATTTTTAAATTGTCTTTCAGATCTGTGTTGGTTAAATGAGCTGCGCAATCTATCATGATGCACTTTACAGGTGGTGCTTTGATCCTTGTTATGGTCTTGAGTGAAGTTATTCATGTGCATAAATTTGAATGCATGTTCACTTGGTTGCAGGATGAGGACCTAAAATGCTAAGGTATAGAATCATAGAATCATAGAATGGTTTAGGTTGGAAGGGACCTCAAGGATCATCCAGCTCCAACCCCCTGCCATAGGCAGGGACACCTCCCACTAGAGCAGGTTGCTCAAGGCCTCATCCAGCCTGGCCTTAAACACCTCCAGGGAGGAAGCATCCACAACCTCCCTGGGCAACCTGTTCCAGTGCCTTACCACCCTCACTGTAAAGAACTTCCTCCTAACATCCAGTCGGAATCTCCCCTCTTCCAGAAAAGAAAGTATGTTGTGTGCATTTGAATATCAGAGACTTTAATTTGTAGTCAAAACACAAATAATAGCATATTTTTTCCAAAAATGATACCTCAAATACGGTTTTTATATTTTAGAAAGGAAAAGAAAGCTTGACTAGAGCTCTCAAGTCTGTATGTCATCTAATCCTAACATTTGAGACTGCCTCTAATTGTGATAGATTGATCAAATTCTCACTAGATTTATATCCATTTTAATTAAAGTTTTTTTGTTCTTGTTGTTTGTTTGTTTACAGAATGACAAACCAAAAAGCCAGAAATGATTTGAGGAAAAAACCCCAAAAACTTAGAATGCAAGCTTCTAGATCTTATTCAAGTCTCCAGTTGTGCGATGACAGGCATTTATAGTTACTTGAGGGCCTGGAGACACTTGTGATTAAGAAGGTTTCTTTTTTGGAGACCTTGTTGCAATGCTGACATCTTAATGAGTTTATGGGTCAAAGCTTTGGTCATTAGTACTAAGAGGCAAACATTTTGAAAATAATTCAAGATACAGATTCTGTAATTAGTTGTTTCTATTAATGAAACTTATATTGTCCCTTAATTTTAGGTGAATTACTTTTCGTTATTACAAATCAATTTCAAAAGAATCTGTTGTAAATAATGGAGTTATTTAAAAAGGAACAGAAGACAAAATCATTGCAATTATACATGTAGCACTTGTTGAGAGTGGGTAATATTTTTCTTTCAATGTATTGGAGTCTGCATTTGGGTATTGAGGCTTTTAGGGTGTTTCTTGAAGTTTCTTAATTAGTCACAAAAAGCTGCAGGTGTATTGGCAAAGGCTATTGTTTAGTCTGGGAAATGTTCCAGAAGACAGTTTTCTTGGGCTTTTTTAATGTAAATATTTAGCTGTGTTATTACCAGTCACTTTAAAAGTTCTGAACACTGTGTGCCTGCTGTGTGTGTAAACATTGCAACTTCACTTGAACAAATGATAAGATGATAGTATAATCTTAATTGTGAGAGAGGATTGAATACTCCTGTATTACTTACAGAAATAAGTGGTATTTGAGGGAGTGTCACCATCATGCATCTGTCTCTGAGAATACATAGCCCAGCTTCAGCTGAAGTGGTGCAAAAAGTGTGCCATGATCAACTGCCACTCTGCCAGTGTGAAGTTGGTGTACTTTATTAAAATTTCTGCAACTACAAGAATTAAAGCAGTAGTCTTGCTAATCTAGTAACTAGGAATTTTATAAAGCTCTTTCAAGTAGTATTTTTAATAGTTTATCAAAATGTAGACTTAAACTTTTGAGTGTCATTACAGTTTTATAGCAAATTTAACAAATAAATTCATAAACAATCATTTTGCTCCTAGCCTGACTGGAGGAATTTCAGTTCTTTTGTAAAGCAGTAGCTATAGTGACTGAGCAACCTTGTATGTACTGTACCTGTTTGGTAGCTGGTTGCTGATAGAATAGGATCTTATAGCTGATTTCTTCTCGTTCTGGAAGGTTTAGTAAACTATAAAAGACTTGGTGGAAAATGGCACCAATAGATGAAAGGTCCAGGAGGTGCAATACACTTGAAAAATATGTGTACAGTGGCTTTTAAATGATTTTAAGAGATCTAGCATGGAGCAAACATAACTGTAGGTGATTTACTCTTTGTTTTCCTATTTCTATTTGCAAAGCAGGATGAGAACAGGTGTAAAAAACTTTCATGTCTGAATCATATCAGTTTGTGGATAGCTTACACAAAACCCAAATGTACAAAGTTAAGACCTTAAGCTGCTAAACTGACTAAATGCTTTTCATCTGAATGAGTGCAGAACAGTGACATTGGATAGTGTTTTGTGGATATATATAATCAATAGAGACAATCAGATGTATAGGGGCAGATAAAATTGTAACACTCCCAGTTAAATTGAATACAAAAAATGAAGTAGTAACAATGAAAAACTGAGAAAAATAAATAAATTTAATTGTCATTGAAGACTGTTGTATCATAAGTTAAAGTTGCAGCTGTTAAAAGAAATACCTATCTGGCTATGTGATACAGTCTTCAAGTGAATGAAGTTATTCTTACCGGCTGGATTTTCGTATGGGTGCTAATTTACTTTGGTAAGATTTTCCAGAATCTGGTCCTAAATTTTGAGTTTAATGTCCGAAATAGAATGGTAATATTTGACCTACGTTGGGTTGTACAGAACAATGTTTTTTTTTCTTCAGTTGAAGTGTGGGTGTGTGGAGGTTTTTTGGTATGTGTGGAGTTTTTCTTTCCTTCACTGACAATATCATGTTTTTTAAACTTTCATGTGTGGACAGGAGGCTGGGTCAGACTTACAGTACATTTTACTCTGTACTGTGACTTCTGCTTGGACAAAGTGTGTGAAAATGCTTCTGATATATATACATTGTTCCTCTCTGTATGAAAATACTACAGACACAAAGTAGTCTCATGGACATTCTGTGAGAACATGCTCTAATAGAGTAATTTCACTTGAACTTTACTTGCACCAGTCGGGCATGCTGGGCTTCTGTAATAGTGGTGAAAAGGGCAAGTTAAGCTGACTTCCCTTACCTAAAGGACAATGATGCATTTACATTTGATTCCAGTGTATCTTACTGCATGTCTGAGAGTAAAGGCAGTTCAATTAAATATCAGTGGTGGGCTTTTTCTAGACAGAGACCTCTGGAAATTGTTTTAACCCTTTAACATTTAGAAAGCATATTTAGAGAAATTAGGTGCCTCCTTTTATGTGCTTGCTTCACAGTGGTAGAAAAATAGTAAAACATTTTCAGAAAGGTACCATCTCATTTCATCTTATTCCACTAGAAATAATAGAAATCAGCTTTAAGTTTTATTTTAGGATAAATACTTCTACATCAAAATATGGGAAAAGTAACCTGGAGGTAATTTGCTTTGTATGGCAGATGAAATGTTATCCACCTTTTCGTACTAATATCCTGTCAGTTCAGTCCAGGCTGATGAATCCTAAACCTACACACTTTTATTGTACATGTAGAAATACATAAAAGTCAGGACTGTATACAGTTGCATTTTATATAAATTTAAGCACAGTTAAATGCAATTTTGCCATGAAAGTAGAATGTAATTATTAGAATTCCCTGCCTGGTTAATATCTACCAATGAGTGGTTAAAAAATAATCTATGACTTGAAACATTTTAAATTTATTTAAATCTTCATATATTTATAAATCCAGTTAACACCTAGTGATAAATATTAAGTGAGGTTTGGGAGGAGATAGTTGCATTGCAATGTCTCAAAGGATTGTTATTCAGTTAGCACTGAGGACCAAACTTTTTGCCAGAAACATTGAGTGGGAACAGAACCTGATTCCTGAGCTTATTTAGAAAATATACTCCTGAAAAAACATGTTGTTTATACAGTCCTTCAAGTCTGAGTAGAATTCATGTTTTGCTGAGCCTCATCACTGAGCCAGCCATGGGTCTGGTTAATGTTTAAATGGTAAACCACTGTGAAGTATTTTTTCCACTGTTGCTGATGGGTTGTGAAGTTCCCATAAATCATCAAAAATGAATCTACCCAAATGTTTTCTAAAATTCAGGTTCTGCAATTTTAGTTTCTTTTGCTCTGAATAACAGAGTATTTTTGTTTCTCACATGCTACTGCAGGAACATCCAAGTAAAAATCAGATAAAATCTGGTGTTATCAGCGTTTATTGAGTTGGAAATGACCAGCACAGTTCATAGTAGTTTCGTCTAAAAAACGTGTTATATTTTTGTGCCATGAACACTTGTGAACTCTAGCCATTTCACTCTGCTGGCCTTGAACAGAGACAGGTGTCTTAAAAGCAATTTTACTATTTGATATTTTTAACAATTGTCTCAAGAGTGCTGAAGATTAGATCATCGAAGGTAGTCATGTACCCAGTATATATTTATGTAGCTATTTGAGTTTGAAATAGAGAAGGTCAATCTCATCAGATACCTTGAAGAATTTGGGGGTTATTTTTTTACTTACAGTGGTGTCAACTAGGAGTTAATATTATTTGACCTATTGTGGCTTAAAAGCATAACAAATAATAGACTTCGTTAATTGCTCTTCAGTATTTGAGCCCTCCCTTTCCTTGAAAACTATCTCAAACAGTAACCCTGTTGTTTTACCTGCCCATCAAGAGATTCATTACAGCATTAGCTGTGATACCAGAACTAAACAACTGAGTTGGGAATTGAAATGTGGTCTTCCACAACTCAAAGGCACTGTATGGCCTCTGTTAGCTGTTAATGAATTGAGCCAACTTGATAGCTGACAGCAAAATCAATCCTATCAACTTCACTATTTGAAAAATGGCATTACTATAAAAAAGCTTTTATATGAAATTTGATGTATTCAGAAAAATTTTTCTATCAAGAAAAAATACTGAATTCATTCAATTAATTCATGGTTTATTTACCCAAATAGATAACTTCTGATAAACTTAGATTATATATTCATTCTAGCTGTTTATGTTCCTGAAAGTTTCCTCTACAAGGCAAGGCTCTTCATATATTTTAATTAAAAGCCAGAGAAGAAATAAATTGTCCTTGACATATGTCATGCTAACGAGCACGGTTAGTTGAAAATACATGTTCATTGGTTTTACATGATAATTTCCCTTTGAACCAAAACAACTTATTTATACAGAAACGTTTTCTGAAAGCAGTAGGGGGCATCATTTCACTTTTGTAATTCTTCAGAGACATTATCCCAGTGTATTATTTTTTGTTTATGGCATTAATCCTCGGGTTAAGGTTGGCCTATGGCGAGCAATAATAAATTTAACCTTTGGCTTCCTACAATAAGATGTACTTTATCATTTCTAGACTCTTTCGTAAGTGCCATTACCCTCACTGCTGCTTAAGATAAACTGAGACAAGTGAGTACTTGATATCAGTGATCTTTACATGCAGAACATAAATCTAATTTATTCATTGTCTGAGCTTAGTTCTTTAACCTCTGATCACATCTTTTAAACAACACAAACTTTTTTTCGTTTGTTTGATGTCTTAGACAATTTTTGTAATTCAGAGAATGCTCAGTCCTTCAAAAGAGCAAATATAAATCCTGGAATGTCTTAAATGCATAGAAACTTAACAAAATGTGGAAACAAAGCAAGCAAGATATACATAATAATTTCTTGCTAAATAACTGTGATCAGGAAATAATTTAAAAATGAAATTTCAAAGACAGTATAAAGGTGGTTAAACAACTAGCAGCATATAAATAAATTGCTTTTGCTGCTATTGCCGTTCGCTTATTATATATCTATATCTGCTGTTTAGTAAACATTGTTATTTTTTAATTGTACATGAAACAGTTGAAACTTTAATTTTAAAGTGCTGTTTCATAATTTTTCTTGTGGTTTGTACTTAAAGAAGAAATTCGTAGCAAGTTTGTTACTCCTCATTTTCTTCAAGCAAAGCATATACATTTTAATTGTGTATACTATGAGTACTTCATGTTTTTCTGCATGATGAGGAAGTGCTGGTGTATCAAATATGTTTGAGTAGTGTATTTAGGTATAATAATAATTCAGGCTCATGATCCTCAGAACACTAAATCTATCTTTCCCTTGACCCAGGCCTTATTACATTTTGATATTTAGAACAGTTTTTATCATAGCAGTGATCACATAAAAATATTTGTTAGAATTTCTGAAGTATGTTAAAAGGCAGAAAATTTTGGATAGAAATAGAAGTCTTTTTGGAAGAGTAGTGAAGTTTGGTAACATTCTAAAATATATTTTTGGCTTGGATTTAATATTTTGAGAGGAAAAAAAAGTGAATGCAGCTGTAGGAATTCAATCCATTTATAGTTTATATTGCAAATGTATGTGTAATTACACAGCTTGCATGGCAGGACTACCCATGATCATTGTATTTGCTTCTCATAACACTAAGGGCTACTTGATAGCTTCAGCCCTGCTTCTATTTTTAGAGTAATTGTTTAAGAACTAAAGTGGCTGCCAGTGTCTGTAATATGTGCTGATATTTGAATCTTCACTAGTTAACGTACTAGAAGTTGTCTTTTGGCTGAGCTTGCTCACAAAAAAAAAAAAAGCCTTTGCTGGCTAGTAACAGATAGGAGATGGGTGGAATATTATGAATCCAACAGTACCAGCTGTCTCTCCTGACTTACAATAGACAATGATGGATTGTCAAAGTAATTGGATTCCTTACAATCTTAGAAGGATAATTTTGAAAGTCTTCCTGCAGCTTGTGTTTCATAGATATGCTTTGTAATTTCCCCTAAATCTGAATTATTTTAGATAATGAAGATTTAGTAGTAAGGATTGAAGATACCATCGTTTATGCTAGCTTCCTACACTACAGCTATGTTAAGAAGAATGAGCATAAGTAGGAGTTAAGGGGGAAGAAATTATTCCAGTGGTACTTACGGAAAGAAGATAGTACTGATTTTTTTTAAATGTCACATGTGTGACATTAAAAAAGATTAATCTGTTTTTAATAGACTGGGTTGCTGTATTTGAAAATAAAAGAGCTGTGTGAAGAAATGGGAGTGTGTGGTGGTTGTTTATTAACTGAAAAGAATGTATTGTATTGAGCTGTGATTCGTACTGTTAACACACCATACCAAATTAAATGTTTGCAATAGCTACCAAATCCTAAGAACAGTAATCCTCTCACAATGCTGGAGTGTCAAGGTATGATAACTGCCACTTCAAGCTAAGGAAGATTCTTCATCTAATGATAATAAACTGATCAGTTCCTCAATCAATTTGTTAGAAGACCTGTGACAGTTTGGAATTTGAGAAGACAAAAATACTTTTGGATGCCATGAGCATGTGTGTTTGATTCACGAACTTTCAATTAAAATATTTTCTGGGTGGTGTTTTGTTTTGTTTTGTTTTGTTTGGGTGTTGCAGCTACTTTCCCCAGAATTCTTGATATCTGACAATGCTACCAGAACTGTTGCATTTGGAAATTCCATCCTGGAACTTGAAAGTCTCTAATAAGGGAAAAAAATTGCAAACATACTACATGTCACTTAAAAACATTAGTCTATAGATTAGGTACAAATGAGAGGTATATACTTCAAAATGCCATGGTTCCTGCTTTGCAGTTGTCCTCAGGATAAGTCAGGAGGCTCTTTTTGTCTGTCACATTCCCAGGTATAAATATTTAATGTGCAGTTATGATAAAACAAGATAGGACAAATTCCTAGGACTCTTCACAGCACAGATAGTATTTCTACTGAGATGTCTGTGTTGGATGCCTCCTTATACTTAAAGAAGTGCTGCCTTATCTACGAGGATCAAGCAAAATATGGGAATGCCCTGTGTTTCATCTGTGTGGAAGAAGCTGTAAGTTGTCCGTGTGGACCCAACGGAATTGCTGCTGACATAATTGCTGTTGTTTTTTTGCTGTGATATGTATCTTGCCCATGCTGATTGAAAAAAGCAATAGATAGATACTGGTAGTGGGAGGGAAGGGAGTGGAAAAACGAATAGTGATCTGAAGATGTTAGTCCTACATGTTCATTTCTGGACATTTATCCTTCATGTCTTTTCTCAGAATGTGTTGGATTGTAATGAATGGCAGATGCCATAAAAATATGTATTTCTGAAGCCTCTTTCCTAAACTACTTTTTTTCTTTGATTATGAGAAAAAATTGAGAGAAAAATGAGCAATCTATCTGAATAAAAGATCATGTCTGCCGTGGATAAAACTTATACTTGTGTAAGGCATACATGCATAATATAAAGTTTAAATGTATAGTTACAAACCAATCAATTTACAAACTATTGGTACCCATTAAAAGGCTAAGGTCAAATAAAAGGTATCTCTGAGCCTTGAATATAGGAATATACAACCTAATTTTTTATTCACGTTCTCTTTGTGCCCTATGATGGAAAATTTGTAATCACAGAATACTTAGAAGTTTGCCATCAACAAGGGAAAAAAACCCTTCTCAGATACAGGAGACGTGAAGATCTTTCTTGAGACTTCTTATTTTATTAAGTGGAAATGCCCTCTTTCCACTGGGTGGATAGCATTTCTGACAGCTTTGCAGTGTTTCTATCATGTAATGTGGTGTATTTTTTGTTTGTTTGTGTTCTTCTTCCTTTGAAAATAAGCCCAGTCTCAGCAGTGTTGAGCAGTTACTGAGATTTTCATTCTATCTCCTCTTCCTGGAGAGTTTCTTCTTATGTATAGCAGGCTTTTTTAGGTCAGAAGAATGGTTAGCCTTTAAAAATTGTGGGTTAAAATTTGGAGAAAAAGAAAGTTGTGGCTCATGTGGAGAAAAGAAGCACTTTGGTAGCTGAAGATGAATAAAAGTCTCACAGCAGGGCGCTGCTGCTGCCCTGTTACCTCTAATCATTCCAAAGGTTTTTCTGTGGTGGACATTTGCACCAACTGCCGCTGAGTCATTGTAGCCTAAACTGATGCAGCTTCTGATACAGATGCTTTGCATGGTTGGAATGACTAAAATAAGAATAAGTTTCTCAGATGAAATTAGAATATTTGTTTGTCCATACTAGAAATATATGTTGGTGCTGCTGGCTCTAAGTGGCTTTTCATTGGGGCATATACCCTTTTATAGGCAAGAACTTAAATGATGAAGAAATTCAGTGGGAAATTATAAAATGAGACCTCTCATGCAAATGAAAGTGAAATGCGAAAAATTGTTTTGAAATTATCTTGTATGGGAGGTGCTGTAGTACTTGTGGTTTATTCTCTCATCTGAAATCTGCACTACTTTGGCCAATGGCCAGGAGAAGAATTACATTCTGACAGTTCTGCCTTTTTATAATCCTATCAAATGCTCTTAATGACCCAATTAAGGCAGTTTCTCTTCCAGTAACATGCTTTTCCCCTTGTATTTTCTGTCAAGATTTTTTTTTCCTGAGTTTAAATACTTGAATTACTGCTTCGAAACGACAGTTGAACATTTTTAGGTATGCTGAGATCACTTCAGGTGATATTTTCTGATAGGTTGTTATGACTTAAGGGCTCTACAGATCCTAATGCAGTGGCATCTGAATGAAGTTTCTGTGCCTGTGGAGTCTGGCTTTGGGTTTCAATATGTTGTCTTTTCTCTCTATTCTATTTGTAACACAAAAAATATTTCAGGGAATTTCCAAGGAGCACAGTACACTTCATTTTTAGTTGTCAAGATAGCTGACAGTTTATTGTGCTACTATGAATAAATTATTCACACTTAAAATTATTTCTTTTTTTTTTTTGTTTTCCCCTTAAAGCTGACATTCTGAATTTATATTAAGCATGGTATTACCTGTATATACACTGCATGAAAATGTAGACTGTTCAGAATGATTTATTAACCCAAAGCTTTTACCGTTTCTTAGATGCACTTTAGTTACTCTGCAGGATACTACAGGGATATGACTGTGCAAGAAGGTAAGGGATTTCTAATAAGATGTATAACAGGCTGCAGTATCAGCAGATGTCATTGTTCAGCAACTATTTTCTCTAAGAGAAAGTTCTTCATTACTAAGAGCTGTGCGGAGACCTCTGACCATATTATTAGGAGAACAGGAGCAGTTTAGTTTGTTGATTTACTTTAGGTAACCTGATACCTAGAGTAAATGCATAGCCAGGCCTGTAGTTGAAATGTAGTCATTGAACTGGTAATGCCTTGAATTTTAATAATGATATTTGAAATGTCAAAGGCCAATATTTTCTCAGTGCTGTCTGAAGAACTGCCAGTCAGAGCACACCTTTGTAAGATGTTTTGGAACAGTCAGCATGCTCAAAACGGAAAGAATTGTCTGTATATAAGATCCGTGTTTGGTGAACATGGTGATAAGTGGCTTGGAAATAGCTTAAGTGTGAAGACAGCACCTTCCTAAATAAGGACTGCTTTTCTTCTTTGATTTGTTTGTATGGAATCATGGAGTCGTAGAATCAACCAGGAGCATCAGGACAAATGATATAGCAGTAGGAAGACTACCATTGATTTCTGCAGTTTTTGGATAATACTCTTAAGTCTCAGATTATGGATTGTCAGAAGGCATAGGATATTTTGGGCCCGATTCTCTTTTCTGACTGTGGACCTACTATACCAAAAGATACAATTATATAATCAAAAAGCTCCGTAGAAGTACTATGACCTGAATAGTTTGAGAATAATTTTCTGTCTTTCCCTACAGCTTTAATGTATTTGTTTTAGTGCTGAGACCTTATTTAAAAAACAAAGTCAAAGTCACACAAATGACTAAGGAAAAAATGAGATAATCCTGAAATAACAAAACTATTTATATGGTTAATATACAATCCTCAAACTCCCCAGTTAGGTACTGTACAGAGTTGGAGAAAATTGGGTTTAGCATTGGCTAAAATGTGTAAAAAAAGTATAGTATTTGTTTATTTTTAAACTGTATTACTTAGGAGTAGGAATTTGAGTGACAGTGCCACGTGACCTGTAATTTGCTCATGATCAGGCCTAAGTCTAGCATATAGTGTTACAAGTAGGGATAGAAACACACTGCTAATGCTGCATAGCATTATCAAGTGGTGCGATGAGTGCAGATATTTGTTTAACATCTGCAAATAACTAAGCAATTACCTTCTTTCAAACAGTATTTTTCCACTTCTAAAAAAAGCAACTTTGAAAGTTCAGTTTAAATGCTATTTGCTTTGTGTTAAACACTAAATCGAGCACAGCAAAATCTGCTTTGATCTTCTCTAGTCCAGCTCATTTGAAGTGTGGCAAGCAGATTCATTTTCTCAATATACTCTGGTGCTGTCAGGCTTTGTAGCAAAGAGAACTTCTTAAAGGATTCTGGACTTTGCATATTACAGTACTCATTTTTCTGTACCTTCATGACATTATTTTTTAGCTGAAAAGTTTGATATTTAGGAATTATTTCACTTGTTGAGATAACTGATGAATTTGTACTCAGGGTTTCATTCAGCCAAAGTCTGGGGTATTGTTCTTGTTCTTCAGCTGGAGTCAAATAAGTAATCAAAGTCAGGGCCTGACTGATCCAAAAGATTAACAGTGCCCCTTTTCAGCTCTTGACTATAGCCTTCTGCATAGAAGCTTGATTTTTTGCAGATCAGAATGAATTAATAGCTCTTTTTTTGTAATAATAATGCAAACAGCCAGGAGATAGTTGAAAATCTCGGTGCAGCTTGTGTTGCCAAACCTGTGATTCCCAGTTTCCATGGCTGCTCACAATTTTTAAGAAAGCAGTTACATATTTTATTGAAAAGAAAATACGAGTAGGAATTTCCCCCCGTGAAAGTCCAAAATGGATGTATTACTGATCTGAGTAAAGAAAAAATCATTCCCCTTGATTAACGAAACCACCTTTACTGTTATGGATGCAGAAGACAGTAATTAAAATATATTTAATATAAGCCACCCTCATTTTGAAGCTGCCTCAGTCTGCAGCCCTGAGGGAAGCCAAGTAATTAAGTTTGGATACAGCACTCAAGTGAAGATACATGATACTAGCAAAACCCTCAAATAATGATTTGGACAGTATTGGCATAATAATAGAAGGCTCCCAGTAGACCCTAGAGTACTATTTGTGAACCTTAGTTGGTGCCCTGCACTGAGTAATCTTAAGTTCATTACAAGCTAGAGTTGGAGATAACAATGTGAAACTGTGGTGCTTCTTTAGGATATCCATCCTCTGCTACAGAAGTCATGTCTCTGCCTTCAGGAACCTGGTTGGAGCTGGCGATTGAAATGTCTCTGATCTCAAAATGCCCCAACTTGTTTCAAGGTCAAAAAATAAAGAGGAGTCACTTCGGATTAAATAAAACTAGCAATTAGAGTGATCTGTGGATGGGCTGGGATCAGAATGCAGAAGGAATGTGATCAGGAAGGGTGAAGCTGACCTTGGAAATAATCATTTCTGTGACAAACACCTGATTCTAATTCCACAGGAAGTGGCAGCTAAGTATACATCTCTGAGACTACAACTTTGTGCGTTTTGATATTTGAAGAGAAGTACTGTATCTAAAACACTCCTCCTTCCAAAAAGTTTGGGTGTATTTGTCTCCTCAAGAACTGTGCAGGCGTTTGAATGAATGATTCTAACATGACTGTCAGTCTCCGTTCTGCTTTTCTCAGTTCTGCCAGTTACATTCCAGTGTTTCCTGTATCACAGCTGTGATGTAACATGCGCTTGTGCAAAATACTATGCTTGGCATACATTTCCCATTCTACTGACTGATGTAAATTAAATTGAGTCTGCACTGGCAATTTTATCATCTATAATATCAGCAGGGTATAATTTTTGTTCCAGACTCCTGAAGACATAGTAGTATCAGCAAGACAGTGCGGATTACACTGTTTCTTCAAAATCCCTGGATTTTGGTACTATTTTCGTCACAATTTTGTTCAGCCTTCCATTTTCAGTGTTTTGTTAGGTGGTGTGAAATAATGTATGTTCTGACTGAAACCAGTTAACATATCTGATGTGAAGAATATAAGAGGATCCTTACCATGTTGAAGTAAAGTTTGTCTCAGGTTTTTTCACCTACTTGCTTTATTTTGGAAAATTATTTATTAAAAATATATTGCAGTGATGTGAAGTACCCATTTACTTAGCTATCTAACAGTCCATTATTTTCTTATGAAATCCAGATGATAAGACTTGTTTTCTGTGACAAGGTTTGAAAAAGCTAGATGGAAAGATGCAAAGAAGTACTAAGGGAATTTACCCTAAATATCCTGGAATAAAGGGAATCTTTGTTGGTTACTGTATATTGTGTTTGTCCAGGTTTAACTGAGAACAGATTTTGGATTACCGATTCTGGCCTTTTAGAAAGAATGAATGTAGAGAGGAAAAGCCACTATCAGCCTTGCAGCATATGTAACTTCCTCAGAACAGTCCAGAATTGCTATTGCTTGAAGGTTTACCCTCTGACTATTTTTTACATTCAGTATGCTTTAAGAATTCTCAGTTTTATAGAGAAAAAATGTGCTGTAATTTATTGTTTACATTTGACCCTGTGATCCATCCTAACAGTATCCAAGTTTAAGCTGGGAAGAGGGGAGATTTAGACTGGATGTTAGGAGGAAGTTCTTTACAGTGAGGGTGGTAAGGCACTGGAACAGGTTGCCCAGGGAGGTTGTGGATGCTTCCTCCCTGGAGGTGTTTAAGGCCAGGCTGGATGAGGCCTTGAGCAACCTGCTCTAGTGGGAGGTGTCCCTGCCTATGGCAGGGGGTTGGAGCTGGATGATCCTTGAGGTCCCTTCCAACCTAAACCATTCTATGATTCTATGATTCTAAGTTATGGAATGATTTCATATAGATTTATCTGCCTCTGTGAAAGTTTAGACTCTGAAACAGGTAATTTCTTATAGGTTTCTGAACCTTCACTTCAAGGGATGATAACTTGACCATAATTTGCAAATTCATTTTTTCTCATTTGTTATGACTTGACTCTGCTTATATAAAGTCCCATGAAGTTGGCACTCTTTGTTTACTAATCCTTCTGAAAAGTCAACAAATACAGACTGCTATTAGGAATCTAACTGAAAAGATACAGATAGTGGAGATATAAATGCAGAACCTTTATGGTTGTTCCACTCCTGAGGGGCAAATGGAATTCTATTACAGTTGCTTTTAATAATTATTTTTTATATATAAACAACAAAAAACCAAACCCATATATATGTATATAATTGATTCTTTCCTATCTTGAGGTTTTGGAAATTCTGTGGAGTTAGCTTATACAAGAGTGATAGTGGGAAAGAAATGAACAGAACAGGCTATATTTTTTACCACTAATCTATGTGTTAAACCCAAAATTCTTACTCTTATTTGGATATCAGAATTCCAGCTTTCTAGTGTACTGTGGGAAAAAGAGCAAACAGCAAGAAAACAAGCATCTCACACTTGGAAGAAAAATATAGAAACACATCTACCATTCTGAGCTTTTTTTGGAACACAAAGTTTCTGCTTTGTGTGAAATGCATCTGAAATAATCTCTTCTTACTTTAGTGATTTCATTTATCAGGTGAGGTGGCTTTCATTTCATTTATCAGGTGCTGGCTAAGCTGTCAGC